>JACEFO010001785.1:1800000-2229123 GCA_015342445.1 Digitaria exilis | reverse complement strand
TTTAGACAAAAAGATAAGAATAATTTAATAAATAATAGAAAAATTATCTTGAGCCAAATTTTGGGCTAAGCTCCCTGCCTTGGCAGAGTAAGCCTCTGGTCAATTGAAACCTAAAAAATAATAATCCTAAGTTCACCTTTTGAATAGTAGAAAAAGGATTAATAGTGGAAAAGAGAAGAAAAAGAAAAGAAAGAGAAGAAAACGAAAAGAAAGAGAAGAAAAAGAAAAAGAGAAGAAAAAGAAAATAGACGAGAAAAACCTAAAACTCTAAATAAAAGTAGAGGTTCAAAATGAAAAGGATATATTCACTTATAATTAATGTTTATCCTTTCCAATTCACTAACCAAGATTTAAATAAAACCTTAACTATTTAAATCTCGATACTTAAGCATTTCATGCATTTCGTGTAGATTCGGGTCTCGCCGACGGAGTCTACGAGCTAGTCCCCACTGCCGAGGAGATCGCCCAGGAGTCCGAGGTGAACGTGGTGCACGTGGATCCAAGCCCCGAGCAGGAGCACCGCTTCGAGCCGGAAGGCAAGCCCCGGAGCATAACCTAACTTTACTTACGCGATTTATTTGATTATATGTTTGTGCATTTAAGTTTCAAGGAGTTGAATGAAACCCTAGATTGCATGATCATAGGTTCCTTTGATTGAACACTAGTATGTTAGGTCCGATAGTTGCTATGCTTAAGAACGATAGAAGTCGAGTGTTTTCCGACACTCGCGAGATATAGGAGTTGTATGTCTACTGATATCAGAAACACTAGAGATGATGGACGGATGATTGTAGATACCCGTCTATCGATGGTTTAATTGGAAACATGTGGTACTTTTGTGTCAAGCGTTTGAACGTACCACATATATGCACGGTTTATGGGGCCGGTAAGTCCCGGTATCAGATTGAAGCAGCTAGGGCCGATAGCCATCTCTCCTTGGAAACTTTGTTTTCCCCTGCCGTACACTTGTGGATATATGCGTGAGACTGTGAGTGAAGCAGTAAACCTTTATCCTGAGGAAATGGACCCGGTTCCGAATTGTGGATCGATGAGAAAGGATTGGGGTGTGTTGGCATTTCCAACATTCCGTATGTGTGGGTTTCCCCTGGCCAGGTAGTAAATTCGGTTCGAACTGTCCGCTTCTCGCGGTTAATGAGACTGCTTGACCGATGTATGACATATTATGAAGTGAAACTTGGAAGGATGAAATCTTTGTATGGAATAATTATATTGCAAAACTTGATTGTTTAGCTAGGATCACCTAGAATGGATAGACTAAAGAAATTAAAATTGAAATGAAGAAATTAGAAAACAGCTTAGTCGCTTTTGGGCAAAGAACCCCACTAGCCAAACAGCCCTCTCATTTTAGGAGTCGGTGATATAGTGATCACCAGTCGGTTAAGTCTTGTTGAGTATAACTAGTATACTCAGCCTTGCTTGTGGCTTAATTTTTCAGGACCTTCCCCTCAGGAGGTAGCTGCCTCTATGGCTTGGGCCTCCCAGCTTCCTCCTGGTTACAGTATCGAGTGGGAGCCGACCTCTCCCGAGATCGTGAGGAGTAGCGTCACGGCTGACTTCATCGTGACGATACCATGGATCGTCGCTAGTATCTCGTTTACATTTCCGCTGCATGACTCAAACTATTTTATTTATCATTTCAATTTGGTTGTAATAACTCTAAGACTTGTTGTAATTTGAATTGTGGAATGATGTGATCTTTGGAACTCACCTTCGAGTGAGTGTATGGACGGACGATCTTCAGTAGCCGTTGGTCGAGCTTGACTCGACGGTCGAAATCCGCATTTGGGAACATTTTCGTGTATTAGCACCAACGGAAGGTGAAATATACTTAAGTGGGCCCATTTCTCGGGTGAGATCGCTACAGCTGGTATCAGAGCCGACGTTCATACACTCCAAAGAAAACATCAGACCCTAACCAATGGTTTCTAAAATAAAATCTACCAAACCCCGATTCCATTGCGCCTAAGCAAATGGGATGAAATAGGGACGTTAAGGATAAAACTAGAACGTGAAGTCCTTAAGGGTTAAGGGTTGCGCTTTGTTAGGTGGCATAGTCTAACATAGGATTGATGCTTGCTCTTCCATGAAACCCAGTCCTTAAAAGGCTTTCGTCGTAAATCCTCTGACTGGTACGCAAGGTTTACGAATAGGAGTCCGACTAGATCTGTAGAGAGAGACGCGTCTATGCCTAGCCACCGGCACTAACTCCGAAAGCCAAGTCTGGCTTAAGATGTGAGGACGTTTAGGTCTTGCATGCATCTCTTAACTAAAATCGGAATAATAATAAACTTAAGGGAGACAAAACCCAACCGATCAAATCAATGCTTAAACAACCTTAATTAAAAGCTTAAGCACGTTCTTTACCTTCAGTGTTCTCCCAGTTCTTCTTAAAGTCTTTTTGACTCTTGGTACTCACCTCTGAATTTTTGTTCAGATGGCCGTTCCCAGTCACCTTGCTGGCGCGAACGAGAAGGTGGAGTGCCAGGACTGCCTCAGCTGGGAGGGTTTCCCGTCCCTCTTTTGGAAGATTCTGAAGGAGGTTGGCTACCCGTCTCCGCCGGTTTACTTTGGCAGAGAGTATGCGGAGCGTGGTGTGACTCGGTGCAGTGTCCGCATGGAGGCACCGGTGCACCCCGAGCACCCCGACTGGCCTAGGCTGGGAGTTGTGGTGCACGGCCACCGCTTTCCGGACACTTGGGAGTTGGCCGCTTTCGCAGGGCTGAACCAGTTCACTTCGCAGCACCACGATTTGGTGGATAACACTTTGGTTGGTTTCCTGCCTTCAGCCCGCAGGGATGACCCTCAGTGGTTGTCACGTTACTTGGCTTCCCCACAGTTGTTCCTGGAGTTTCCCCGGAACGCACCTGCTTTCCTTGCTAGCTGGATGAAGGCCAGCATCCGCATGGCAGAGCTACTCAAGATGTCTCAGGATTCTCTGCTCGACTTTGCCGATGCGATGGTGAGAGTGTCCGCGGATAAGGACATAGCCGGGATCTGCACTTCTTTGGACATGGCTGCCAAGGATACTCAGATCCGGGATTTGCAGGCTCGCATTGCGGAGCTTACCATAGAGAGGGAGCACTGTGCTCACCAGGTGGAGGTGTTGACGGATGCACTTGAGGAGGCACAGGCAGAGTTGCACGAGGCTAATGCCGAGATGGTTGAGTTGGAGGCTCATATGGAGATTCCCGAGGAGGACGAGGCAGAGGATGAGGCAGAGGACGATGCCAAGTCCGAGCTGGACGACGAGGAGTTACCCCCAGTTCAGCCACCACTTTCCCCCACCGTGAGCCGTACTTCGGTGAACGACGTGGATGACTTCTAGAGCGTTGAGTTAGAGATTAGGTACTCTTCAGCATGGCTTTTTCCGTGTCACATGGAGTTTAGCTAGTTGAAGAATGGATAATCTCTTTGTATCTCTTTGTATCTGTTTCCCTTCGCATTGGTGTAGCATCTTAATTAGAATGTGTTGTCAGCATGTGTTGTAATGGATTCATCGAACCATGTCTTGGATTAATGAAGTTGCTCATTCTAGGAAATTTCGCTTTTTTTTATGCCACGTCTTTTGTAACATTGAGTTTTTCTCTTAATCATGCCTGTCGTTCTCTTATGAGTAAGTTAGTCATGTGATTAATGGAGACTCAATCATGCAGATGGTAGGACCTACGACCCGACTGACTCCGGGTGGTTTCGGGACAAATCAAGGCTCAACTAGTGCCCCGAATCAGCAAGTCCCGCCAGAGCAGCAGCCACCACCTGCCCCTCCGCTGCCAAATTGGCAGCAGATGATGGCTATGCACGCCGAGGTCATGAGGACTATGCAGCAGCAGATACAATTGCAGCAGCAGCAGTTGGCCCAGAACATGAACATCGGTGCTCAGCGTCAGAATGGCCGAAATGCCCCGCCTGCTCAGGTTGCACGATTTGAGGACTTTCTGGGTACTCAGCCCCCGGTGTTCTCTAAAGCTACTGAGCCCATGGAGGCTGACGCGTGGATTCGGGCTATCGATTCGAAGTTTGCTATCCTGGCTGCCCCTTGCTCTGAAGAGCGCAAGGTCACTTTCGCCGCACAGCAGCTTCGCGGTCCGGCTTTGGTTTGGTGGGAGACTTATCGTGGCATGCTCCCCGCCGAAACTGTGATTACTTGGCAGAACTTCAAGGATGCGTTCAAGGCGCATCACATTCCTAAGGGCCTTGTTGAGAGGAAGTTGAGGGAGTTCCTGACCTTGACTCAGGGCACTCACACGGTGTACCAGTACGCCCAGGCTTTCAACAACCTTTGTCAGTACGCTGGTCATCATGCTGACAGTGATGATAAGAAGAAGGAGAGGTTCCGTATGGGGCTCAGCACCAAGTTGCAGGAGAGGCTGCTCAACATCAAGCCTGCCACTTATGCTGACTTGGTCAATGTGGCTATCGCTCAGGAGGATGCCATTATGACCCATAGAGCCGACAAGAAGAGGAAGGCTCCTGCTGTCTCTGCCAGTGGCGGTAAGCCGCAACGCTTCCGTATTGTTCCTCCACAGGGACAGCAGCGTACAGGGCAGTCTGGCCGCTGGATGGTTAACCCTCCTCAGGAGGGTGGTTCTCGTTTTCCACCACAGCAGTCACAGCAGCAGAAGACCCCGATGAAGCAGCAACCAGCTCAGCCTGGAGCTGGGTATTCTTGCTTCCGTTGCGGCAGTACCAGTCATTTCATCAGGGACTGTCCCTAGGGCAAGCAGCAGAACAATGGCAACCAGCCAAACAAGGGCAAGTTGCAGAAGATTCACAACAAGCAGGGAAGGGTCAACTTCACCACCTTGACCGACCTTCCCGAGGGAGCACCAGTGATGACGGGTAAATCTCTGATTCATAACCAACCTGCAGTCATTCTTTTTGATTCTGGTGCCACTCATAGTTTCATAAGTCCCAGTTGTGCTAAGAAATGTGGGTTAAATTGCTTATCTACAAATGCGGCCTACAAAATAATCACCGCAGGAGGAAACCTAAATTCAAATCATGTGGCGCGAAAGGTGCCAATTAAACTGGGTAGTAGAGTTATCTTGACCGACCTGATTCTTTTAGAACTGGATGGGATAGATATAATCTTGGGATCTAATTGGATGCCACAGCACAAGGTTGTGTTAGACATTGCTGAGAGAATTGTTGATGTCAACTCACCTACACATGGATCTACCACACTCTATCTTCCGTCTCCCAACTCCTTGAGCTCATGTGTCTTTGTCATGACTGAACCCAAGCTTGAAGACATTCCTATTGTCTGTAAGTTCCCCGATGTCTTCCCAGACGACTTGCCTGGAATGCCACCGGATCGAGACATTGAGTTCGTTATCGAGCTACAACCTGGTACCGCACCAATTTCTAAAAGACCCTACAGAATGCCACCCGCGGAATTGGCAGAAATGAAAACTCAACTCCAAGAATTACTGGACAAGGGTTTCATTCGTCCGAGTACATCACCTTGGGGTTGTCCTGCCATATTTGTCGAAAAGAAGGATCACACGTTGAGGATGTGTATTGACTACCGGCCTCTCAATGCGGTCACTATCAAAAACAAGTACCCTCTTCCCCGTATTGATGTATTGTTCGATCAACTCGCCGGAGCCAAGATATTCTCCAAAATTGATCTTCGTTCCGGATATCATCAAATCAAGATTCGTCCTTGCGATATTCCCAAGACGGCTTTCTCGACCCGCTATGGACTTTATGAATTCTTGGTTATGTCGTTCGGGCTGACTAATGCTCCCGCTTATTTCATGTATCTCATGAATTCGGTGTTCATGCCCGAGCTGGATAAGTTCGTAGTGGTTTTCATTGATGATATTCTTGTCTATTCCAAGAATGAGGAAGAGCATGCCGAGCATCTCCGCATTGTTCTTCAACGACTCCGTGATCACAAGTTGTATGCCAAGTTCTCCAAGTGTGAGTTTTGGCTGGATAGTGTGAAGTTCTTAGGTCACACTGTTTCTAAGGATGGTATCTCGGTAGACCCTACGAAAGTGCAGCAAGTAATGGACTGGAAACCTCGCACCTCTGTCCACGAAATCCGAAGCTTTCTGGGTTTGGCAGGATATTATCGTCGGTTTATTCCGGATTTCTCGCGAGTTGCCAAGCCAATGACCGAGCTATTGAAGAAGGGGCAGAAATTCGTGTGGGATGGGAAGTGTGAAGAGGCATTCCGCACGCTGAGGAAGTTGTTGACCTCAGCTCCCGTTCTGACCCAACCGGATAGCACCAAACCCTACGATGTCTACTGCGATGCTTCAGGCACCGGACTCGGTTGTGTTCTCATGCAAGAAAATCGAGTTATTGCTTATGCTTCACGTGCTCTCCGTCCCCATGAGCTGAATTATCCCACTCACGACCTTGAATTGGCAGCCGTGATTCACGCTCTGAAAATATGGAGGCACTATCTTATAGGAGTTCCTTGCAACGTGTATACCGACCACAAAAGTCTCAAGTACGTCTTCACCCAGGCTAACTTGAATATGAGGCAACGAAGATGGCTGGAGTTGGCAAAAGATTATGATATGAGTTTGCATTATCATCCCGGAAAGGCGAATGTGGTTGTGGATGCCTTGAGCCGCAAGTCTCACTGCCATTGTCTTTCGGTCGAATCGTATGCCGACACTCTATGCCATGAGTTGGCGAAACTCAATCTCGAGATTGTTCCGAACGGTTATTTAAACAATATATCTCTCGAGTCCACCTTGCACGATGAGATCTTTCTGGCCCAGCAGACCGACAAAAAGGTTGGAATTATTCGGGAGGAGCTGGCCAAAGGAACGGAGGAACGGTATAACTGTTTCTGTCAGGATGCCCGAGGCATGATATGGTTTGGGAACCGTATCGTCGTGCCTAAAGATCCGGAATTACGGAAGAAAATTTTGAGTGAAGCTCACCACTCTAAGTTCTCTATTCACCCTGGCAGCAACAAGATGTACCAGGATATGAAGAAAACTTTTTGGTGGACCAAGATGAAAATGGATATCGCTCGGTTTGTATCCGAGTGTGACACTTGCCGGAGGGTAAAGGCTAGTCATCTAAAGGCGGCTGGAACTCTTCAACCTTTGTCTATACCATCTTGGAAATGGGAGGATATCAGTATGGATTTCATTGTTGGCCTTCCCAAGACCGTACGAGGGCACGATTCTATATGGGTCATTGTGGACAGACTCACAAAGACCGCCCACTTCATTCCAGTCAACACCACCTATGCCGTCAAGAAGTATGCCGAGATCTATCTCGACCAAATTGTGCGTCTGCACGGAGTGCCTAGAACCATCGTTTCGGACCGAGGTCCGCAGTTTGTGGCAAGGTTCTGGGAGCAACTCCATGCATCTCTCGGCACCAAGCTTATTCGAAGCTCGGCTTACCACCCGCAGACGGATGGGCAAACCGAGCGGGTGAATCGAATCCTTGAAGACATGCTTAGAGCTTGCGTCATTCAATATGAAGCAAGTTGGGATAAATGCCTAGCTATCGCCGAGTTCTCATACAACAACAGTTACCAAGCAAGCTTGAAAATGGCCCCTTTGGAAGTCTTGTATGGGAAAATGTGTCGAACTCCGTTATGTTGGTCTCAGCCTGGGGAGCGAGAAATATACGGACCCAACCTGGTGATTGAAGCCGAAGAGCAAGTCAGGGTTATTCGGGAAAACCTCAAAGCCGCTCAGTCTCGTCAGAAGAGTTATGCCGATCGCCGAAGAATGCCTCTCAAATTCGCAGTCGGTGATCATGTGTATCTTAAGGTTTCCCCAACTCGGGGAGTCCAAAGGTTCGGAGTAAAGGGAAAGCTTGCACCCCGTTACGTCGGACCTTATGAAATCATTGAGAAATGTGGATCCGTGGCTTATCGTCTACGACTTCCCGACAAACTTTCAGCCGTGCACAATGTCTTTCATATCTCACAACTTAAGAAGTGTATCCGAGTTCCGACTGAAGTCGTGGAACAAGAAGACGTGGAAGTTGAGCCCGATCTGACCTACGTTGCTCAACCGCTCAAAGTCCTTGACCAAAAAGAAAGGCACACAAGAAGGAGCTCAGTTAAGATGTATAAGATTCAGTGGGTTCATCACACTGAAGAAGAAGCAACATGGGAGACCGAGGAATATCTCAATCGCCATTATCCTGGGTTTCTCACCACCCCACCAGGTACCGCACATTCCGCACTTTCTAGCATTCTCGAATCTCGGGACGAGATTCTTTTTAAGGGGGGTAGGCTGTAACACCCCTGGTGTTAATTAACCTTAAGATGATGGTTAAGTTAAACCCAGGCTAATTCAAAAGTGAATTTGAAGAAAATGAGGAAAAATTAATCAATTTGAGTCAAAAACCATTCAAATGAAGTAATAAGAAAACTTTGAAAAATTCCTAAGAACTTGAAAAAGTGCAAATGTAAAAGTTGGAGAATAAGTCAAACCAAGAAACTTTCCTTTTCAAACCATAGCCTAAAAATGCCTGGAAGCATCTCAAATTTCAAACCCCAAACCTTGGATTTGAAATTTCCATTTCAAATTCAAAACTGAAATGGAATCTTAGCCAAATCTCAAGATTTTGGTACTGAACTAAAAAGAAATCTCCGACAATAAGAGTTGCCGTCATCACAAATACAGCCCTTCACCACAAACCTCGCCACGGCGTTCGTTCCGCTTGACGACCCTCGAGCGGCGTTTCCGTCACCCTCAAGGCTCCGCAGCCAAGCTCGAGGGGCATTCATCCTCGAGCGGCGTTTCCGTCACCCTCGAGGCTCCGCAGCCAAGCTCGAGGGGCATTCACCCTCGAGTGGCGTTTCCGTCACCCTCGAGGCTCCGCAGCCAAGCTCGAGGGGGGCATTCACCCTCGAGTGACGTTTCCGTCACGCTCGAGGCTCGGAAAGCTCGAGCTTGCGATCCAAGCTCGAAGCGCATGGTCGAAGCGCCTAGTCCAAGCTCGAAAGTTGTGTCCCACATCCCAAACTCCAACTTTTAATTTGACACGTTTCGAAGTTCAGTTCTAATTTTTGGAATTTGAGCCATGACAATCAGTTGACCTTTGCACCGCTCACGGCGCGCTCACGGGTTGCCAACGCCGCGCCCGCGCGTGCCGCGCTCGCCGCCGGCAAGCGCCTGCCGCCGTCCGGCCTCGCCTGAGCCGACAAGTGACATGGCCGGGTGTCCCCGCTCACGGTGCACGCCTCTGGCAAGGTCTCATGGTCGGAGACGCACTGTAGCGCTGACTCCGCGCTCGCCGTCGCGTCGCCGCCGCGGACCGCCGGGTTTTGCCGTCGCCGCCGTTGCCCGCCGGTCCAAAGCGCGACTTTTGCGCCCCCGCGTGCTCCTTTTTCCTCGCCCTGTCTTTTCCCGCCTCGCCCACGCGCGCCTGCTGCCTGCGCTCGCCTGCGCGCGCGCGTTGACGCCGCGCACGGCGCCAACACAGCCGCGACAAGCCGCTGCCGCCGCGACAGCTCACCGAGCTGCCCTAGCCCTCATCTCGTGCTTCCCGAGCACCCCTCCACTCCCCTCTTGCTCCTACATAAGCCCTCAACAGTTCCCCTCCCTTCCTCGCCGGAAAAACGCTCGCCGGAGCAAGCAGAGGCGCCGCCGAGCTCGTTCCCGTGAGCAGCCCTCTCCACCGCTTCCCCGGCCAAACCAAGGCTCTCACGAGCTTCCCCATCCTCCACTGCCACTCACCGACCCATTCCCGACCCGCTTCCCCCACCAGAGCCACCGGCGTAGCTCGCCGGAGTTCACAAAGCTTCCGCCGCCGAGCCGCGCACGTGGACAGCCCGCTCCACTTCTCCTCCGGCCGAACCGAGGGCACCTTTAGCTTCCTCGTGCCACGCTGGTGCTCACCGACCGCTTCCCCGAGCCTCTCCGACCCCGACGTCGCCGGTAGCCGCTCGCCGGAGCAAGCCGAGCCGCCACCGCCGTCGTTGACCTTGTTTCCGGCCATCCCCGACCTCGAGACCTAGCTCAAACGAATCACGGTGAGCCCCTCTCCATTTCCCCCACTTCCCCGGCCCGGTCTCGCCGCCGTTTGGCCGGCGTTACCACGCCGGCGAACTCGAGGACACGGTTGTGTCTTCAACCTCTTTCCAGGGGGCCGACTGTAAAATGCAGGGACCTGTTCGTAAGGGATTCAAAAACTCTAGGGTCAGCCGCGTAAAATAGATTCTATATTTTTGGAATAATTCGCTGAGATCTTCAAAAATTCGTAGAAAATCATAGAAAAATCAGAAAAATGCCAAACCAATTTTGTAGTGACCAGTGAATCTAGAAGAACAAATTCTTCCTTTGCACCTCACCCAGTTGAGCTGTAGATTTTGAAATATAAATTCATTTCAGTTTGAGCACTTTTCATCATAGTTCAAAATCTATACATGCACTAGAGCTGAGCTTGGGATATGTTGTTAGGGTGGTTATCATTAGCCTAATGCGCAAAGGGTGCACAAAAATTCCCAGTGGATTTAGGGTTATGATTTTCCAAACATATACCCTACTGTTTTGGCAAATAAATCACAGAAAATAATGTACTCAGTGAAAAATCATCTCCTTCACACAGAGACTAAATCAAGACATGAGAAACCTTAGAAAAATGAAAATGGTAATTTTTGGACACTAGAAAATGGCTAAATGATTTTTGGTAGTTTAAACATGGCGAAATTCCACAAAAATGACCCTAAATCAAAATCACCTGCAAACTTGCAGAGAGGTCACCCTTGGTACCCTAAGTCACTGTGCCAAGTGATTTGGACAAAAACCTTGTAGTTATTTTTGTAGGATTTTAGTTTGATTTTAGACAAAAAGATAAGAATAATTTTAATAAATAATAGAAAAATTATCTTGAGCCAAATTTTGGGCTAAGCTCCTGCCTTGGCATGAGTAAGCCTCTGGTCAATTGAAACCTAAAAATAATAATCCTAAGTTCACCTTTTGAATAGTAGAAAAAGGACTTAAATAGTGGAAAAGAGAAGAAAAAGAAAAGAAAAGAGAAGAAAACGAAAAGAAAAGAGAAGAAAAAGAAAAGAGAAGAAAAAGAAAAGAAAAGAGAAAAAAACCTAAAACTCTAAGATCAAAGTGAAGGTTCAAAATGAAAAGAATATATTCACTTATAATTAATGTTTATCCTTTCCAATTCACTAACCAAGATTTAAATAAACCCTAACTATTTAAATCTCGATACTTAAGCAATTCATGCATTTCGTGTAGATTCGGGTCTCGCCGACGGAGTCTACGATCTAATCCCCGCTGCCGAGGAGATCGCCCAGGAGTCCGAGGTGAACGTGGTGCACGTGGATCCAAGCCCCGAGCAGGAGTACCGCTTCGAGCCGGAAGGCAAGCCCCGGAGCATAACCTAACTTTACTTACGCGATTTACTTGTTTATATGTTTGTGCATTTAAGTTTCAAGGAGTTGAATGAAACCCTAGATTGCATGATCATAGGTTCCCTTGATTGAACACTAGTATGTTAGGTTCGATAGTTGCTATGCTTAAGAACGATAGAAGTCGAGTGTTTCCGACACTCGCGAGATATAGGAGTTGTATGACTACTCATATCAGGAACACTAGAGATGATGGACGGATGATTGTAGATACCCGTCTATCGATGTTTTAAATGGAAACATGTGGTACTTTTGTGTCAAGCGTTTGAACGTACCACACATATGCACGGTTTATGGGACCGGTAAGTCCCGGTATCAGATTGAAGCAGCTAGGGCCGATAGCCATCTCTCCTTGGAAACCATTGTTTTCCCCTGCCGTACACTTGTGGATATATGCGTGAGACTGTGAGTGAAGCAGTAAACCTTTATCCTGAGGAAATGGACCCGGTTCCGAATTGTGGATTGATGAGAAAGGATTGGGGTGTGTTGGCATTTCCAACCATTCCGTATGTGTGGGTTTTCCCTGGCCAGGTAGTAAATTCAGTTCGAACTGTCCGCTTCTCGCGGTTAATGAGACTGCTTGACCGATGTATGGCATATTATGAAGTGAAACTTGGAAGGATGAAATCTTTGTATGGAATAATTGTATTGCAAAACTTGATTGTTTAGCTAGGATCACCTAGAATGGATAGACTAAAGAAATTAAAATTGAAATGAAGAAATTAGAAAACAGCTTAGTCGCTTTTGGCAAAAGAACCCCACTAGCCAAACAGCCTCTCATTTTAGGAGTCGGTGATATAGTGATCACCAGTCGGTTAAGTCTTGTTGAGTATAACTAGTATACTCAGCCTTGCTTGTGGCTTAATTTTTCAGGACCTTCCCCTCAGGAGGTAGCTGCCTCTATGGCTTGGGCCTCCCAGCTTCCTCCTGGTTACAGTATCGAGTGGGAGCCGACCTCTCCTGAGGATCGTGAGGAGTAGCGTCACGGCTGACTTCATCGTGACGATACCATGGATCGTCGCTAGTATCTCGTTTACATTTCCGTTGCATGAACTCAAACTATTTTATTTATCATTTCAATTTGGTTGTAATAACTCTAAGACTTGTTGTAATTTGAATTGTGGAATGATGTGATCTTTGGAACTCACCTTTGAGTGAGTGTATGGACGGACGATCTTCAGTAGCCGTTGGTCGAGCTTGACTCGACGGTCGAATCCGCATTTGGGAACATTTTCGTGTATTAGCACCAACGGAAGGTGAAATATACTTAAATGGGGCCATTTCTCGGGTGAGATCGCTACAATTATAAACATATTTGAAATAAATTATGGTTAAAGTTGCACATCAAAGAGTGATAATAAAAATCAGCAATGTCAAAGAATATTTGACGATTGGTAATACAAAATCACTTGTGTTTGATCCAATGCTTTGGTAACCACTCTCAGCAGAAAAAGAGACAGGGAACAAAATATAAAGAGTGTTAATATAAGAGCTATAAAGTTCTTGAAAATCTATCATGATTTATTCGACGACATATCTCCTTAATAGATTGAAAAAGATAGTACAAGACCAATAATATCTAATAAATATTTTTGCTACAATATAAATGCTAAAAAACTAGAGTTCCCTCCTAGTGAAATGTATTTAAATTAACATAAATAATGAACAACTAATATCTCATATCCAATAAACTAAATAGGCAAAGAAATTTCTACCACGTGATAATTGTATATCCTACTAGCTTACTTAACGTCAAGATGTTGTTGATAGACATATGAAAAGAAACCCCACATTGAAATTATCATGGCTATGATCTTGACTCCATTCATCTTGTCATGAAATACCATCACACCAAAAAGAGGAACAATAGGTAGAGCAAAGGTGCTTATCACATTGGAGAACAACGATGACACCTCAAATATCAAACCCATCATTCCGATAGAAGCGACTTGCCAAGATACCGATGTCCACACTAGTGTCATCAGATAAGAGAACTGTCCTGACTGAAACCCGTCCATCTCCCCTTTCAAATCCTTCCATTCACCACTTGCAAATAGTCCAACAAGAGAAGCAAAACTTGCCACAAGTGCAGTATATATCTGCATATTCAAAACTGCCGAGAAAGTTTGCTTTTTTATCACATTCTCGAATGTTATTTGCATCAGGGAAAGGATAAGTGAGTAAGTGCCTGACGCTCCTAGTGTCAATAGGATACCCAGAAGATACTTTCCTCTTGAGACACCGGTAGATCCTTCATATTCTTGATTAGCTCCGATGAGTAAATCAGACAGGGTAAGTAGGACCACAGAGTTCATGATTAAACCAGTGAGCTTCTGAGAGTTTAAGACGTATGAGAAGATGACATTGAAGCCAAGCTGACTAGCACAAATGAGAGAATATGTTGAGACCGGAAGATACATGAGCCCATGAGAATACATCATGTCATCAGCGGTCATGATGAGCCCCAAGACAACATATATCATAGCAATTTTGCCGATCGGAGTTTCGCCAGAGGACTTTGAAGGGAAAAAGAACAAACCGAAGAACAATATAGGAAAGCCAGCAGTCTGCACAAATGTTGCTAACCACTTGCTGCTGCCACCTTGACTGTAGTAGTATCTTCCCAACAATGTTGCTGAGGTCTGACCAACAATGAGGAAGAAAGCATCTGCTGTTACCACAAACCACCATTTCCAATTCTTGGCTTCTGAGCTTCCCGGTGGTGCTTCCTGAGCTGCGGGAGCTTCGCTTTTTGATGATTCTGAGGTTAATAATGGAAACCATAAAAGTCAATGGTGTAAGAGAAGAAGTGGACAAACAAATTGTTATTTTATATAAAACAGCCCTACTGACTATATATTGCATTTATAAAAGAGTATTTTACATAGTAACTGCTCTAGGACAAACAAATTGTTCTACATCATAGTTTTGTATTTAACACGAGTAATAACTTTCCCTTTTACTTCAGCAAAGCACAAAAAGGTGAACATGGTACACATCAGGCTAATAAGGCTTGAAGTAAACCAGAATTCCAAAATTCCTCGGAGCATGCCTTATGGCGTGGACATGCCTCTTGCAGAGACACAGCCTTGGCATGGTTTTGGAGGGGGATGGCACGCTCTTGGGTGATCCTCACTTGTAAGTTGCAACATGGTGAAGACGTTAATAACATGCGAGAAATATAAAATATTTAGAGTATATGTATTTCACTCATTCACTGTAAAAACATATATTATACTAAAACTACTACTGCTCTAGTAGACTTTTCCCCTTGAAATGCAGGAGAATCTCATAAGGTTCCACTGCATATTTTTCATTCTTTCAGAAAAACTTATATTTTTCCTGACAATCGCAGCGAGAGAGGCAAAAAACAGAGAGAAATATACGCTGGTCTTGTAGCTGCACATCTACATTAATTCACGAGATCACTGAACCACAATTTTTGCGAAAAGCATTAGAAGACTGTAGAAAGAAAAGTAACCGTAACTGCCGCAAACTCACATTTGAAAGCTACAGAATGCCTGGAATTTAATCCGTGCAGAACTTGTCCAAGGAAAACGCGATGCGCGAGAGAAACAATGCGCAAGTAAAATATGTGGGGATCAAACAGCGCCGAACCGACCTGGGATTTGTATCTGAACCTCGGCGGCGTTGGTGTTGGCGCCTCCACTGTTGGCGTTGCCACCGTTGTTGTCGGCCATTTTATTCGAGCAGACACCCTAATAGCCTCCAACGAGATAGTCCGAGACGACAGGAGGAGGGAGACGGTGAGAGCAGAGCAGAGGCAGGAAGAAGACGCGCTTCCCGGTGGGGAGAACGTACGGGTGGCATGCGCCGATCACCGGAGACGGAGACGGAGACGGTTGAAGCTTGTGATTTCTAAAAATAGAAATATTTCTGGCTGACCCGGTGACCCCTGTTCCAAAGAGAAAGCAGCCTGGTGGTGGTCAGTCACTGGCCAGTGGAAGAAGAACAAGAAGAAGCAGAGAGCCCCCGCCCGTTAGTTCGATTCCTCGGGCGCGGATGGCTGCGCTTGACAGTAGGAGCTCAGCTCGCTCGATCGGCTCCTCCGTGTCACCGTGTGGTCATCTCGCCGCTTTCCTCTCGTCTCTCCTCGTTGCGGTGCATGCACGGCTTTGCATGCGGGTTTCCTCTGTTTTTCTCTGAGCTGTCTCGTTCGATCCCGTGGCCACGCAGCGTGAGCACCATGGTCCCTCGGTAAGAAAGATGAGCAACTCGAGCGCGCTACGGTTGGAGCATTGCGTTGGTTGCTAAAAGTCGCCAGAGCAGATGTGTCCTGACTAACTACAAGTAGAGTTGTACTACTCATGTAAAGTAAGGAAACATGTCAGAGAAGATATCCATCTTGTGAACGATTTGGTGGCAGCTTGTTGACAAAGACCACCGGCGATGATATAAGGTTATGATTTCGAAAGAATAAAAAAAATCTAATCCAAGCACCTGATCATGAAGCTTGCCGGGCTTGTTTTGGTCGGGCCAATATATAGCTTTTCCGGCAGCCGCTGGCCAAAGTGCCTTCTGAACTTCTTCAACAGCCTGTGCTTGAAAGCTGTGGATGTTATTGGAACCAGCCAATGGTTGCATCTGGTTTTTCAATGATTTGTCACCGACGAACCTAATATCATTAGCCGTGCTCTGCAAGTCTTGCATCTTTGAAGACATTGACTCGCCAACACTGTTTATTTCCCTCCGAATGTGTCCCGTCTCCACTGTTAGTTTATTCATCTCATTGCCAAATGCCAAGTCTTTCATAAGACTCGGATGGATGGATAAGCCGGCAGAGGAAACTGAACACATTTCGAGGGAAATAAAGAGTGTACACGGGTTCTGCCGCGCAGAAACAGAGATGATCGCAAGCAACACGGGTCCACAAAGAAACTCTTACTAGTACATCGCAAGGTTTATTGATTATTCCAATCGTTGATTCCGACGATCTTACAAAAAATTTGCAACAAAATCCTATACACTTCTCATCCAAAGGCCAAGAGGACGGACGTCTATCTACAACGCCGCAGTTACAGACAGCGCGACGGAGGCCGCCTTGCCGAACTCGGCGTCCACGGCGGCCAGCGGCGACAGCACGTGCAGCTCCTGGAACCCTTGCTCGCAGGTGGTGGGCGCGTCGACCACCGCGCTGAGCGCCGTCACGGCGTCCTCCGCGCCTGAGCCTGAGCCTGAGCCCGAGGCGATGCCTTTCGCCGCCACGGCGGCCTCGGACACGGCGCTCGAGTACACCTCGGCGCACGCGCGGAGGCACTCGAGCCGCCTCTTGTCCTTCTCGGAGGACCGCAGGGACGCGATGTCCTTGGCGGCGCTCTTCGCCGCCGCCTCCGTGATCCTCACTGCGATGGCGGCGAGGCCGCGCTTGTCGGCGCCGGCGCTTCCCTTGTCGGCCTGGAAGAACTTGATGCAGTAGGGGTAGCCGATCTCGGGGTGTCCTGCGGCGAAGGACTTGCACGCGTCTTGCAGGACGGATGCGTTCGACGTGGAGCAGGCGAGGAGGAAGACGAGAGCGCACAGAGGTTGCAGGAGCTTCATGGTTTCTCCTTCCTTGGTTCCATCGATTCCTTGTGCAAATCAAAGCTCCAGTCTGATGTTTATATAGATGCTATCTTTATTGACTAATTAATGGATTATTATAGCTGGTTTATGAAACCAAATTACTCCCTTACATAAATGATTGACGTCGAATCAAATTCACCCGTCGAATCAAATTCACCCAAAAGTCGGTTTCTAGAGTTACTAGACTGGTTTTCAAAATTGTTTTCTTAAACATAGATAAAAACCCAAGGCAGTATGAAAAGAATTCTGCACCCGATATTTCTAAGCTCGCCCAGTCGTTCCAAAATATATTTAGGAACCTTACAAAAAAAAACGCAGTGTTTATTGACCCTCCGAAGGATTCTAGGAACTAACTCACAGTGTCCCCGTTGCAAACGAGCTCTTTTACAGCGCACAATACTATTGTCCAGTAGTATATAGTATTAGTTAAGGATAATTTAGTAATTTTTCCTATACCTATTCATTTTAATAATATTAATTGGTAACAATTCTCACTCTCTCTAATCTGTAATATAATCATATCAATTCAAAATAATAAAATTATAAAAGAATACTAATTAATATACCAATATAGAAATTTTATTTCGTTTTTTAATATATTACACTAATGCCACTAAATTACTTTCCTAGATTACCCCTAGACCACTATACTACCCTTAAATACTACTATATCACTAGGACCATTTTGTATAGTATACAATTAATCTCGACCGTCAGATCTTTATATACTAGTCTTTTTTAACCGCTAGTATCCACCAGTATTGTGCGCCGTAAAATAGCTCTTGCAAACAGCTTGATGGCCACCTGCTTATAGAACTTGGCATCCTCCGCGGCCAGCGGCGACTGCTTGTAAATCTTCTTGAACCCCTCCTCGCAGGTGGAGGGGGCATCCAGCACCGTGCCGAGCATCGTCGCCGCGTCTCCTAGCCTTCCCTTGGTGCCCAACGCGATGCCCTTTGCCACCTTGCCGATCTCGGCCGAGGCGCTCTTGTACAGCTTGACGCACTCGCTGAGACAACCCATCCGCTCCTTGTCCTTCTCGGAGGCCCGGAGGTGGGCGATGCGATCGGCGACGCTCTTTGCGGTTTCTCCGATGATCTTGGCCCCGATGGCGGCGAGGCCGTGCTTGTCAGCGGTGGCGCTCTCCTTGTCGGCCTGGAAGAACTTGACGCAGTCGTGGTAGCTGATGGTGTGCTTGTGGTGCTCGGTGGTCAAGGACCGGCACACTTCATGTAGAGTGGAAGCATTGAACGTGGAAATGAAACTGACAAGGATGAAGAAGAGGGAGGCAATGGCTTGTAGAAGCTTCATTGTTTTGTTGGTTCGGTTTCCTAAAGCTTACGCAAAGTTTGTGTGTTTGAGCTTCTGGTGAAACAACCGGAGTGTAGACTGTTTATATAGAGGTGATAGCTAGGGAATGTGTTCTACTAATAATCGGAACCATTACCAAATGGGCGATTGTACATTTAGATTTGGTGAGATCTCACGAAATTAATTGTAATAGGTGATTATTTAGAAAAAAAAGATATTTGAAGATCAAAAAAATTATTGCTTCATTAAAGTGGTTGTAAAGATAAATAGTTGGATATTCTATCTATAGGTAAACATTAGATGTGTATAGATATGAAATCATATATTTTATTATATATTTGGTTGCATTATATTATAGATGTGTATATTTTATTATATAGAAGCAAAGTTTAGTGAAGCGTCCTGTGAGTGTGTAGACAGAGGCTGTATGATCTTCAAGGATCCTTCCATAAACGATTGATTCTTTAGATTCGGCAAGATGTCACAAAATCAAATAAAAATGGTGAGCCTGACGAGCCGTGTGGAACTGACGCAAAAGCCCTCGACGATTTCCGCAGCCCCTACCACGCACGACACGGGCGCGTTGCCGAGCCGCCGTCGGCGACGAGCTCCGCGATAGCGAGGTTCCTCTAGAGGCACCAAAGCATATAGGCGAACCCGCGAGGCCCTCATGCTGATCGGCACAGGTGTAACTCTTAAACACCAAGAAACTCTCAAGACAATTACGAAAAGAAGTTTCACGGCCAAGATTGCAGAGCTCGTTGTTCCAAATATTTTATAACCTTACCAAATCTCAGAGTTTATTAATCATCTGAGGGTTCTAGGATCTAGTGTAGTACTCCCGTCACATACATCGTGATTCCTACCTCCTTGAGGAACTTGGTATTCTCCGTAGCTAGCGGCGATGGCTTGTGAATCATCTTGAACTCCTCCTCGCAGATGTTGAGGGCATCATCCACCATGATGAGCGGCATCGCCGCATCTCCTAGCCTCTTCTTCGTGTCCGACGACGCGATGCCCTTCGCCACCTCGCGGATGCCGGCAGCGGCGTCCTTGTACTCCTCGGCACACTTGTCGAGACATGCCAGCCGCTGTTTGTCCTCCTCGGAGGCCTGGAGGTGGGCGATGCGATCGGCGACGCTCTTTGCGGTTTCCCCCATGATCTTAGTCGCGATGGCGGCCAGGCCGTATATGTTGGCGGTGGCGCTCCCCTTATCGGCTTGGAAGAACTTGACACAGTCATCGTAACTGATGCTGTGCTCGTCGTGCTTGCCAGGCTTGTTGTCTTTCTCGGCTATGCATTGGCACACATCATGTACGGTGGTGGTGGAAACACTGGATGTCGAGGTAGAACAGACAAGGAGGAAGAGGAGGGAAGCAATGGCTTGTACACGCTTCATTTGTTTCGTTGGTTGGATTTCCTAAAGCTTGTGTGTTTGAGCTTCTCTGTGAAACACAACCGGAGTGTAGGGTGTTTATATAGAGGTAATAGGGACTGGGTTGAACTAATAGTCGGAAGTTGTTACCAAATGGGTGATTGTACATTTAGATTTTGTGAAATCTCAAAAAATCAATTATAATTGGTGATTAATTAGAAAATCTATTTGAAGATAAAAAAAAACATATTGCTTCATTAAAGTGCTTGTAAAGATAAATCTTTTGGATACTCTATCTATAGATGAACACTAAATGTGTACATATATGAAATGAAATGATATTCTATTATATATTTGGTTGCATTAGGCTAGTCTCAATGAGAGTTTCATGGGCATTAATGTTCAAGCCACATCACCAATTTTGTTGATTTGGCTAGATATTTTTTAGGAGAGAGAAGGAAGAAGGGCGAATGTAGCTCAAGAATTCACCCAGTGTCCGCATGGCTAAATAATAGAATCAAAGCCTATTTCTCATAGTGATGAACATTAAATTAGTAGAGAAATTACCAATGTTACTGGCGACAGCTGACCCCGATAAACAGGCCTAGATTTGCCCCTGTCGTGAACTCATATAACATAATTATCTAGTTTGCAGTCTAAGTAACTATGTAATGAAACCCTTACTGAGCTGAGACTAGGCTTATATGAATGATAAAAAATAATGTAGAACGATTAAGAGCAAAGTTTAGTGAAGCACAAAGTAAGTGTGTAGATAGTTGTACATAGGTTGTATGATCTTCGAAAATCTATAAATGATTGATTCTTTAGATTCAGCAATCTCACCAAAATGATTCGTCACAAAGAAAGGATCTTTGAAGATCATAAAATTTATTTCTTCATGGAAATATTCGTCAAAACAAATCTATGGACGATCTCTATATGAATGGACATTAAATGTTACTTTTATTACTCGAGACAATCACAGAATAAGTGAGATCCAATATATCTATCTATAAAAAAGAACGAGTAGAATTGAAAACGTTTCTCACCTAATTCGGGTCCGTGGTATCCCTCACGCTGGACCCACACGTAAGAGTCAACTGAGGTAGGAAGGAGATCAAACCCTCCAAAACTGAGAGTTAGAAAATGTTTGAACCAAAATCAATTTGTTTTTCTCACGGTATCTGTTCTACCCGCACGCTGACGCCCACGTCCTATCGGGCTAAGCACGTACGTTGCCTTACGTTACGTTACGGTACGGTGGGACTGTACACGTACTCTTCCTAAAAGAAAAGGACTGATGCACACGTAGTCATACGCGTCGATCACAGGTCCTAATGTGGCGTGCGAACGAATCATCATCGTACGCGTCGATCACATGTCCTCGTGGCACTCCTGAACTATGTGCAATGCTTTCCTAGGGGTCTTTCCCGTCCGTGTTTCTTGTTCTGGTTTTGTTTCTTTGATGCCATCATCATGACATAATGTTCTTATCTTTTCTTTGTCCTTATACAAAAGGGAACGTAGTTTAATAATAGCTAGCTATATTGAGCATATGTGATAATAAAATGAATTTATATCTAGATTTGATATGTTTGATGTTGGTTACATTATGAAAACAGTACCCTATAATATATTTTTCAGATTAAAATATTAAATTGTGCGTGAAGTGCATAAATGCCAGTGCAGCTTTGAATGCATGAGTGAGTACAAACCAGAAAAAAATTGTATTTATATTTTACTTGTGCAAATGTTACGTAGCACAACGCTGTGATCCAACAAAAAACAATGGGATCCAAATATACGTACATTTTACATTGGTGATCTGTCCAACTAAACATTGGATTTTTTTATTACTAACACACATGTAGCAATGCTTGACTGCCAAACTTGAAACGGAACGAGAGAATCAAAAAGAAAAAAAATGCAAAAGTTATTGGCATCACTATCACTTTCCTTCGAGCCCTAGCATGGCAATTTCCTTGAGACCATTGCAGCCAGCGAATCAGGGGTGCGTTAGTTTGCATCTATATGGTGCTAATTGATGCGATAGTTTTAAGGTGTCACTAGATTATAAATAAAGAATACATGGACACTGACATGAGTTGGTGACATCTCACATTTACATATCGATAGAATCAGCCAAGAGAAAAGAAAACCAATATGAGTGGGTGGTTTCTCACATGTATATTAATAAAATCATCTTTAAGAAAAACGACAAAAAAAAATTGTATCACGTGCGTGTCGCACGTGCAAGTGAATGAAAAGATCATGTCCTACTCTTAGATTTTATACTGAGACCTCGAAAAGTTCTATTTCCAGCCGTTAGTAGGCCGTGATATAGCACTTTCAGCCCACAAACTCAGGCAAACCTGTTAGCAGAGTCCAAAACAAAAGACGAGGCCGGAGCCGGCTGCAAGCTGGGTTGGGCTTCATCTCTTGCCGATAGGCCTCATGTGAACGGAACACGGGCCGGGGCATGTGAAACTAGCCAAAAGCCCTCTACGAGCATCTTCAGTGGGAGCTCCTAAATGAGGTGCTACTCTACATTTTATGAACCAAAGAAAAAAACCTTCTCAAGTGGGGCTCATAAACTCCCTCCTATTTAATACCCTCCTAAATTTTTCCTTCAAGCCCCTAGATTTAGGAGCCTCTAATCCTCCCTCTCAAACCATTATCCTCCTTCTCAAACCATGAATCCAATCATTTTTCATACCTCACTGATGTATGGATGTCCAGTGGGACATATAAATTTGAGCCCCCAAATCATATTTTACAAGCTCACGTGTAAAATTTATGGGTCTAAATTTGCATCCAACTCCAGTGGGGCATGCATCCATACACTAGTAGAGCATGTCCAGTGAGGCATGTAAATTTGGGCTCCCAAATCCTATTTTACAAGCCCACATATAAAATTTAGAGGTCTAAATTTGCATCCAACTCTAGTGGGGCATGCATCCATACACTAGTAAGGCATGAAAAATGGTGGGATCCATGGTTTGAGAAGGAGGATGATGGTCTGAGAGGGAGGATGAGAGGCTCGCAAATCTAGGGGCTTGGAGGGGAAATTTGGAAAGACATGTAAAATAGAAGGGAGTTTAGAGCCCCACTAAAGAAAGTTTTTTTTTTACATTGGCTCCTAGAATTTAGAATAGCAGCCCATTTAGAAGCTAAGGTTCCTTTCCGCGACCCCACAGCATGAATCCGTTATCCGTGGAACTTGCTACTTATGCAATGCACCTCCAGGAGGCTCAGAGCAACTCACAAACTGAGTGCTGAGGCCACTAACATTCTGCCAGGCCGGTTGCTGAACAGCTACTCCGCTCGGATGATCAGAGTGCGCTTTCTGTTCCCAGTGTTAATCTCGTTTTTTTTTTTGAACCATGTTGCTGTACTACCTGTACTAGTTGGACTGATACGACCTGCCATTATTTTTTTTAACAGACACACACATGTAGTGTTAATCTCGTTTATTTTTTTGAACCATGTTGCTGTACTACCTGTACTAGTGGACTGATACGAGTATTACATAGTACTCCTGCCATTATTTTTTTAACAGACACACATGTGGTGTACCTGTACTACGTACGAACGTCGTAGTGGTGTACCTCGTATAATACACATCCCAGTAAAAAATTATTTTTTCACTCCCCGCTAGTGGTCAGGCCAAACACCTCGTACGCGCGCGTGTGCATGCTGCTAGCTCTGCTCTGACGCGCTGCCTACCTGAAATCCTGAATGGTATTGGTAAGCCGAAGACGACGAAGAACGTCGTGCTAGTTTAGGCCTCTTTAGTTTACTATTTTTCACCAATTTTCTAGTCATATCGAGTCACATTTTCTTTTATAAACACGTTTACCAATGCATTATTCATACCTTTAACTTTCCATCAACTTTTTTATCTAAACAAGGTCTAGTTTGCAATTGCATTGGACGTGACAGGACTCTCCCGAAATCGTTGCACCAAACCAACATACGGGTGGAGCGCCGTCTGTCGCCAAACAGAGGCGACACGCTCGAGTCGTGGCTTTGGAGGCTTGCAGCATCCCTGCAGCCTGCAGGGGGGCTCACGGCGCTCTGCCGCCTGCTTTCACTCCGCTCGCGGCTGGCCGGCTGCGCGTGGCGAGGTGGCGGCAAGATTTCTCGTGCCGGAGAGGGGCCCTGCTGGACTCTCATGGGAATAGGCTTTTGCATCGCGCAGGTCCGTTCCAGCGCGACGTATGCTGCAGGTGACGGTCATACGCGACGCTGCCTGCTACCACATCGTGATGCACAATGCATTCCTGCTTAACATAATGACGGACGGCCAAGACAGATCAAGAGACAGAGAGAGCGTACATTACATTATGCACGCAAAAATCCGTAGCCGTCGTGATACCCGGTATCATTCTTGTTGTTTTTTTGAGAAAGATGTTTCTGAACATTGATCAAGGATGATCTGCCCATTCGTCAAAGGATTGCAGCTTCCACGCAGCGTTTGAGTACAAGGCATCGCATCGCCCCTTGATTCGTTTGTTTTCGCGGTACCAATGCCATAAATTTGCTGTGCTGTCTATGCTACGAGGGTGCCATCGATTTGACGTGAGGCGTTCATGCTTCGACAGTGGTACTTCACGACGACTGCCACGTTGTTGTGGCACAAACCACACAAGGGCACCAGAAAGGGTAAAAAAAGAATTGCAACGGTGAAAACCACATAAAAAGGACACTAGTCGTAACAGCTCTGCATGCAACATCATCTAATCTCAGCGTCTTAGTCACGTAAAATACCCGTTGGTTGCCGTCGTCGTGCAAGCAAAATTTTAAAAGAATGAATTGCAAAATTTTTTCTCGTACTATCGTCGAAAGCTCAGTTTTGTTACTCAACTATGAAAACGGTCGTTCTCGCCCTCAAACTTTATCGGCTGGCTTATTTTTGTCCTAGTCCTACATGAGGCGTTGGGGCCGTGAATTACCATTTTTACCTGGCTGACTTAGTAATGATGTTGAGGCTCCAAGTAGGTCTAGGGACAAAAACGAGCATGTTGTAAAAGTTTGAGGACAAAAACTTCCGTTTTTGCAATTTCATGGATGAAGCTAAGCTTTCGACAACAAGAATAAATTTAGCTATTCCACCTTTCCAAAACATACACACGAGCCGGTGTCCGCAACTACGCTACGGGCAACATCTCGTTTAGTGATTAGACCAACAAGACCTCATCCGCCTGCCTACCCGAATGGTATAGGTAGGCTAAAAACGACGGAGAAGATCAGCATAGTTTATTGATCATCTGATAGATTCTAGGATCTAGATGCTAGACATCTAAACTACAGTGTCCTGTCACAAACTTCGTGATAACCGCCTCCTTGTAGAACTTGGCATCCTCCGTAGCCAGCGGCGATGGCTTGTGAATCTTCTCAAACCCCTCCTCGCAGATGAGGGGGGCATACATCGCCCTAATAAGTGCCAGCTCCGCGTCTTCTAGCCCCCCCTTCGTGCCCGACGCGATGTCCTTCGCAGCCTCGCCTATCTTAGCATCGGCGTACTTGTACCACTTGGCGCACTCGCCGAGACAGCCCAACCGCTCCTTATCCTTCTCCGAGGCCTGGAGGTGGGCGATGCGATGGGTGATGCTCTTTGCGGTTGCCCCGATGTTCTTGACCCCAATGGCGGCGAGGCCATATTTGTCGGCAATGGCGCTCCCCTTGTCATCGGCCTGGAAAAACTTGACACAGTCATGGTAGCTGATGGTGTGCTTTTCGTCAGGGTTGTGGTCCTCTTTGACTACGCACTGGCACACGTCATGTATGGTGGTGATGGAAGCATTGGATGTCTGAGTGGAACAGACTATGAGGAAGAGGAGGGAGGCAATGGCTTGTACAAGCTTCATTGTTTCGTTGGTTCGATTTCCTAAAGCTTAAAGCTTGTGCAAAGTTTGTGTGTTCGAGCTTCTCGTGTAACACAACCAGCGTCTATTATATAGAGGTATTAGGTAACAGGGACTGTGTTGAACTATAGTCGGAAGTTGTTACCAATGCAAATGGGTGAGGTCTCGCAATAAATCAATTATAATTGGTGATTAATTAAAAAAATTATTTAAAGATTAAAAAATATATCGCTTCATTAAAGTGCTTGTAAAGATTTTTTTTTTGGATATTCTATCTATAGATGAACATTAAATGTTTATAGATATGAAATGCTATTTTTATTATATATTTGGTTGCATTAAAATCATGCAGAATGTTTAAGAGAAAATTTTAGTTTAGCACCCAGTGAGTGTGCAGATTGTTGTCAGGGGCTGTATCATCTTCAAAGATCCGGTCATAAATTATTGATTCTTCAGATTCGGCAAGATCTCACAAAATCAAATCAAAATGGTGATTTATACAAAGAAAAAGATCTTTGAATATCATAAAACTTAGTATTCCTTTGTGAAAGTATTCTTTGAAGAAAATCTATGGACAATCTCTGTGTAGATGGGCATTACATGTTACTATTTATTACTCGATATGGTCACAAAATTAGTGAGATTCCGTAAATGAATGAAAAGATCATGTACTAGATTTTTTGAGTAAATAAACTGAGACCTTAAAAGAATCTATTTTCAGCAGCTACTAGGCCGTGATGTACATGTAGCACTTTCAGCCCATAAACACAGGGGAACCCACTAACAAAGTAAAAAAAACAAAGCCGGGACATTACAATCCATGATAGCCGGCCGCAAGCGTGGCCTGGGCTTCATAGGCCGCATGTTAACGGAGCACGGGCTGGGCCTATGGAACTGACGCGAAAGCCCTTGACGGGTTTCCGTGAAATGATGCAGTGAATACAGCCGCACCGGAGGAGAGCCCGGAAGAGTTCCACATGGTGGCGAGGTTTTCATGGCGCGCGCTGAGCCGCTGACCGGCACAAGCGCAACGCGAGGCTACGGGCATTTCCCTATCGGCATGGATGGGACCAAAACCAAACTAGCTGGACAACCGAGGAGGCCGCGCCGCGGCGGGCTCTTGATTGCTCCATCAGCACAAGCGCACAGCACGCACAGAATCCGTGGAAATTGCATGAAGTTCTGCAATGCACCAGGAGGTTCAGAGCAGCTCACAAACTGAGTGCTTGAGGGCACCGCCATTCTGCCGAGACAGGCCGGTTGCTCAACAGCTCTCCACCCATACTTCTCCCGATGATCAGAGTGGGCTTTTTGTTCCCATCGTTTTGTGAACGGGACCATGTTGCTTCACTACCTGTAGGCTGTAGTAGCTAGTGGACTGCTACAAGTATTTTGCATACTAGTGCCATTCTTTTTTTTTAATACGCACATATATGACCTCGTACGCGTACATGCTGCTAGCTCTGTTGCCTGCCTACCTGAATGGTATTGGTGAGCAAAAAACACGATGGAGAACATCGGCAGTGCTAGTTTGCATTGGATGCGGCAGACAGGACTCGCCCGGAATCGTTGCACCAAACCAACCATACGGGCGGAGCGCTGTCTGGCCAAACAGAACCGACACGCCGGAGTCGTGGCTTTGACCACGGTTGGATTGCAGCATCACCGCAGCCTGCAGTGCAGGAGGTCGCCATGGATAGAGTTGGTGACCAAACCGCATCAGCCGCTGGTGGTGGCGGCAGTGGCACCCGGGACGACGCGGCCTGGCCGTCCTCGACTGCATGCGTGGTGTGCCCTGGCCTTCAGGTCGCTGCACGGCACGGGGAACGGGCGGTGAGCACGGGCAGTCAGCTCCGGTTTGGCTCTGCCGCTTGCTTTCACTCCGCCGCCGCGACGCTCGCTCGCGGCAAGCGCCTCTCATGCCCGAGGGCCCTCGACTCACATGGGAGTAGGCTTGCGTTGCACTTTCAAAGGTTATCTATGCTTTGGATGCGCGAGGATTCCTGATACCCTGGATGGGTATCAATCTTGTTGTCTACTCAAGCGTCTGCAGGACCGGCCAGATGTTTCTGAACATCGATCAACACATCGAGCAGATCTGCCCATTCGTCGAAGGATTGCAAGCTTCCACGCAGCGTTTCAGTACAAGGCATCGCGTTCCTTGATTCCTTGTTAAACCTGCTGTGCAGTCTACGCTACGAGGATGACATCGCTTTGCCGTAAGGCGTTAATGCTGCCGCAGTGGCACTTCGCGACGACTTCCTCCCACGTTGTGAGTCGTGGCACAAGCCAACGAGGGGAACACAAAAGGACTATACATGACAGGCGGCGCAATGACATGCTTGCAGAAAGGTTGAAAAAAAGTTGCAACGGAGAAAACAACATTAAAAAAAAACACTAGTCGTAACAGTTGTGTGTGCACGTTATCTATCTCGGCGTCTTATCTCCTCGCGTTCCAAAATGCGAACTCCGAGGATCCATAAACAACTAGTATGTGCAAATGCTGATACACACTGCCGCCGCTGACGCCTAGTACACCATGCGCCACAGTCAAGAAGCTTCCAAAACATCTGGATCACCTCACCTGAACCGGCTGAACGCTCTGAAAAGTCCTGAACTAAGCATCCTTGACATAGAAGAAGCCCTCGTAAGTTCACTCAACCACGGTTACGTTCTACACCCCAGCGATCCAGCGGTACATGGCCATGAACGCCGTCTCCTCCTCCTCGTCATCCGACCCCGGCGGCGCCGTCATCGCCGCGGCCTCGGCGTCCCACAGCCATGGCTCCTCCTGCCGCTGCTGAGCCCCCTGGCTCCACCGCGAGCTCCACCGCTCCGAGATCGTGTACGCCGACGAGGCCAGCCGGTCCACGTACTCCCGCAGCCACCCCCGCGACGACCCCGCCGCCTCCGCCACCGATTCGCCGGGCGGCGCCGGCGCCGACGACACCTCCTCGGCTGGCGGCTTGTCCTCCTTGGCCGTGCTCGCGGGTTGTTCTCTTGCGGTTGCGGCGATGGCGCGCGCCACGCGGGACGCCACCACGGCCTCCACCTCCTCGTCGATCTGGTAGTCGAACGAGCCCAGCGAGTAGGTCCGGCTGTTCCTCTCGCCGCCGGTGACGCCGCGGGACGCCGTGGGGGAAGAGCCGGGGCGGTTGCTGACGGTGCCGATCTCCACGAGGAAGCTCGAGGACCCGCCGGGGGACGACCTCCTGTGCTGCTGCGCGGCGGCGAGCATGGCGGCGGCGAGCGAGGGGTGCGGGGGAGCGACGGCGGCGCGGCAGAGCGGGCAGGACGGGGTGGTGCGGAGCCAGGCGTCGACGCAGGCAGCGTGGAACGCGTGGCGGCACGCCGGGAGAAGACGCAGCTCGGCGTCGGGGTCGAACGGCGACAGGCAGACGGCGCAGTCCGGCGAGCTCTTGGGGAGCGCCGCCAGCGCCGACGCCATCGTGAACAGTGGCAGCGAGTCGATCAGCCGCTGCTTCTCGTCGGCCCCCGGCGCCTCCTTCTTCACTCCTTCCTCCCCCGCCGCCATGCTCGCCGCCGTGGGTCTCTCCACGGAATGATCCACCGCCGCCTCGCCGTCGTGGTGATTATGGGTCCGAGGGAGCGGCGAACCCGACGACGAGGAGGAGGAGGAGGAGCGGTAGGAGAGGAAGCGGAGCAGGAGGTGGATGGAGACGGAGGCGAGGAAGACGAAGGCGAGCAGCGCGGCGATGATCATGAACGAGGAGAGGAACGACGAGGACGCGGTGTAGGGGGAGGCGTCGCCGATCGCGCCGGCGGGGGGTGGCTGGAGAGACGAGGACGACATAATGGCGAGCGAGCGTGGCCGGGATGATGGGGTTTCGCCGCGAGACACGGGACGGGGGCTTTTATTCGCGCGGGTCTTTGGGGGGGTGTGGCGGAAGGAAGCAGAGGCCGGGAGTAAATAGTGGCTGGTGAGTGGTGTGCTCAGCTCAAGCTCTCACTCCAATCCCTGCACCTGGAGGAGTTGTGGTTCAGCGGCCTTGCGAAGCTGCGAACGAATCCATGTCGTCACTCCGCAACTGTTACATTACTGCATTCGACTGATCTCTACTCTTTCTTAACCACTCCTGTAATCCTTCCCAACCAACGAGTGTCAGCACGTCCATACCATGCCTCAACAGAGATGGAGTAGTGCTACATACACTATGTGACTGCACAGAATGCAGTCATGCACGGACTGACAAGTATTGATTGCGCGGTACACGGAGCCATCAATCCGACCGAATCCATCGCAACGCGTCGAATCGACACCGATTCTGCTGGTATACTCACATCTGATGGAGCCTGTAAGCCGTATATGTACCGCACCGTAGATGCACGCTGCTGTACTGTGCTGTATCCCACCGGACCATTAGTGGAAGGAAGCGCATAAAAGCCGTCGGATCCGGGGGTCGTATCGCACGAACACGTACCGAATGCAAGGTAGCGTAAAACTGTAAAGCGCCACCGCGTGCACACACTGTCGACGTGCCGTACATCATGTAACGCCACCCAAATACTGCAATCTTTTTCCGTTTGCGAGAGATTGGTAACAACATTTTAGAACACGTAGCGAGCCGTGGGCCCCTTGCTTACTTATCATGAGCAATGACGTGGCGTCAGGTGACAAGTTCTGCAAGCGCAACGAGAGAACGAAGCTCGTGTCATGACCCTGATGGAGAGCACGAAAACGATGGAATGGGGGGAGAATTCGATCAGAACTCATAAGAGGTCACGTCATTATACAGGGGCGTGCGGCATTAATCCATGATTAATCTCCGTTCGGTCACTTGGATCAACAAGCGGCAGCACATGCACATGTTGTACACATGCTCAGAATTGATTTTTTTTTTGTACCGGTCAGTAATCACTGATTAGCAGTACTGGTAGTTGCCACTTGACGAGCATCACAAGGAATCATAACCGTAACCGGGATGTCAGACTGTTACTCGAGTATTCTGCAAGGAAACCAATCAGTTTCAGAGTTACTGACGACTGTCAGTCTCTTTGAACCATGCCGTTGTGTGTCAGTCAAAACTAAAAACAATTTGTCCCAGGATGGAGCACAGCTGCACGGGCTCGCAGCTCACGACTCACGAGCCACTGTGAAGACTGAAGGAGGTGTCTTTCGTTAGTGCGCGAAAGATCAAGAGGCCCGTGCCTTTTAATCCAAAGCAAGGAATCACAAAAGGGGTTTGCTTGGCTTGCACACTTAGCATGCGCCGGGTCGAGCCCCTCACTCGATTGATTGGTCCTCTCCTCCGCCGGCCTCTGCGTGTATCGTCGTGGCGAACAGCCGGAGAGCCGTATCGGGGGGGTGTAAAGGACGGCCGCTTTGGCGATGAATTCCCTGCTGCCTCATGGCGTTCCCTCCCCTTTTGCCGCCACAGTTATGATGGGCATGGGATGCACTTGCGCGGTGTGCACTGCTGCCATTTCTTTCCTGCTCCTTTTACGATGGATCTTACTGCTCTCATGGTCTCATGGGCATGAACCATATGATGGTGCCAGGCGCTGAGACTTTGGCATGGAGTAGCTCTCCAACTCTGACGGTGGCGCCACCAAAGTGGAACAACAAATGCACTCGATCGAACACTCTTGTCAGGGTCTCACTGTCGCCGAGCACCTGTGTTTTTTTACTGATCCACAGTTTTTCCTTCAAAAAACGTGAGGAACGCATCCTGTAAAAACTAATAAAATGGGTGAAATTACTGGCAAGAGTAACAATCTCACACAAGACACCGCAGTGCAATGGCCGCAGCCACCTAACTTCCGCTAGACGTAGACCATGTCATGGATGTGGATCAACCTGACGAGGTTCCAAGGATTACTAGTCTACTTACCCATCAGTAATCAATCGAGCTCAATCATCTAACTTGCATCAGCATAACAAAGCCAGTAACATTTTTCTTCAGATCAGCCTAGCAAGCTACCTGAAACTCCTGCTGGGACAAATCCAACCAAAGTACCAAACCATACGTGTGTGCTGGTACCTGTTGCCACGTGTGACACCATGCGATCTCCGTGATGGCGCCGCGAGTGACCTGGTTCGCCCGTGACATCACCGGGAATGTTGTTCCCTTGCCTGGATCCGCACGGAAGAAACCCTCCCAAGCTTCCATTTCGGTTGGTCCACCAGGAATTGTGGCCGAAGCGCGGCCTCCGTGACGAGGATTCGGAGCAGGAATCCGGCCAAATTTGTTTAGCAACTTGTTGTCCACCAAGATGAGCGAAAAGCAGCGGCGACCTAACCCAAAATATCTGTCCGGACACGCAGTTGGTGCTCACATGGGACTCGTCGAGCTCAGAGAACAGGGCAGGTCGAAGCAGAGAAGAAAAATTACAAAAGGATGGATGGATTGGACTGGATCTTCTTCTTCCGATCCTCTCTCTAAAGAGGCCGAATTGCAATGGCCCAGTTACAGTTATTGGGTGTGTGTGGCCCACTCTTATCTTGGGGCTGAAAAAACTAAAATTTCAGTTGGGCCATGAAGTCCAGGAGCCGCCGGTGTTTCACGTACGGCGGCCTTCGGCACGTCAACGATCCTCGCCGCCGACGTGGCGGCCTTCGTCTTCCTCCTGCAGACAGCCCACACGCAGAGGCAGCCCACCAGAACCGCAAAGAGGCCACATGCGCCCGCGGCCCATCCTGCCACAAACGCTTTGGTCGTCTTCTTCTTGGGTCGCGCCCCGCTTGCATTGTCACCCTTGCCAGGGAGCGGCGGGTTGGCGCCGGCGAGGCTGTCGGTGTCATAAGTCTGGAGCTTGAACACCTCGAGCCCGTTCAGTATCGCGTCGTAGTACTCCGGCAAGCTCTGGACGTCCGGGTGCAGGGCGACCCACAGGTCCGTGTGGCCATCGCCCGGCGCCGTCACGACGAGGTAGTCGGTGTACACCGGCCTGCCAATGCCACCGCTCCAAGCGATCACGTCCATCCCTTCCTGCGCCGTCTGGTTGTTGATGTAGATGTAGAAGGATCTCTGGTTCTGGCGCGTGATCGGGTACTGGATCTCGCAGAAGTGGAAGCGGAGGATGTAGTAGAACCCGGCGTCGACGGGGAGGATCCACGTGAGGTTGTAGTTCAGGTTCACCTGCGCGGTGGGCCCCATCGACCTCGCCGTGGCGTACACGCCCTCCGGCGCGGCGTACGTCGGCACGGCCGGCGAGTACCGGATGGTGACGTTGCTGTCCTTGCCGTAGCTCACGCCGTACGCCGCGCCGTAGATGTAGGCCGAGTCCTCGGCCCACGACCGGTACAGGTTGCCGGAGTCCTCGCCGGGGGAGACGGCCTCGCCGCCGACGTTGAGCCGGTACATGGTCTGGAACGCCGTGTCGCCGCGGATCGGCATCGGGTCAGGGCGCCCGCCGTTGGCGAACGTCGGCACCGGCTTGGTGGCCAGGTCGGCCGGCATGGGCACGATCTCGATGCCGTTCACGAACGCGTAGCAGCCGTTGCGTGACGGGGTGAAGGTGACGTCGAGGGTGGTGGTGCCGCTGCTGATGTTGAGGGAGAATTCGCGCACGAGGTAGGCGACGTTCAGCGCGAGCGCGGTCTGGGACGCGTTGAAGTCGCGCAGGAGCTCGACGCCGCCACCGGCGACGACGCCGAAGAGCGCGTCGCCGGCGAGGTGGGAGCCGTAGGTGGACGGGTAGAAGAAGAGGCGGAGGAAGACGCGGCCGGGGCGGGCGGGGAAGGAGAAGGAGTAGGTGTAGGCGGAGGAGTCGAACACGCGCGCCGTCATGTAGGGGACGGTGGACGGGAGCGAGGGGTCCTCGTACGAAGCACCGGCCGCGACGCCGGACGTCGATGCAGCGTCGGGGCTCCACGTCCGGCCGTCCGGGTCGGACGCCGAGGCAGACGCGCCGCAGTTCACGCGGATCTGCCCGGCGGCGGATACCGTGGAGTTGTTGTCGCCGCTCGCCGCGACGGCGAGCGACGCGGCGGCGAGGGCCAGCAGGGCGAGGCATGGGAGCGAGGCCGGCGCGGAGGCCATTTGGCATGTGGGCGTACGGTCAAGTGCGCGCGCGAGATCAAATGTTTCTTCACTTGCTCGTTTGGTGCGTAGTGCATCATCACTCATCAGCTTGGGAAGATAATAAATAGGGCAGTGGCATGCGATGGAGACCTTGCACTCTCTTCTTCATGGGGCCAGGCCTGCCTTTTTCCGTTCTCCGGTGTGCGCGTGTTGACGACGCGGAGTGGCAAATAAATTCATTTCCGCACCCACATGTCAGCGTCACGCCCGTACCTGAGCCAGGCTCCCCGGGCTCAATCCATCGCAGTCGGCGAGATTAAAACTAAACAGTTTCGTTGAACCGAGCCGAGAACTAGTCAATCAGACATTCAGAGTTTCAGACGGTGATACAAAACGAGTCGGCCTCCAAGCGCTGGAGATGAACTGTAAGGCAGTATAAGCCACTGCACAGATGACGGCTAACTCGCATCCAGCTATCCTCAAGCGAGGATTCGAGCTCAAATGGGCAGCTCGACTGAACCAACGTCCAACGCGATGTCCCTTGCGGATGCCGGCCTCGGCGACTCGGATGGTTTGAATTTTAACACGTGCGTTCTGCGCGCGACTGCTAGTCGGTGATATACAGGTGGCTGCCGTATCACCGTGTCACCAATGTATGCAAGTTTTCGAGTTTTGGCCAATGTGATTGAGAAATAAAGTTAAACATTTAGCCGTTTGATGACAGCCTGTAGTAAATGCATAGGCTTACTCGCGATGCTCACGAGCACTAGACCAAACCTCAGCTTGGCTTATTCTTAAATCGCGTCGATTTTCAAACAAATCCAGGATGAGCTGACATGAGTAGCTCATACAGTTTGTAAAAGTGGAAACAATTTGGTTCATATAGTGAACAGTAAGTGGTATTCCGCATACACAACCACCGAGCACCAACAGCAGGAGTTCTAGCTTCAACGTTATAACAACGCTAGTATGAAAGATCTCATCCCACATTCGCAATATCCTAATGTAGTAAACTAGAAATGTCTCAGTATATTCGGCTATGGACGAATGATAAATGCATATTGAAAAGGGCTTCAACAGTTCAGGACTAAAAAAAGGGCTTCAACAGTTCAGCTAACACCCGATCAGATGCATCCACAAATTTTACTTCAGATGCCATACGGTGCAGCTTCTTTAAAATTGTTTGAGTACCTTCGAATGCTCATAGCCTTATAACAATATCCCGAATTAGTGATATCGCCTAGTCCTACTACATACGCACTCTCCCCCTCCGATACCATATGTAACTTACATATAACAGTTCAAATCCCCCAGCGCACTAAATCGAGTACACCCATGACATACATTGGTTCCACATCATGTCATATCCCATGCCACATGCGGACATATGCTTTACCCCATCAGAAACTACCGAAACGGTGTGTCCAACTCTCACGACCTTAACCTTTTAAGGTCCCTTTCCTCGCGATCATAGTTCCGGTGCTCATGCGGATCCTTCCTCTTCCGATTGTCATGCTCTGGGGAACGGTATTCTTGACTGTCCATGGACAGCTCACCCTCTTCAGTATTGTCACGATTGGTGTTCTGGTGATCCTCCCGGTGTGGACGTGGCCAGCTCTGTCTTCTCTCCTGCTTAATCTTCTCATCCTCAGCAGCCAACTCCACACCATGTTCTAGCTCCCTCTCAATGAGGTCATCATCATCCATGACGTCAACCTTTCTGGAAACATCACCTTTAGACTTCCTCCGCTTCTCTAGGGCCGCTTTCACCTTATCCTTATTTATCTTCTTCATTGCATCCATCACCGAGGATGATGCATTGGGGCCTTCGCTGCTGCTCACAGTGCCATCCTTTGATTCACTATGAGGTACTCTAGAGTTTTGCTTCTCAGGATCAGGGTGGTCATAGCCATGGTGGCCCGACATGTTTTGCTGGCTTGATTGTCTCGATGCTTGGTGATGTTCTTGAGAAGGAGGTTCATCAGCTGCTGCTGGAACTTTCCCAGGAGCACGTTGATTAGCAACACTTGCAGAACTCCCTTCAGTATCATTACCTTGCGAAGGTGGCGGTGCAACACGGTTTTGCTCATACAGTTCCAACATTTGGTTGCTAACCTCTGAAACAAGTAATGATAAAAGGGTCAGCATGTGTCATTATAATTATCATTATAGAAATGAACATCAAAAGTCATAATAGAAAAAATGACGGATAAGTGCCAATGGTACCAAAAGATGCGAGAACTCGATAATCCTGATTTCCTGTATATGGTATATTTTCAGGATGTATTTACATGTCAAACGAGATTCCCTTGTGCATAGAATTTTGGAATTGATAATGCCTCCGACCTAACCTAGATCCATGATCATTTGTGGATAAACCAATTATGTTTGGCTGGCCAATTTCCATGGGGTTCCTACTAGTTAACTAACACCAAAGTGGCAGTGGCTGCTACTTTCAAGATTGGGAAAAAATCCTTACGAAAATGAATTTCACAGTAGTGAAGTGCAGATAGGCACTAGTGACTTTGCATCTAGATACCAACCTTCCAACTGCCGCGGAGTTACATCAAACTCTTGCCACCAGACCTTCTCGCCATCTGATGGAAGCTTGACTTTGAGAAACTTCGCAGCCAGGAAGATTGCGCCAGCCGCAATATGGTACGGCTTAAATTGCAAGCAAAGTGACGTGCGGAGCCTGTACACCCCTTTTAAGGCGTTGTAAATAGGCATGTTTGGGGATTATTATTTGTAACAAGAACAATAATTTAACATACCCATCATTGACAAAATTCCAGGCAACTTGAGCAAGTGCATTTTGAGCGACCTTGAATTTTTTTATTGCTTCAACCAAGGGCTTGTAAGGATGGTGCACATTCATGTCAAAACCAAGTGTTACAAGTACAACACGCTCCCCAAGCAAAATAAGTTCCTTCTGTTGTTCATAAACTTCCTAAAGGAAACAAAACAAACAGCCTCATTTATTGTTCTGTACCACAGTTATGTGGAAGAAACGTGGCATAAAAGCAGCAGTCCAGAGTCCAAACATTCTATCTTTTTTGAAAGAAAACATTAAGACCACAATGAAAAATTGAAAACAACACCATACAGGTCGATTACCTAGAATAAAAGTATCAAGAAAAATGCTCTACATCAATTGTATCACCTTCTGCTTTATTCGCTGAATTGCAGCAGGATCCTTTTTGTGGATAATCTCATATGAAAGGAGTATGACATCCTTCAGAGGTCTGGGTGTTTCTTCAACTTTTCCCGCCAAGAACATACACACTGTTGCGATTGTCTACATTTAAGGAACTTACATATTATTACTTCTAATTAGCAGATGATGAAAAACACATTAACAAAGAAAAATAAGCAAGCAGCATGGTGCATGGTGTATGTTAAAAAGAAAGAATGTATTGCTGACCAACCTAAGTTTAAGAAGAATAAGGAAATAACTCAGATAGTATAAAATATAAAGGTGGTTTATATATGAGAAAAAAAATTATTGTTGTGTTTGTGTCTTCAATACATAGTGGAAGCAAAACAGGGGTTGCTGGAGAGTTATTGTCTACTAAGATTGCACTAAGTGGAACAGACATATATAGGTTGTTTATATATGAGAAAAAAATATTGTTGTGTTTGTGTCTTCAATACATAGTGGAAGCAAAACAGGGATTGCTGGAGAGTTATTGTCTACTAAGATTGCACTAAGTGGAACGGACACCAATAGATTTACAGGTGAAATGGGAAAAAAATTCTCTGCCATATGTAACACTCAATCCATCCCAAAAACAAAGTACATTCATATTTGTATTAAGTAAAACAATCTAAAGTTCGACCAGGTTTATGTAAAAAAAAAAGTATTCATCATGAAATATTTTTTCATAGTATTACTATTTTGGCGTCATACATGTTGATACTCCTCTGTAAAATTGGTCAAACTTAAGATGATCTGTCTGAGGACAAAACTAGAACAACTTTCGTTTTTGGACCAATGGAGTAAGCATCATTTTTACATTCAAGTTAAGAACACCTAGAGGTCAAAGTTTTTCTTTAGGCATCTAGAAGACTTACCCGCCTGTCATTTTTCGCATGAGATTGGCGAAGAAAAAACCGGTGACAAAACACTATAGCAGTAGCAATTGTCACTTGAGGCCTACATTATAGAGCTATTTGTTGTTAGCAGAAATAGAGTTACATATATAAAGGTGTCAATTTGAACAAGATACCATAATCCATGCCATAACATACAGAGATGTTTATTGGCTCGCAGGCAATCATGATGCAGTTAAATGTTTTAACTTAGACAAGTGACCATAATCCATGCAGTAAGATCCAGGGATGTTTACATGCTTGTAAGCAATCCATGCTTAAAATACAGGGATATTTACCAGCTCGTGGGCAATCACAATGCAGTTGGTCCCAGCCAGATAGACAACAGAAATATTAAAGAAGGTTGTGTATTTTATGCTCTAACTAAAAAAGGATATTACCGTCCTGCCATGGCATGCTCACAAATTTAATAGCAACCACAACATTGCCTATTGAAGTAGCAAATTCAGTCTCTCATTTGCCATTGCACTTATTGCCAATTAGCTGTTTACCCATTTTATAAGAAGACCACTGTTTGTGTCGTGCAAACTTTTTTAAAGCGTTAATAGACTTGTACGTTGGCAATCAACATATAAAACCTATTGCGAAAGGGCCTCTATCCTAGTGGTTAGAGCACCTGAGTAGCATCTAGAAGACCCAAGTTCGTCCCTCTACGGGAGCGAAACTGGATTTGGAATAAAAGGAAATTACGCAAAAAAAAAAAAAAGGTTGGGGCTTCCCCTACTAACAAAAACATATCAAACCTATTTGGCACCCAATGATCTCTCAAGTCTCAATGCAGGCACAAAAACTAGGCCCATGTACAGAGCTCACAACATCAATGGAGTATGAACAATGAGTAAACATCATGACTTAATATTTTGGATAAGATGGAGGAAATAAGAGTGAAGGCAACGATGAAGAATATGTGGTTATGTACACTTTAAGCCGCATCCCCAAATCCTGCAGAAATGTGCAGTATGACTTGCGAAGATAAGACTCTTTCTTAAGATCAATGCCATCTCTTCTTGATAGGGAGTGCTCCTCTATTTCTTTTCTACTAAAATACCACGAAGCACCAAGTTGGCCACCTTCTGCATGTCTATCATATGGAATTCTATATGGGCTGTTTTCCACAATTCCATGATGTGAAGAATCGCTAGTCTGCATGATATCCATGCTTATATTCCTCTTATCAACAACCTGAAGTTAGCAAGAGAGACATATTGTTACTGATTGCAAGATCAAATAATAGCTGGGTAAATGACTGGGTACACAATATTGAAAAGTCAGTTAACGGACATGACTAAACACTAGTCCAAATTTGAACTTAGGAGTTATAACTAATATGTTATTCCAAGAGGCCGAATGTAACACTAAACAAAAGGTAACACCTTAATTATAGAGCACACTAATAATTCACCGGACAACAGCCTGCAATTTGAGATTTCTTTCAAGAAGTGATTTATTGGTTAAACCAAATGGCTATAGAGATCATGCAAATCAAGTTACTGGCTTTATGGTCAGAGTTCTAAGCAAAGTAACATCAATCGTTCCTATGGCCATTAAGTTCCTTTTTTTACCAACACATAACATAATTTTGGTACAGGTACAGCATCACTCGTGAATTGGGGGTTGGTCAGTTGCTGTTCGATTGTATCCAGGGGGGAACCCAGCATTCGACACAGGTGTAAATGTGTAAACACTATAATTTGTGCAAATAAAATCGAAGTTAGCGTGTATATCGTAACTAGGTAAATTCCGAATACATCTTACATTAGGGTTTGGGGTTCTCCATTTTGCACAGCAGGAAGGGAAGAGAAGGGTAGGGCGTACCTCGCGGGTGCTCGCCGATGGCAAAGGGCCCGGCGAAGGCGTCGCGGATTGCGCCGCTGCACCGCTGCTCTCCCAGTCTTCGCCGGCAGGAGAGGAGACCAAGAAGGGGACAAAGCAGGAGCCCGTGCTGCGTGTCCAGCGGCGACCTCGCCTGCATCTGGCGGGCGGACAGAAGAGGGTCGCTGGTGCTGGAGCGGCGAGCGGCGGCGAGGCACGGCGAAGAGGAAGCGGTGGACCGACGGGGGCGGCGGACGGAGCTGGGACCTGGCCGCCTGGGGCGTCGGGGCTCGGAATCGGCTGCTGGGAGCAAAACAGCTGAAGCGTGAAGGTGCGTGGACTGGATTCTCTGCGGCAGCGGAGCGAGGTTTGTGGGTTGATGTCCCTAGACTCTACTGTACTGTTGTAAGAAAACAGTTGAATATTCCATACTCTGATCGGGGCCATTGTTAGTTTGTGGCTGATGTTCTAAAATCACTGTAGTGTTGCTTATCTTCTGAGTATGTCAACAGTCAGTACTCTAATTAGGATGGTTACTCCGAAAGTTTATGGCTAGATGTGTGGGTCTGTTTGGTGCGGCTAACTACGACTCTAGCTTCATAATTGTATGGTCATTATAGCGAGGTGAAGTCGAAGTTGGAGAAGCCATTATTTTGGATTTCGGTGGTTTCACTTTATCTCACATTCATTTTGCTCCTTGCCTCCTCTGGTGTTGAGCGGATCCATGCCAACAATAGCGCTACAATATTCAGCCAGGAAGAGACGTAGCTGGCCCGGTCGAAATCGCACCAAAGAGGCATGTAGACTCTTTGTAGTGTTGTAAGAAAACAATTGATTACTCTCCTAATACGTCAACAGTCAAAAGCCTTGAAGACGTGAACCATCGTCATTCATAAAAGTTTTTTTGCGAGAAAACAAAAGCTTATATTCTATATGTTTTTTTTTCTCTAGATCAAACTAAAAATTTGTAGGAATTAGGAGGTTAGACGAATACTACCAAGGCCATGTGCAACCTATTTTCTAGAAAATGAATGTAAGTCCAACTGTGTTTTTTTACATCTAATTTGGCAGATGTATCTCACAAAAGTGTGTTTGATTGACTTTTATCCGAAGCAACCTGGCTAGTTGGAGACCCTTAGACCTTGGCAGCTACAAATTCGGTGGCTACTGGTGAAAAGAAATAATGAATTGCATGGAGGAGAGAGAATTGGATGCAAATAATATGATTACATGAATATATCATAGATTATCCGGCCCATGCAGGCCATTCTCTGTCTGTGTCTGCGGTGGGCTTGCGAATTCGTTTTGCACCAGACAGGCTCTCTATCGCACCTGTTTTTGGGTGTGGCCAGATTAAAGATGATGGCCCGAGTTTGGGCTGTTGCCGAACTTGCACATGAAATCCAGCCCAATGGGCTGATGCCGAATACTCAGAAGAGGTAAAAGGGGCCAACACGTAACGGACATGGAACGCTGTTCTCTCACAGCGTGTTTAGCTGTGGTGGGGAAAAAATATTTTTTTTAGGATGCGTGTTATGTGAGAGAGATAAATAGGAAAGAGAAAAAAGAAATTTTTAAGGATACGTGTTCTGTGAGGAGGATGGAGAGGAAGTAAAAGGTAATTTTGGAAACTTAAACACGGCCTGATCTCTGCCATTGGGGAAGTTAAACATCGGGAGAAGTGTTTACAGTACTGTTTAAGCGCAGTCAGCCAGTGCCAGTGGCCAGTGCCGAGGACCGGTGAAGCACCTCGTACCATCCAGCTGCTCGCCCCTCGCCACGTCAAGATGAGTCCAAGGCACGCCAGACACAAACCAATCTTGCCGTGTTCTACCTGAGGTGGAGCCCGCAGACAGCAGCTGCATCCATGGGTCCATGACGGCGTGGCCACGGAGAAAATGGGATTACTATCATCTTCCACCATGACAGTAAACACTGGGAGCTTAACTACTCGGTGCAAGTGGTATATCCTGCAGTATTCGTACTATACCATACCAGCAGTCAGGAGTAGGAGTGTATTTCTACTACGTACTTACATGCGATGCGAATACTGCAAAATGCAGAGTTTAACTCTCAAATTGACTGGACTGATACAAACAATCGGTTTACCAACCAGTCCGAGACTCCGAGTACAGTAGTTGTTGGCGTGGCGGCTTGGTGGTAGACCGTCGCGTCGGCCTGGCTTTGCTGGTTCCAGAACCACCCACGGTTTGCTCTCCACTTTCCGGTAAGCTCCACGTCACGCCCTTTTGTCGTCTTCCTCATCTCCCAACGATAAATGGCCGCTCCGTCCACTTCGTTGCGAGCCAAGCTCACACAAGATTACCACGCCCTCAGCTCCTACTCTTCCCCTCTTCCTTCCCCGCGCTCTCCGAAGCAAAAGCACAGCACAGCTTCGCCGCTCGCTAAGCTCCCCCGCGAACCATGGCGGCTTCCGTGGCCTGCGCCTTCTTCTTCGACGCGGAGCCGCTGGGCGAGCCCGGGCGGCACGCACTGGACGCCTGCGCGCTCTGCTCCAAGCCGCTCTCCCGCAACAGCGACATCTTCATGTACAAGGGCGACACCCCCTTCTGCAGCGAGGAGTGCCGCTACGAGCAGATGCACCACGACGCGGCCTACGCGCGCCGGGCCTCCGGCGGCAGCCAGCGGCGGAGGCAGCAGCAGCAGACGCAGCGGGGCACCGGCCGGCACGACGGCGGAGCCGCCGCCGCCACCTCCGTGTCCGCCAAGGCCGACGTGTCCGTGGCCAGCTACTAGCTGATAATAACCTGTTTGAGCGAGGCGGGAAAAAGGAAGGAAGAGGCTGTCTGCTTCGGTTGAAGCAGCTGCAACCTGCAAGAGATCAAATCCAACCATGGAGGCGCTAGCTCTTTGGCCGGCGCTCCGCGGCATGACGGGTCTGGGCGCAGGGAAGACACAAAAGAGGAACACATTATGGATCTGAAGAATGAAGAAGACGCTTGTGCCGGATTATTGACCTAGGGTTAAATCTGGGCCATGCGGCAGATTTCCCTTTGTTTCTCTTTTCCCCTTTGATTGGATATTCTAGCTTGAGGCCTGAGGGCGTGTGTGCAAGAGCATCATCGATGTATGAGGCATCTAGAAATGTTATGCAAGCCCTACAAGGCTACAGTTTTGATCGCAAACATAATTGTTCCAGACTATTAGTGTGTTTTTTTTGTGTGTATCGAATTTATGAACCGGATGCGATAACCAAGTGAAATCTACCAACTGATGCTAGATCTTCTTTGCTATGCAAACCTCATTCCGAAAGCACCAAATAAACTCTCGCAAACTGCATGGTGGATCTGACTCAAGCCCACGCCTTCACGGTCACGGCTATCTGAAGCTCTGAAGTCTGAATTGTCCTCTTGTTCTTGTTGGAAAGTCTGAACTCCGGACGACAAAGAATACGAACCTCACTTCGCAAGTGGAGTAGTAATTGCGTAACCAAATCACTAGTAGTACCTCCAGTCATAAAATTATCCAGAGTACTACCTTTTCTTTCCGTCAGCGTCACGCGGGCTAAAAAACACTCCAAGGTGGCCGAAATCATTGCACCCACGTCAGACCCGTCGAATAATTCATTTTTTCCCTTTTTTAAAAAATCTTTTATGCGTCCATCGCTGAGTCATCGGGGAGTCAGTCCCCCACTCAATCATCAAAGAGGCTTGCGAGTTTGCGACGACGTCGCTTGCGGCTGGGCCCTCCGAGAAAGTGAAAGGCAGCCCGAGCCGAGGACATGTGTCGAGTCGCCCCATGCTTTTGTGACTCACCGGAGCAGCGCCGCACGGACGTCATGACCGCCGTCCGACACGACACCGGCCCGCACTTTTACGCGCGCATCCCTCCAACCAGCGGGCACCAACTGTGTGGTCGGGAGAGGACGTCGAGCGTTCTGGATGTTCTCTCGCCGTGCCGCTGCTGCGCCTGCGAGCTCGATCAGTTTCTGGGTTTTGCATGTGCCCATCCGTTCAGTTCAGTTGCCGATCGAGCTTCTCTCTCGCGCCCGGCGGATACGTCGATCCGCTCGCGTGAATGCGTGATCTCGCAGCTTAGGTTAATGGTCTTGGAGCACCAATTATCAGGGGGGAAATCTTTCTAGTATGTGAAGCCGCCTCTACGGGGGGTAAACAAAACTGGCGCGGATCTCGAGAGATGCTGCTCCCCGGCGCGAGACCGGGCCTGGCTGACCGATGGAATCTCGAGCAGCTCGCTGCTCCACCAAGTAGCCTTTGCAAAGCTGCACCCACAAGGTTCCCTCCAAAGCGTGCACCGTGCACGCCTGCCGAAGCTCAAACAATTCTCTCGACGCACGCCATGGCAAATATTGAATCCAATGCCGACGGCGCAACCAGCCAACCACTCGCAGATCGAATCGAGCTCAAGCTGCATCTCTGATCTCCCCCTCCCCGTGCGGCGGTGCGTGCGTGACCAGCTCCAGCTAGCTCCTGGCGGACACGCTGCTCGAAAGAGCGCCACCTGCCCACGGCCCCCTCCGCCGCGCACAGAGCGCTGCCTGGTGGCGTGCATGCACCGCACTCGCCAAAAGAATCTCTCGTCGGGGAGAACGAACCCAACAAGGTTGCCGGTGCGTGCCCATGCTGAGACCGTGAGACTGTTCGGCCGCTGCAAGTTGTAGTAGGCGCAAGTGCCCTCTATTATGCGCGGGCCCGGCATACGCCTAACCATGTGGGGGCAGCCCCCCGGCATGGTGTGGGCCGAGGAAAAGCCCGGGCGCACCCACCAATTATCAAGTGGTTTAGCTTCCCCCACTGATGCAAAATCGTAGTTTAAGCCAGAGCTTGGGTCATCGTGCTAGTGGTTAAGTGGTAGTAGATCTGATGCAAATCAATAATGCTTCCCCACTTGATGACGACGATGCGCCAGGGCATTTGATCCCGGTCTCGCCGCACAAATCGGAGCAAGTTGCAGTATTTCTACTCCGTCTCAAAGCTCGTTGTTACCCTGGCCGTGGTAGCACAGTTTTTTGCCTGCAAAGCCTGGAACTTTGCAAGTTTCTGTAAACATCGACACGTTTGTTTTTGGCGCGATTCGTGTCTGTCGGAATCCGGAACCCGCCACCACGTCATACAACGGGACCCCTCGCGGTGGGGCCGGGCGCGCGGCCCACCAGGCCACAGACAACGGCTGCCGCCATCTCGCCGAGTCAGCTGAGCACCGATCCACCTCACCGTGGCCCGCCACGGAACAGAGGACGAACCGAACCGGCGCACGGTATTCCCCGACGCGTGGGCGCTCTCGCCCGTGCCCGATCGCTGTGTGCCCGTCCCGTTCCGTCCACCATATATACTCCCGGTTCCTGGCTTGCCGAGCTAAGCTCAGCTCAGCTCAACGCAGCAAACCTTCCTGCTTCCCTTCCCTTCCCAGCACTCGCTGCAACGAGCGAAGCCTTGCCTACGAGAGACATCATGGCCGCAGCGTCCGTCGCCTGCGCCGGCTTCTTCTTCGACGCCGAGCAGCTCGGCGAGCCAAGGCTGCCGGCGCTGGACGCGTGCGCGCTCTGCGCCAAGCCGCTGGCACGCGACAGCGACATCTTCATGTACAGAGGGGACACGCCCTTCTGCAGCGAGGGCTGCCGCTGCGAGCAGATGCAGCTCGACGCCATCCGGGCCAGGCAGGCCTCCGCCAGGGCAGCCGGTGGCCGGCGGCGATCGAGCCCGTCGGGATCGGGCTCTCGTTGACCTGCCACAAGGAGCCTGGCTGACGTCTAGCGAGGTGTTTGGTTCGTTGCAAGAAGATCCGGTGAACTGCCGGTGTCATGGAACAAACAGAGGCGTGAGGGATTCCAATTCGCCGTCACAATTTTGTCGGGCTTGAGCATGGCGATGATGCCCGTCAGCGCTGGAAAAGGGTCCCAACTCGCAAGCGTCTGGGGCGGCTTCACCATCTGAGCCGCCTGCGTACTTGTGCAATAGCCAATAGAACAGCAATATTTGCTTTTTAGGGCTGTGCGTATGTATTGGTGTTGAGCCGAATTGTTACATAACTAATAGAATTTTGGAAGCTTGTCTTAGTACCGAGCAAATTTTGAGCGAAACGGAACAATCTCCGCGTGAGACTTATCTGAAAAATATAACCATGATATATTTACAACGGAACATGACGCCCTTAGTGGCTTGGTGGTGTGAACAAGACAAATTTCATTTGGCGCCTCACCGAGGAGGGCACACAATGCTTGACAGGGCTTCTCCCAGACTCCCACAGTAATTTAGAACATCTCCAGCAAATTTCTCATTCTCACCGCCAACTGTTATTTGACGGACATAAGCTGCTCAGCTTACTAATCAAAATCTCATTATATAAAAAAAAACTTTTCTATATTCACCAAACACACCTCCGTCTCATCTATATGTAAGTGATTTATTTTTTTTGATGGGCTGATGTAGTTCTGATTATCAGAAACCAAAAAAGTTAATTTTAAGTAATTTATTTTGGAAAATTGAAAGTCAATTGTTCATGGAAACGCTCAACCTAGAAGAGGGATATTAATGCTAATCTGTAGCCTAACATGCACATTTATTAATGGAAAAAGTCCAAATTACTCCCTTCAACTATAAGCAAAGTCCACATAACCCCCTAAACTAATTTTTGGTTTATTTTACCCCCTAAACTATGTCATTTGGCTTATTTTACCCCTTAATGCAATTTGTCTTTTTTATTTTTCCATGTGCAAGTGTCATATTACGTTCAAATTTTGGGAGACGATAGTAGACATCATAATGCATGATAGAAAAATATAAAATGATTTTTTTCATTATTTTGATGGGGGTAAGCTATTGTATATTAACTAATCCTTAGGACACAACATTATATAAAAACTAATAACGAAAAATTCATAACATATTTTTCTGACATACGTTGTGTGATGTTTACTACAATCATACAACATTTGAAATTAAAATTCAATTTGTGCATGGAGAAATAAAAAAGACAAATTACATTAGGGGGTAGAATACACCAAGCGACATAGTTTAGGGGGTAAAATGAACCAAAAGATAGTTTAAGGGGTTATGTAGATTTTGCTTATAGTTGAGGCGAGTAATATGGACTTTTTCCTTTATTAATTTCTAACAATCTAATTAGTAAATTTTCAATTGGCAAGGGGGCAATGGCCTCCTCTTGGTCTACATTTAGCTACCCATTGGGTCAGATGGATGCTCATGGGACGTGGTTGACCCGACTAGTAAATGGTGAAACTCATTCGAAATAATATTTGGGTCATTGTAGCATCGGCAGCAGGCAACGAAGACGAGTCATCGATAATGGTGGTATCTTCAGGACCTCGGATCTTAATAATATCTTACAGGGAGGTCGCCGCCGAAGATGATAGGAAGAGAACAGATGAAGAAAGCCCGTTACTGCTTCTAGTTGCAAGAGAAATGCGAGACAAGGGGAGCCAGAAGTAAGAATCCAACGGCCACAGATCATCCACTGAAACTCCTTGCGTCTTCATCGACTTGCCTAGACTACCATCTTATTTAAACGTGCTTAAACTAATTGTTAGAGATCCACTGTCCGAGTGACTAAACAACGGGCCGAGAGTACCACTGATTGCATTATGTCCAGAAGAAGAAGAAAATGATGTCCCGGTTGCGTAATCACCCATCAAGTGACTAAACAAAAGACCAAAGCGAAGGGAGATTATCACTCCCACGTCAGACTTATTAGACAACTCAATTTGTTTATACAATTAGCCTGTACGTCTGACACTATCACTGCTCATGGCTGAGTCATTAGAGAGGGGAGGCCCCCACCGGCCCACCTCGACGGAGAGGTGCGTCATGGCTTGGCTGGACAAGCCGTGGACGTACGACCGAACCGAACGAGCATCATGCCCGCTCACTACCAGGTAGGCCGTGACTCAGCGCGGGCCTGCACACGCACGGGACCATATGGTCACCGTCCACCGCCCGTAGAGTCTCAGCGACCCCGCACTTTTATGTGCTGGACGCCACTACGCATGGCGCAAGGCAACATCTGTGATCTGTGTGGTGGTCCGTGAATACTTCCCAGTCAAATTTTGGCGCCCAGCATCGTGAACAGTCTTCGCCATGCCTTGCGTCCATGCTCTCTGCTGTAGTTTGTTGCTTGCTCACATCAGCAGTGACCGTATCCCTCTCGGGCTCTCAAGCGAATATGCCGATCGACTCGCATGCCGCCAAAGTCTACGCTACGCACGGGACCACGCACGTCGTATTTCGCAGAAACATAAACTAGCGGAGGCGATCTTTGGGCGCCAATGATCAAGCGCAATGCTTATCTGCTAGGCTACTTTAAACAAAACGCCTGGGTGAGATCTCGAGAGCGGCTGCTCCCCGGGGCGAAACCTGCCTGCCCGAGGGGGTGGAGGTGAAGCCCTGAGCCGTGCGCCCGTGCCCGTGCACCCGGGGCCTCTCCAAGACGTGCACACGGTGCACGCTTGCCAAGGTGTGGAATCTGGCAGCTTCCTGGCTAAACAACGAGTATTTGGGAGGTGTCAATGATTCTCGCCACACATCGCGTGCAACACCCGGCTCTAGATCGCATATCATAGGCGAGTGCCGAGGGCTCATGTGGAACCTTAAGGAATTGAAGAACCTGAAGCTGCATACTGGTCCCATCCATTATCGTTCACAGCAAGGCGATGCACTGATGCCTAGCGCGCATGCTCACAGTCAGTATTCATTGCTTATCTGCAAAACCATGTTGAGCGACCTAACTATCTTCCCTAAAACGTTTTCTATTTTCATCTATCTATCTACACTATAAAAGATGAGCTCAATTTGCACCCATATATAGCTATGCCCTCTTACTCTCACAAAGGACTCACTTTCATAGTCGAACGGTGAGTCTAGGACGACCGGGGAGGAGATAGATTTTTGTCGTCCTCCTCCCGTTGAAAATATTGATAGTAGAATGGATGGGAGACAAATAACAATAGTGGAATCTCTCTGTATTGCATTGACCTGTTTGTACATATATATACGTGACGAATGGTCATTGTGAAAAGGGTATGAGGCCCTTTCGTTAAGTAACCGCAATTGAATGTTACTGGTGTTCGTCACCAATAGATTATTCACAACACTCCCCCTTGATCAACTCCATCTTAAGAGATCAATGTATTGGTTAATTCCTCCAAAACCCTATGGGGAAAAATTAGGAATATACATGTGGATATGCCAATGAAACTCCTTCAAAACCCATTGGGGGGGGGGGGAATAAGGAGAAATTGGTATGGCATATATTGTCATCGCTTAATCACAATTCTTTAAGATTTTAGAGAGCAATGTATTTTTTTTGTATATCCTCTCAGCAACCTTGTAGTGGAGAAGATATAACATAATTTATTATCAGTATTTCCTTTAAGACCCCTGTAGGAATAATAAGAGATATGACATATTTCTTGTATTGATGGTGCCTGATTAAAAACTTTTATATGAGAAACCACAAGGAAAACGAGTACAATATGATGCTTGACAGGTTATAACTCATGTGGAGACCCCCCCCCCCTCCCCCAGCTTTGCAAATCCCAAAGTCATCACATACCAATTCTGCAAAAAAATTTCAAGTGTGAGATTCAACAGAGACTTTGCAAATAAACTTGCGAAGCAATCACATATATCATTTGCAAGATGCGTATCTCTCAAATGTATATTGAAATACATTTTAGGATAAAATATTTTTATGGGCAATAGTATTATATTTGGTGTCACATAACTAGCTTCCATCCGAGCAATACAAGTAGCATTATCTCGATAGATAATGACCGATGATTCAATGGGATCACAATTGACACTCAACGAAATTATACAAGCACACATGAGATTTCTTAATGATATATAGGAATGATCATTAGAATTTATGATGACTCCCATAAAAATTCTATCATAACAATATCAGTATATTCACATAAACGTCGTGCGTCATCAAGAATGTTCACCAACACATAAAAATCGCAAAGCAGAGAATTAAAAAAAGTAAGTGATAATAATAATCTAGAAAACAACATTGGTTTTACACGGCTCTTGTGTGCGTCATCGAGCCTGCTTGGCGGCAGCCACCGGGTAGCAATGGGACGGTGGTGGATCTTGCCACCTCGCTCGTCCTCTCGCCTCGCCATGATGATTGGCGTTCCCGGCGGCGAGCAACATCATGGAAGGGTGACACGGGTTATCGTGTTGGAACTGACGTCGAGACGGGTCTCCCGAGCGGCGCTGCCCATCTTCCCAGACGACGCGGACGAGTGCGCCGCCGTCCGATCACTAGCCAACGATTGTCCTCCGCTGTTGGTGCTGACACTCCCGGACGACGACGTGGTGGTGTTGCTGGATCCGCTAACCCAACCAGCAGGCGCGCCGTACATCGCCACGGGCATCTCTAGCGGGAGCTCTGGTAGTGGCGCTTCGAAGTGGAGCACGTTCATGGCCTGCCGAATGGTCGCCCGGGATGCGTTGTCCGGGTGCACGCACCAGAGCCCCACCACCAGCGCGCGCTCCGCCTCCATCTCGTCGAGCTCGCCGCCGTCGTCGCGTAGCCGCGCGTCCACCGCGTCGAGGAGCTCGCCCCTCCCGTAGAGGTCCCAGACCCAGTGCACGAGCAGCACCCTGCTCTCGTCCTCCTCAGGGACGACGGGCTTCCGTCCACAGGCGATCTCGAGGAGGACGACGCCGAAGCTGTAGACGTCGGACCTGGCGCTGGCCCGGCACGTCACCGCGCACTCCGGGTCGATGTACCCCCGGCGACCATGGTGGTGCGCTCGTCGCGGCCGTGGTTGACGAGGCGCGCGAGACCAAAGTCGCCCAGCTTCGCGTTGAACGACGAATCCAGCATCACGTTGCTTGGTTTGATGTCTCGGTGCACCACGCACTGCTCACAATCCTGGTGAAGGTACAGGAGCGCAGAGCCCATGCCAAAAATGATGTTGTATCTGATGCCCAAAACAGAAAGGTAAAATGTAAGTGTAAACACAATAAAACAAAGTTTCCCCAAATTTAAGCTGCCAATCAAAGACACTAGTTCATCGTTGGATTGGATGTGTTCAGATGTATTTACCTCATTGGCCACGTTAGATGGTTTCTTGTGCTGTAGAGATGGGTGTCGAGGCTGCCGTTAGTCATGAGCTCGTAGACGAGCAGGAGCTCGTCGGTCTCGTGGCACCACCCGAGGAGCTGCACGAGGCTGCGATGCCTCAGACGGCCTATGATGGTCACCTCAGAGATGTACTCCCTCCTCCCTTGTTTCGACGTCTTCGAGACCCTTTTGATGGCTACATGGAGACCCTGATCCTGCAGGAACCCACGGTAGACTGAACCGAAGCCACCCTCGCCGAGCTTCTCGTCTTCGGAGAATCCCCGTGTCGCCTGCGATAGTTGTCTGTAGGTGAATTTCCGAGGCCCTGTACCCTTCTCGAACTCATCATCCATATCTCCGTCGAGAGGAGCATCTTGCTTCTCTTTGGTGACATTTCTTTTCTGGTACTCGCGGTAGCAGAGCCACGCTGATATGATGAGCAGTACGACGATCCCAGTGGATACCAGCCCGGCTATTAGGCCTATGTTTGTTGTCTTTGATGTTGAGCTTTCTGTCATTTAAAGACACATTCCATCAGTAACATATAAATTGTGTAAATAGTAGGAACGACACGATTACATAACTACAAAAGGTATTGCAGAAGCTTGTAAAACAATACGCATTTTTTGCATAAAGGATTGTCATAGTGGGCTTTGCACGAGCACACGTGCAGTGAGAGTGCAAAACAATTCAAGGCTTTATTTATGGACTTGATTTTAGAGAAGCAAGCTAACAATTAGTCTATTACTTTGATTTTTTTGGAGTCCCCACATTAATTGTCACAAAGACGTGCTAGAAAAAAGAGAGTAATTCTATAAATTCTCACAAAAAACATAATCATCCCAGTCTATCAATCTGGTAACTCAAATTGTTATAGCCATTAGATATGTTACCTTTTCTAATAAATTATCCATCTGGTAACTCAAATTGTTATAGCCATTAGATATGTTACCTTTTATAATAAATTATCCATCTCTGCCAACCATCATTATAAAAAATAATTGAAAGTAACACCCTAACGTTTAGCCATCTATGACATTAAAAAAATCGAAATGGCCTCATAATTTACATATACATTACACATACGATTATTTGAATCAAAATAATATCTAAATAAAAACTCTAAATTACATGGTTATAAAACAGTACCAAGGCACACTAATAAGATTCTAAATTATTATTCTTAACATTGTCAACATGTATTTTATAGTACTGTGTATAAAAAATATTACCTTAAAGTTTATAAAAACATTATGCGTGTCATCATGTATATATGTATAAAGCAAGCGATCGTGTTGTAGACATAGCTTAGATATGGATGGTTTAGTTAAATTAATATTAAACATATACGAAGGTATGATGCAAAGTTTTAAAAAGCTGCTACCTAGACCTATCACAACTAGATTGTAGTAAAAACGCATCTTTTTAAATATTGTGTAATAATGTTGAAGCAGTGAAAGAGAGCGGAGGTATATAATTATATTTATTAGGTATGAGATCCATTGTTCATAAAAATTTCTAATATCTATTAAACTTATAACTATTATTCCCTGGTGTGGGAGCAGGTGCCCAAAAACTACTACATTAAGGTGTGTTTGGTTGCACGCACCACATGATGCATGAATAGATGATCCTGGATGGAATGATTCAACCAATTTGATTGAATCATTTAGTTCACTCTAACTAGTATAACAATGTATTAAGTGGAATGGTCTCATCCTGGATGAGTTGGTACAGTTCACCCACCTAAACAAAAAATTATTATTATTTTGTATCATGCCATACATGAATCGGTTGGTTCAACCAACCAAACACACCCTAAAGGTGCTACTAGAGCTGGATGTGATGGGGCGTCTCCCATCGGATGGTCTAGCAACATTTGAAAACAACACTGCAACATACAAACAAACTATCTACAATATTGGAAAAAATATAACGAAGCAGATTGATTATCGGAGGGCAATTCCCGCCCCGAAACAATTGTTGCAGCATGAGATATTAACTATTGCCACATATCTCGGGCCATGATTTTTTTCAACAAACGTCCTACAATTAGCATTATCTTACGTTGAATTAAGGAGCACTTACGACACAAAATATTAACAACAAATCACTAAAGAGAGAAAGAAGAACAAGCACGACAAAAAGAAAAAAGAGGAAGCCACTTGCCAGTCTTGTTGACGGCGGCAACGCTGGTGAGGGTGGACTCGAACGACCAAGAAAGTATCTGATGGCTCTCGACGAAATCCCCCGTTGCCGCCGAGAACCCCACCGCCGCCTGCTGCGGCAGCCCTGCAGCCCTGAAATCGACGGCGGCACTGACGTTGTAGACGCCCAGCTCCGGCAGATCGTCGAAGCGGAGCGTCGCGGACAGCGTGCTCGCGTTGGCGTCGTACTTGACCCACGCCGACATGATCCCATTGAAGCACCCATTCGGCAGCGCCGTGTACTCCACCGACGAGATGCTGTTGACGTCCACACCGACGTGGTTGATAGTGTTGTTGGGATCCCATGTGTTCCTGAGCGCGTCGAACTCCACGGCGACGGTGGGCGGGAAGTAGGTGTTGGCCGGGTTGTTGGGGTTGTTGACGAGCCCAAGGAAACCGCCATTGGAGTCCTGCGGGAGCGTCGGGGGGTACGTCCCGACGAAGAACGTCATGCCGTCGGCCTGAGCTGTGATGTTGCGCGGCCTGATGACGAAGGTGAAGTTGGAGGTGAAGCTGGCGACCTTGCCGGTGCCATTGTCCCAGAGCTGCACCGGCTTCTCGTATGCCAACCGCCCTGTGCTCCACGTCGTGTCCTTCGTCAGGTCAACCCGATCGCCGGCGGTCGTGGCGTTGGAAATGTACTTGAGGTCTGGACTGGTGAGGTCGCCGGGAGTGGAGAAGTTGTAGTTGAAGCTAAGCGAGGTGGCATGGGGAAGGGTAGTAACACACAGCAGGTAGCAGGCGAGGCTGATAAGGATCTTTGTTGCCTTGGTAACCATGGCCATGGCGGCTAAAAGCTTTCTGTGCAAGCACATAGTCATGAACGTGTGCAACCTTTATGTCTCTCGACCTCTTCTAACCTGCACATAGTCAAGCACATAGTCGTTTTGTTGCTTTGGTCTTTCTCTACAAAGACTTCAGCCAAGCTGCTGAGCGTCAGGGCGTACGTACATGCCATGAATTTTTGTTTACGCGCTTAATGAACGTGTCGAGTGTCCACGTCGTAAATAAAGTTACGTTGATTTGGAATCGGTACGTCTTCCCCATGTCATGGCCTTGTCCTTTTTATTCATGGGGCTCACTACAGCACACCACTCAGAATTTGGTGGCACCATGGCATCGGATCAACATCTAAGGGCTCCCGTTCGTCTTCAACCTTCCACCACCTCGCTATCATTTCTTCCTCGCGCCGCCACCCAGACGGTCCACCTACCCTACCGCGCCTGCGGCAACCTCCTCCTCGTCGCTGCCACCATGGCTGTCACGCCCCCGTCCCTTCCCTACCTAACTGCCTTCCTCCACCGCCTGGCCGGCGGCGCCATCGCCGCCAGCCTCACCGCCCCCGTGCCCGCCATCTCCGCGCGGGTCGGCCTGCTGTCCCCGATCTTTCCTCTAGGTCCGACCATGGAGATCTTGCCGGAGCCCAACCCTCATCCAAACCTCCGAATCCGAATCCTCCACCCGAACCTCGCCGGAGTTGATGTAGAAACCTATGCCGCCGCCTCTCCCACCGCCAACGCTCGCCGGCAGCAGCAGCCAAAAATTCGAGTGTGGCTAGGCAAAGCCAACACTCGAGCATAATATAGCTTTGCCGAAAAGGGAATACCCCCATATGCCCACGTCGATCGTTCGACATTCCCCCACGTTGGCAAAGAAAAAGGAAAGTTTTCTCTTTGTTGGAAAGAAAGAAAAATAAAGGAATTTAAGATAATGCTCCTTCCAAATTTGTTGGCTGAACCATTATATATATATATATACATATATATATGTATACATATATATATATACATATATATATATAGATACATATATATATATATACATATACATATATATATATATATACATATATATATACATATATATATATATATATATATATATATATATATATATATATATATATATATATATATATATATATATATATATATATATATATATATATATATATATATATATATATATATATATATATATGTCTCCTGGTCCCGCCCTCAATATATATATTTCCAATTGCAGGTATATGTGCTTGATCAGTGTGTGAAAATTTGTTTGTCTGTATTTCTCTCGTACTATGTGGTTAACTTTTTAGAACTATTAATGTGCCACGGATAGCTATGTTGTATGAAGAGAGGCACATAAGCAATCAGTTTTACCCTGATGTCGTGTTCATCTGTAATGGTTCCAAACTCGTTTTTTTAATTGTATTTTCTGTTAATAGTATGGCACTTACCAGTCTGCTAGTTAGCTCAAACAGTACTAGCCGCTCTTCAATTGATCAGCGATGCCGGACAAAGCGGAACAAGTGGTAGAGCCCAGCCTCCTTTCTTTTTGCTCGGATAGCACACGGTTTTTGCTCATGGCAGATGTTTCGGTGCGCTTCGTCCCATGTTTCAGTCGGAAAACCACAACCGGGTTGGCCATGCACTGTAGGAATTGGCAACTGTCACCATCAATCCTCGGCGTTCACTGTGTCACCCAAGCGGAGCATATAAAGAACGCCACTGCGCGGTTTTGCGGGACCTCTGTGTGCCGTATAGCCCGTGCCCGGACCCCACCCCCACCACCACCACTCCCGCGACCGTGCCCATCCCAGGCACGCGCCTGCCGAGCTCAACTCATCAACCCAGCACACTACACACCCGCTTCAGCAGCAACAGCACACAAAGCCATGGCCTCGTCTGCCGCCTGCGCCGGTTTCTTCTTCTTCGACGCCGAGCCGCTCGGCAAGCCCAGCGTGGCCACGCTCCACGCGTGCGCGCTCTGCGCCAAGCGGCTGGAGCGCGGCAGCGACATCTTCATGTACAGAGGGGACACGCCCTTCTGCAGCGAGGACTGCCGCCACGCGCAGATGCAGCTCGACGCCGTCCGGGCGAGACGGGCCGCCGCCGGCCGGCGGCAGCATGTACTCGTCGGGAACGGACGCTTCTAGTGGGCAACAACACCAGGACTCCAGGAAGCTGTACGTGGCGAGTTGAGCGGCCACGATCATGCCGCTGACATTTTCATGAGACGAATCTGGCTCGTTTTAAGGATATCACCAGAGTCGTCCAAGGGGCGGAACAAGGAATGGATTCCATGCATTTCTCCATCTCATTCGCATCTGACGGGCCTCATCGAGCACAGGCGACGGCGCTTAAGGCCTCCACAGTGGGGAGCCGCTCCCACACAGAAATTGGGCCCCATGCTGCAAGATCGAGGCGAGTTCTAGGTGAGGTCAAGATGATGCGAGATCCTCGCCGACGGCGGCGGCGGAAGTCCAGCGACTCCCACAGGCTGGTTTCTCGTCCGCTCACACATCGCAGAGGGAGTCGTGGTGTGCGGACGCCGTGGTCAGCGGCCGCAATCCACGGAGTGGTGTGCGCTTCCTTGAGAGAGCCGTGGCTTGTGCTTCCGTGAAGACCACGATGCAAGATCCTGGCAAGCAGGAAGCTAGCGCATGGTCCATCTACCACCACCAAGATGAGTAAAGTAATTTTTCTTTCTAGTGCTTGACGCTGATTTTTTTTCTTAAAAGTATTATAGGCTACACAATTAGAAAAGCGTGTATCATTGATAGAGAAATACTACAATATTAAAAAGGAAATCATTGCAAATACAAGCTGTAGCTACGATACAATGGCCATTGCCTAAATATTTTCATGCTGACCAGATAAAGCTTGGCCTTCGACCCCTCCAAAACGCTGAAATATGTGCTCAACCAAGTCCTTCTTAAGACGATGATGCATTTCTGTATCCTGAATCTCTCCTTGTTTCTGCAGCAACCGAGAAAACCCTTGAATTGGGCCATGTCCATACCCAGTCAATGGTGTGATGACCTGCCCTCATCATATTGATAGAAATCATCATGGCGAACCCTGTACATATCCCTTTCATCCTCGACAATCATATTATGCAGTATAATACAAGTATATATAATTTCAGCAAGTGATTTCATCTGCCATGGACGCGCTGGGCTTCGCAGAATGGCAAAGCGAGATTGCAAAACACCAAATGCACGTTCCACATCTTTTCTTGCACCTTCCTGGTGTTTTGCAAAACAAGAGTCTTTGGCACACTGTGGTAGATGTATTGTCTTCACAAATGTTGCCCATTCAGGATAAATACCATCTGCAAGGTAGTAGCCCATTTTGTATTCATTGCCATTGACCATAAAATTAACATCTGAAGCTCTTCCATGAACAACTTCAGTAAATAAAGTGGACCTGTTTAGAACATTGATATCATTGTTCGACCCAGGAATACCAAAAAATGCATGCCAGATCCAAAGGTTATGAGAGGCAACTGCTTCTAGCATGACAGTGGGTCCTGACTGATCTCCACGGGTAAACTGCCCTTTCCAAGCTGTTGGACAATTTCTCCATCGCCAATGCATGCAGTCTACACTTCCCAACATGCCTGGAAACCCACGAGCCTCGCCTACATGAAGTAAACATTGGATGTCTTCCCTAGTGGGTTTCCTTAAGTATGTGGGACCAAATTTCTCTATCACACCTCTACAAAAAGTATTTGTGCACTCAATAACTGTGGTTTCAGCAATCTTAAAATTTTCATCCCACAGATCAGCCGGTGTTCCATATGCCAACATCCGCAATGCAACCGTGCATTTGTGCAAGGGAGAAAATCCTTCCTTCCCAAATGCATCATTCCTTTGGCAAAAATATGGAGACCAATCACTAAGGGTATCAACAATACGTAGAAATAGGTGACGCCTCATCCTATGCCTTCTACGAAACTGTTTATCATTGTACAATAGATTCTCAGAGAAGTAATTAGCCAGTACATCAGCATTAGCAGCAGCATAATCTCTGTCTATATACCTCCGAGGTCCACTCCGATGTTGAGCAGGCATACCTCTTTGTTGTGCCTCAATCTGAGCTCAAATTTGTGCCTCAATCTGGGCCTTCACTGGATCATTGTTGAAACCCCAAAACATTTGCTGCAATGTAATGTTATTGCTAATGCTACCATCCCCGGAACCTTCAGCATGGTCGTTGGCATCCATGGATGGAAGAAGGGAGTAGGAGAAGGTGCATATGGTCAGGTGGACTCAAGGTCCCTCCTTTTATAGAAATGAGGCCACAACGGCTAGTTTATTTGCAACGGCTATATTGTGCAATAGTTATTATATTCTTTGCAACAGTTATATTCTTTGCAACAGTTATATTCTTTGCAACAGTTATATTCCTTGCAACAGTTATATTCTTTGCAACAGTTATTCTTACAGCTGCTATTTGGAGGCATATAATACAGTTATATTCTTACAACTGCTATCTCTTTGTAGGAAAATGGCCGTGACACGATATAATTTGGAGGCATATAATTAAAACAACAAGGTGACCCAGTGATACAAGTCTGATTAAAAGAGATACAACCGATCATAATTGGATACAAGCTTCATTCTACCAATTACCAGCACATTGGTTCTACAAATTAGACAGAAAAAATCAACTAAAAAGTTCCTTGCTTAAGAAAGCTATCATTTGGTCATGGATCTTCTTTTCAGTTTCATCAAAGCCTGAAGTATCTTTTTCAACCAATGCCAGGTACTTCTCAAACTTCTGCATCTTTGCCTTCTCTAACTCTGCTTGAGCTTGGACAAGTTGGGCCTCAGCCATTTTTTCAGCAACATCTTGTTGACGTAGCTGAAGTTCATTGAATGATCTCACACTTTCATCTGAAATGCCTCCCATACTTTGTGAATTGCATTTTTGTTTGTCTTTTTCTTCAGCTCGAGCTGCATTACGCCCTTGTGGTCGACGCTTATGTGTGACATCTACATCTTCACTGTCTGCATTTGAAGTGGAGTAACTTCCAGATGCATTCAGCTTAGTTCGTTTGACTAGCTCTTCAATTGGGTAAGACGTACCCCACTTTGGTTGATCTTTCACAGCTTTCCACCAATGCTCCAATGCAAAAGGCCTTTTCTTTTTCACCATTATCTTGTACTCTTCACGAGCTCTCTCCATGACTTGGTCATCAGATTCACCGCTGCCATGTTCCCTTCTTGCTCTATCATAGCATGCATTGAACTTGCTAATGAAAGGAGCAGTCTTGTTCCAGTGGTTTTTGCATTGAACAGCAGTTCTTCTTTCATTTCTGGGAGCAGTCTTGTTGTACTCTTCAGCAATGTCTTTCCAGTACCTATCTCCCCTTTTGCCATTTCCATTACGTGAATCATTGGTATTTTTCACCCATGCACTAACTAGACGCTTGTTCTCTTTCTCACCCCAATGCACCGGCCCTTTCTTTTTTCCAGTTTCTTCAGTGGGGCTCAAGCTGTTGTCACTGAAAACTTCCTTTTCTACAGATTCTGGAATGACTTGCTGAGCTATGGACACTGGAGAGGATGGATCAACCGGACTGCTTTCATCACCACGTGAGCTTTTGCCTTCTCCTTGACTACCTCCTGAGAGAGGCATGGATCCAAAACACAAATTTTCACTGCCTGTCATTGGGTACTGCCCCATGTAACCTTGATAAGGTGAGCCATAGCTTCCTGGTGTGGATGGAAACTGTGGGTAATTCTGTTGGCCTCCAAAAGGATTGAATGGATATGGGTAGTGTGGATGATAGCTTCGAGCAAACTGTGATGGCGGTGGATAGTTCATAGGAAGCTGGTGTGATCTAAAATTTTGATGTTGAGTGCTAGGATTTTCTGGGTTTGCACTTGTGTTTGAGGAGTTGAGCAAGTCTGTGAAAGAGGACGATGAGCCCTCCATGTCGACAAAGTGCTCTGGTTGTAGCTGGGATGAAAAAAATGTATATGAATGCACCTGTATATATAGCATGCAAGCTGGGTTGGTTTTGTTCAAATGGCCAACGGTTGTATCTGTGCATGTGAACGTTGGAAGCTCGGCCGTTGGAGAGAAGGGAAAAAACACTTGTCAACGTCGTCAAACAGTAAAAATATTATATTTTTTACTCACCGGCACCGGAGCACGTAGCTGCTCCGCATCCTGTTTTCTGGGCATCGGTGGTCAGGGGCAGCATAGCCCACAGTGGCGGGAGCGATGCCGAAAACTAAAAAACCAGGTTTGGGCTTCGGCAACAGCTCCCCGCTGTGGAGGGCCTGATGGCCGGCCGCCGGGAAAGCATCAACTAGTTCATTACTCGGTTCAGGGTGCTTTTAGTTTCACCCACTTCCACCAAAAAAACACTATTCATCTAACTTTTTCATATTCATCCTACCCCTCCTACTCATAAAATACTATTCATCTACAATGTATTTTTGGGTCTACAGTGTTTTTTTGGGAATCTTTCCCAATCTAAACACCCCCTCAGTCGTGCTGCCTCGGCCATAGGAAGGAGCCGCCCTCCCACTCTCAACAGTCACTAGACTGTCACAAAACACTGTAAATCTGAAGCATTTGCCAAGCGCGCGATTCCATTTTCCGAGCAATCTTTTATTATTTCTTGTCCGCGCCAAGCTAGTGTTCTGTGATAAAAATAATAATATCCATTATTGTTCTTCAATTGGTTGAGCATCATAATTTCTCAATCAGCCAATAAAGTGACTAAGCAAAAGGCCGAGGTGGAGAGAGATCATCACAGCCACGTCAAATTCGTGGAACTATCCAGTTCATTCACAAGCGGTCTTCGCCTTGTGGTTCATATAGTTTCTCTACTGTAATTATACCTTCCATAAACTATAAACAGCTTACAATTTCAATTAGGAACAGATGAAGAGAAATATCTGTTCTCACACCCCACATCTGTAGTTGGGATTGATCATTGATCAGAAGTTGGTTTAGTTCCTTATTTTGTAGACCATATTCCCCTTAAAATCATTGCTGATCCGTGCTAATGATTCCATCATGTGTGTTTCATCTATTGCTTGTACTCTTTCGGCACCGATACCTGTCAGCAATGGAGCCAAGGACGGATTTTACGATACATAAAGTTATTATAGTTGTTTGGTTGTTTTTTTTTTAAAAAAAACATAGTACATATGAAGGAGCTCACATACATGTACGTTATACGCACACTCCACCTTATGAATACACACACTCTACTGCTATGAGCGTCGTAGTGAGACTAAGTCGATATGTATACCTTACTATCGATGGTATGCTCAAAAACATTGATACTTAAATTCATTGTTAGTCTAAATGATAAATGTTAAACAATCGGCCACCTATCGTTGAGCTCTTTATTCGGGCTAAATGATCAGTTAAACGGATTAAATGACCATTAAATGGGCTAAGTGCCTGATTAAACAGACACGGATAGGCACTGTAGCATTTACATGGTGTATAAACGGGCTAAACGGCTGTGTAGGTGAACAATGCTTAAATTATTTAATAACAGAAAAATGCAAGCACACATAGCAAGCCACCAAGCAACCTTGCTTGTTGTACTATGATCAGTTCATCACATAGTCATCTTGTTGCTGGTGACATATCATAACTAAAATATAGTATCATTAAATTCACGGGTATAAATTTTTTGTCAATGTCATGTCATCAACCATAAAAGATACCACTGTTAGTTGACAAAATAGTTAAAAAAAAATACAAGCATGAATGCAGAATCGATAGCTTAAATATGTTAGGCTCAATATGCAAATAATTGAGAGAAACTAACTATCAATCATTTCAACAAGATGTTTTAAGATAGGCAAAGTTATTATAGTCGTTTAGTTTTTTTTTAGAAAAAAAACATAAGTACAAGTGATGGCGCTCACATACACATGCACACACTCAACCTTATAACCTTATGAATATACACACAACCCTACTGCTATGATTGTCTTAGAGAGACTAAGTTAGCTGATCTCAAGATTAATGAGAGATTGGCAATGTTACCATGTGCACCTTAATATCGATGGTGCGCTGACATTTGTACTTAAATTACTTAATAAATTTAGAAAAAAAAAATACAAGTAGACATAACGAGTCGAGGGCACGAAACAGGTGGACAGGTCCACCAAGCAACCTTGCTTGCTGTACTATGATCAACCCGTCACATATATAGTTATCTTGTTGCTGGCGGCATGTCATAACTAAAATATAGCACCACTAAATTCACAAGTACAAATTGTTGTCAATTTCATGTCATCAACCACTGAAAGATAGCACTACTAGTTGACAAAATAGATAAATAAGAATGCAAGCATCAATGCAGAATCGATAGCTTGAATATGTTAGGCTCAATTTGCAAATAACTGAGAGAAACTGTCAATCATTTCAACACGATTTTTTTTAGGATGATCCTCAAGTATGAGTACATGGCATGTTGCGATATTCCTACGAAGACCCACGGCTATGACAGTGCCGACTCTCGAGCTCTTGCCGTGCTCTCTTATCCTTTGTGTACTACATTGTTTAGCATGTAACCACTCGATACTCTGGCCTGCCGATTGGCGCTCTCTTATATCCTGTAGAATCAACTTCGCGTGCTTTGCACGACCATCTCGGCCTAGCCGGCATCAATTGTAAACTTTCAAATGGGGAGCCTGATCCCCCGTCACCTTCCTATAAGAAAAAAGGGCATAAAATCCGGGACGGCAACTTTATGACGTGAACACACTCATTTACAGCATAAACAAAAACTGGTGGAATGTACGCACGCTCAGCAGCTTGTTGGTCGAAATCTTTGCAGACAAAGACCAAAACAACGAGACGACCCCAGCAGCGGCCAGCCGGCCAGAGTTAGCAGAGCTGCAGAGGTTGATAAATACTACGTATTAGCTTGTACACGTTCCTCACTATTTGCTTACACAGAAAGCTTTAGCCGCCATGGCCATGGTCATGAAGGCACCAACGAAGACCCTTCTCCTCTTCTACCTGCTGTGCGTTACTACCCTTTCCCATGCCACCTCGCTTAGCTTCAACTACAATTTCTCCACTCCCGGCGACCTCACCAGCGCCGACCTCAGGTACATCTCCAACGCCACGGCCGCCGGCGATCGGGTTGACCTGACGAAGAACACGACCTGGAGCACAGGGCGGTTGGCATACGAGAAGCCGGTGCAGCTCTGGGACGACAGCACCGGCAAGGTCGCCAGCTTCACCTCCAACTTCACCTTCGTCATCAGGCCGCGCAACAGCACCGCTCAGGCCGACGGCATGGCGTTCTTCGTCGGGACGTACCCCCCGACGCTCCCGCAGGACTCCAATGGCGGCTTCCTTGGGCTCGTCAACAACCCAAACAACCCGGCCAACACCATCTTCCCGCCGACCGTCGCTGTGGAGTTCGACGCGTTGAGGAACACCTGGGATCCCAACGACACTATCAACCACGTCGGCGTGGACGTCAACAGCGTCACGTCGACGGTGTACACGGCGCTGCCGGATGGGTGCTTCAACGGGACGATGTCGGCGTGGGTCAAGTACGACGCCAACACGAGCACGCTCTCCGCGACGCTCCGGTTCGGCGATCTGCCGGAGCTGGGCGTCTACAACGTCAGTGCCCCCGTTGATTTCAGGGCAGCAGGGCTGCCGCAGCAGGCGGCGGTGGGGTTCTCGGCGGCGACGGGGGCTTTCGTCGAGAGCCATCAGATACTTTCGTAGGCGTTCGATTCCACCCTCACCACCGTTGCCGCCGTCAACAAGACTGGCAAGTGGCTTCCCCATTTTTTTTTTTGTTGCACTTGTTGTTCTTCTATCTGTTTAGTGATGATTTGTTGGCAATCATTTATATCGTAAGTGATGCTCCATAAATTTAATGTAATAGTCCATATATGGCCACCTGCTCCCGCACCATGGACAATACTAATCTTTAAGTTTAATAGATATAAGTATTAGAAATTTATAAACAATGAGTCTCATTGCTAATAAATATCATTATATGCTCAGCTGTCTTTCATCGCTTAAACATTATTACACAATATTTATAAAGATATGTTTTTTTGCTATAATCTCGTTGTAATAGGTCTAGTTAGTAGCTTTTTTCACTTTGTATCATACCTTCATATATGTTTAATATTAATTTAAGCAAATCATGTATATGATCTATGTGTACAACGTGAAAATTGATATAATCATCGTTTCTTGTACACACACACACATATAATATACATATACATGATGACACACATCATGTATGTATTTATATACTTTAAGGTAATACTTTTTGCAAACAAAAACATAAATGGTATGTTGATAATGATAAAAAAAATACTTTAGAATCTTATTATTACCGTGCTTTGGGATTTTTTATAACCATATAATATAGATTTTTTATTTACATAACTATGTGGTAATTTATATCTAAAAATTAGGAGGTCGTTTGATTTTTTAGATGCCATAGGTGGCTAAATATTAGGGTGTTACTTTACTTTATTTTTCATGACGACAGTTAACAGAGGCATATATTTTGCTAGAAAATATAATAGATGTAATGACTATAATGATTAGAGCTACCAGATTGATGGTATCGGGATGGTTTTTATTGTTGTGAGAATTTGTATAATTACTCTTTTTTTCCTAACACGCCTTGTGAGAATTAATGTGGATACTCCCCAAAAAAATTCAATGTTATAGACTAATAGTTAGGTTCCTTGTCTGAAATCAAGTCTAGAAATAAAGCAGTGAATTGTTCTGCATTCTCACTACACGTGTGCTCCTGCAAGACCCACTATGACAATCCTTTATGCGAAAAATGTTTAGTGTTTTACAAGCTTCTGCAATACATTTTGTGGTTATGTAATCCTTTCGTTCCTACTATCTACAACATTCATATGTTACTAATGTGTCTTTAAATGACAGGAAGCTCGACATCAAAGACAACAAACATAGGCCTAATAGCCGGATTGGCATCCTCTGGGATCGTCGTCGTACTGCTCATCATATCGGCGTGGCTCTGCTACCGTGAGTTCCTGAAAAGAAAGGGCACCAAACAGAAGCAAAATGCTCCTCTCGACGGAGATATGGATGATGAGTTCGAGAAGGGAACGGGGCCTCGGAAATTCACCTACAGACAACTATCGCAGGCGACACGGGGATTCTCTGAAGACGAGAAGCTCGGCGAGGGTGGCTTCGGTTCAGTCTACCGTGGGTTCCTGCAGGATCAGGGTCTCCATGTAGCCATCAAGAGGGTCTCCAAGACGTCGAAGCAGGGGAGGAGGGAGTACATCTCTGAGGTGACCATCATAGGCCGCCTCAGGCATCGCAACCTCGTGCAGCTCCTCGGCTGGTGCCACGAGACCGACGAGCTCCTGCTCGTCTACGAGCTCATGACCAACGGCAGCCTCGACACCCATCTCTACAGCACAATAAACCATCCAACGTGGCCAATGAGGTAATACATCTGAACACGGCCCATCCAAGTTTCAACTATGAACTCGTCACTTTGTTTTGTTTACTTTCTGTTTTGGGCATCAGGTACAACATCATTCTTGGCATGGGGTCTGCGCTCCTGTACCTTCACCAGGAGTGTGAGCAGTGCGTGGTGCACCGGGACATCAAACCAAGCAACGTGATGCTAGACTCGTCCTTCAACGCGAAGCTAGGCGACTTCGGCCTCGCACGCCTCGTCAACCACGGCCGCGACGAACGCACCACCATGGTCGCCGGCACGAAGGGGTACATAGACCCGGAGTGCGCGGTGACGTGCCGTGCCAGCGCCAGGTCCGACGTCTACAGTTTCGGCGTCCTCCTCCTCGAGATCGCCTGCGGCCGGAAGCCCGTCGACCTTCAGGAGGAAGACGAGAGCAGGGTGCTCCTCGTGCAGTGGGTCTGGGCCCTGTACGGCCGTGGCGAGCTCCTCGACGCCGTGGACGCGCGGCTGCGCGACGACGGAGAAGAGCTCGACGCGATGGAGGCGGAGCGCGCGCTGGTGGTGGGGCTATGGTGCGTGCACCCGGACAACGCGTCCCGGGCGACCATACGGCAGGCCATGAACGTGCTCCACTTCGAGGCGCCATTGCCAGAGCTCCCGCTAGAAATGCCCGTGGCGATGTACGGAGCGCGTGCTGTTGGGGGTAGCGTGTCCAGCAACACCACCACGTCGTCGTCGTCGTCCGGGAGTGTCAGCACCAACAGCGGAGGGCACTCGTTGGCTAGTGATCGGACGGCGGCGCGCTCGTCCGCGTCGTCGGAGAAGATGAGCAGTGCCGCTCGAGAGACGCGTCTCGCCGTCGGTTCTAACACGAGGAGTGAGACGCGAGGGAGTGCAGATGAATCCAACAGCGGACGGTCAGGCATGGTCGTTGATGAGCAATTTCAGTCCACGCGCTGATATTCCTAGCTTGCTGATGCATAACGGGTCAGCGCTTACTGTGTGTACAGAAAATAGAGGCTGGACATACGATGCTTTCAGTCTGACTACATCTGGAGTAATGGAGATTTTTCATCGAATATGCTTATGGTATGATTAAACATGATTAACCCGGCGCCAATTATCAACTGCAACGCTTCTATGTGAAGCCACTTAAAATAAATTCTAAGACGCCGATCTCAAGAAAGTTGCTGCTCCCCAGGGCGAAACCTGCTTGCCGAATTGCTGGAACTAAAAATTATTTTAAACCGGCTCATGATTCTCTCCGAGTTTTCAATGCGGGGGGTGTTTAGTTGGTAGAGATTGGTTGAGATTTACTGTAGTAGATATACACTGTAGCAATGAGTAGTGAGGAAAGGATGAAAAATGATGGGATGGATGTGATGGGAGAAATAGTAAATCTCTAGCATCTAAACAACTCCTAGAAGTTACCAACAGTGGTTACGTGCCAGCTGCTTATGGGTGCCCACGGTACAGTACTACTCCTTCACAAGGTATTGTCTAGCTGGTGGCTTACACGCAGCACACTTCAAAATATTCCCACTAAGACTGTCTCCAACAGTCAGTAGCCAAACGTGAGACCCAAAGGTAAGTTTGGGTAGCGTTGAGTAAAAAAGTTTGCAACCCAAATGTATGTTTCTCCAACAGCGACGACGCATCCTCATAGCATCCTCATTATGAGTGGACCCCACACGTGGTTGGCTGCTTCCTCGGCCAATGGTGGGGCTGCAGAGATATGGGCAGAGGAGAGAGAAAGACCTTTCTTTGCGTCTTCTTTGAGCTGGTACCCAAAATGGGTATTGTGTTTAGGTCACCTGTTGGAGGTTTTTTTTAGTCAAAGCACTGTGGAGGACGTATCTTTGGGTTTGGGTTGCCCGTTGGAGTCCGTCTAAGAAATTAAGAATGAAGCCCTGAGAAAACAAGGAGAGCCCGTGCTGATATTTTGAGGGCAAGTGCTCTCTATCATTTGCGTGCCTAACATGTGGTGTTCCGGGCGTCCGGCCTCGTATCCAAAAGGCTGGCAGACGCATATCAGCCTTAAGAATCTTTAGGTAGGTTTGTTTAAGCCAAAGTCGTCTGCAACTATGGGTTCTAAGTAATGGTGCTGATCCCATGCAATGCAAGTTGGTAATAATATTTTTTTTTTCGATAGAACATCCACTCCTCACATTTGCTACACAAAGCGGAGCAAGCAGCGCCCTGGTTTCGCTTGCTGTGAAGCCACGGTTTTCTCGTGTCATCGGGACGCGACGTTTCTTGTGCGATTCTGGGCGGTGGGTGGGTGCGCGCGAATCCAAAACCCCCCACGCACGTCCTCGTCGCGATCGCGGCGGAGCCGAGTCAGCCGCGTGCGTGGCGCGGACGCAGCCGCCGCGAGCCAACTCGCCAACTAGGCGCCAACCACTACACCATGCGCCTATAAAAGAATGGAAACCACTCCCGGTTGGTAGCTCTGAACCGAGGGCTGTCCGTCTCTCTCGCCCAGCCCAGTCGCCCGTGCCATACCGGTGTTTTCCCTGGTGCTCCCGGAACAACGGCGCCCTGCACGTCCCAGTCCAGACTCCAGAGTCCACTCTATATAGCAGCCCGCCACGGAGTCCCGAGCTGAACCTAAGCACCACAGATCATTCATCCTTTGCTCTCCAGCAGCTCACAAGTAGCAACGCAGAGAGCCAAACCCAGAGCCATATATATGGCGGCGGCAGCACACCTCGCGTGCGCCTTCTTCTTCGACGCCGAGCCGATCGGCGAGCCCGGCGTGCCGGCGCTGGACGCGTGCGCGCTCTGCTCCAAGCCGCTGGGGCGCGACAGCGACATCTTCATGTACAGAGGGGACACGCCCTTCTGCAGCGAGGACTGCCGCGACGAGCAGATGCAGTTCGACGCCATACGGGCCAGGCAGGCCGCCAGGTCCACCGGCCGGAGGCAGCAGTACTCATCGGCGACGGAGGCGCGGTGCGAGCACCAGGAGACCAGGAAGGTGTCCGCGGTGGCAAGCTGAAACGGCCACCGGAACCTGCTGATGGCTGCCGCTGCGTATCGGAAGACCTGATGATGAGCAAGCTCTCGTTTGTCTACAAGAAGACACGAGAAGCGTCGATCTGATTGGACGCGATGCAAGATTGGGAGCTCCATTTCTCCGTCACGGATTGTCCGCCCTGAGCAGTGCGGTAATGGGCTGATTGGATCCGTGAGAGTTTAGGGCAAGAGGATGTGGCCATCTCAGCAGCCCGCTTCACGCTGCTCCTTTTAGGTGTACATTTGGGAAGCAAATTTTTGATAGAGGAATCGTGTATCTACGGAAAAATGAGTTTGATCTGAAATATTTTTGGCATCATATCTCGTCCAATTTTTATGTGCATGAATTTATTGATACGGAAACAAAATGCAGTGTGCTAATTGCGATATCAGTATACTTTGCTTCGTCCTGTTACTCAACTAACTGTGTGACGAAACAAAAACCTTAGCAAAATACAAGAGAAGTGATAAACAAAAGGATCATAGTGGAGGGCCTACATCACCACGCCCCCGTCAGATTTGTTGAACATTTCAACTCCTTGCTCTTTTTTATTCCACGATGTACCCCTCACGACTCATCGCTGAGTCACTAGAGCGCCTCCGGGCGTCATCAATTGCTATGCTGGAAGCAGTGGACGTCCAAAGTCCCAGTCCAGCCAAACATATGCTTGATCAGCGCCAGGTAGGACGTGACTCACCTCATACGCAGCACGTGTAGTTGACGCCGCAAGATACCCCACGCTTTCCATGTTTTTCAACCGATCTACCACAAATATGGGATGTGAATTTCTGATCGAAAGCGAGTGTTTCGCAAAAAAAATTCAGTCCCGAGCATTACGGGCTATGAGCATTTTTCACCATGCAAATTACATCATCACCAGCTGACTTTTATCTGGCTGCATTAGTCACTTCGTCGGTAACATATCATTCTTGTTTGCATTATCTAATGTATGTGTTTTTCTCCAATCAACCGATCCACAGTCCAAGATAAATATGTAATTTGCATCTGGTGCATCCATATAGCCTAGTCGACCTATCATTAGACAGACTTCCGAGATCCAATAATCAAGCGACACGCAAAATGCTTCTCTCTGAAGCCATTTCAAAGCTTACAAACCCCAGCGCCGATCTCGAGAAAAGCTGCTCCCCGGAGCGAAGCCTGCCGGCCGCTCCGGTCCGATGGAATCTATAGAGCCGCCTCGCCAAGGTGCTTCACCTCTACGCCAAGACGTGCACCGCCCGCCAAGGCGAAACCTGGCAATCTCCCCGGTTAAACAACCAGTTCCTCCCCGATCCTCCAATCTCCCTCGGGCGTTTTTAAAATCAACAAGGCTCTCAGATTGCGTGCAGCAGAGCGTGGCCCTGATCATCACCACGGACGCATCGCCCATCGCCCGCCGGACACCTGCCAACGGTCCCCGCAATGTCGACGGCCCACGCGGCACCCGCCTGGAGCAGGGCATGCACACCACCACACTCTCCCAAGATTCCCGTAGCAAAAGCAAAGCAGCCCTAAACAAATGTAAAAAACACTGTCAAGGCAGTGCCCTCGATCATTTGCGTTGCGTTGCGAACTTGCGAAGCGTCATGTGGGGAGCACTGCGGGCACCTGCCTCGTACGATATTGGCGTGCAAAGGCTTTGGCTCCCTTATTACCGGCGCCAGGACGATTATAGGACACTAGTTTAAGCCAAAGCGTGGTGCTTTGCCTAATGGTGCGCGCAGATTTTGTCGCAAACGATTCCGACCTCTCTCTTTTGCCTCTTTGATTAATGTTAAAGTTAAACGATGGAATTTCCGGCAGAAAGCGAAGCGAGTGGTGCTTGTGGTCCACTAGGGTATATGGGGGGGGGGGGGGGGGGCGCTTTTTCGCTTTCTGTGTTAGGCATCGCACACGGTTTTCGTCTAGGACCCCGGGTGCCGATTCTGTGTTCCTTTCGGAAACCAGAGTCGCCCTTCCCCGTCCCGGCCACGCCCGTCGCTGTCGTCGCCGTGGAGCCCGGCGCGAGGGCCACGCGCGCGCACGGACACGACGACGACCATGCATCTAGCCAAGCCAACCACTGCACCGTGCACCCGAGTAAAGAATGCAACCACTCCATTCCACTCTCTTCCAGGGGTGGTTCGGTGGCTCCGCCCGTCCGGCGGGCGGTATCGCCCGTATCCGTGGGCGCGAAACGGTCCGATCGGTGGCCCGGCCCTAGCCCGGCCCGAGCCCGATCTGGCCCGGCCTGACGTGGCCCGGCACTATTAGGCCCGATGACATGTTAGTGCCGGGCCGGACTCGGACATCGGGCCGAACAGCCGGCCCAGGCCCGGCACTATGGCCATTTTTTAGTGCCGGGCCGGCTCGACGGCCCGATCGGCCCACCGTGCTCGGTCAGCCCACTGGGCCATCAAAAGAGATGAGGGATGAAATTTATACTCCAAAAAGAGATGAGAGATGAAATTTGTACTCCAAAAAGATATGAGGGACGAAAGTTGTACTCCAAAAGGTACTTTTATCGGGCCTCCATCGGGCCGCCTCGGGCCGGCACTATGGGCCGAAGTGGCGGCCCAAGCACTAACACCCCATCGGGCCGGGCTGGCCCATGGCCCGATCAGTCGTGCCTAGGGCTGGGCTAGGGCCGGGCTTTTTTGGGCCGTGCCTCAGGCCGCCCACGGTGCCTGGTCCATTTGGAATTCTATACGTTTCGCCCGTGCCCGACCCCAGTTTCCCACGGCCATGCACTGCACCCAGCCGCATCGCCCTCCCCTCGGCCATATATACCCCGCGGTGTCTCCCCCTCGAGGACTCACCTCCCAATCTTGCATCCTCCTCCGCGCACCCCAAGCAGCAAGCTTGCCTTGCCTTGCCGCTCCTCGATCCGAGCTCCTCTCCTCCTATACGGGATGGCCTCCGCCTTCTTCTTCGACGCCGAGCCGCTCTGCGAGCCGAGCGCGCCGGCGCTGGACGCGTGCGCGCTCTGCGCGAGCCGGCTGGGGCGCGACAGCGACATCTTCATGTACAGAGGGGACACGCCCTTCTGCAGCGAGGACTGCCGCGACGAGCAGATGCAGCTCGATGCCATCCGCGCCAGGCAGGCAGCCAGGGCCGCCGGCCGGAGGCAGCAGCAGTACGCGTCGTCCAGGGCGGAGTCACGGCACCACGAGTCCAGGAAGGTGTCCGTGGCGACCTGAACGCACGGCATCTGGAACCTGCGAAAGCCCGGAAGATCTCTGCTTCTGCTTGTGTGTCGACAAGGTTTCAGCGCATCAAGTGAAGAGCCGTCGATCGATGGCGTTGACGGGATAAGGGAGCTCGAGTTCTCCGTCACGGCTGCCCGACTTTAGCAATGCGCCGTCCGGAGAGCGAAGAGTCTTCGGACCCTGGGGGAAGGAAGTTCACCTGATCTGCTTTGCTTGTGGCTTTGGCTGTTGGGTTGAGCCGCCCACTAGGAACCCAACCCTCCCTTTTCCTACGCTCCGATGTTTGGGCTCATATGGTGTGCGAGTGTTTTTAGCTTTGATTGTCACTCCTCCTACACCAGTACACGACTCGAATCATTCTGTAAATCCAATGCATTTGGGAATCTTGTTTCCATATTCGAGCAAATTTTGTGGACAATCATTCCTTGCCTGAACTACACGTTTTCCTTTCAGTGTCGATCTGATATATGGTGAATCGCAGAAGCATGTAGAATCGTACAATGCCATACTACATCAGTTTAGCCCCAATTATCTCGGGACATCATATATGGTACACCTGAAAAATACGATTTGGCGATCCGTGTGTTCTGAATTCACGTTTGAACATCAGAACGGCGCCTATCACTGAGGAAGCCTTATAGTGCAAAATTTGATGAAATGACACACTGCCAAGGTTTCATCGTCTTATATCATCTCATTGTGAAATAAATATATAGTGCTCAGAACGTGTCGTTGCGATGCAAACTAATACCAAATGTCGATTTCAAATTTCACCATCAGGATGTTAATCTTCGCATCCTCACTACAGAAAACTTCAGGCAAATGAAGGATACGGTGACACGACTAATGGTAACGGTAAGCTACGAAATCCCCAAACCACGCAGGACTCGGAAACGAGAAAGGCAAGGCATACACTCTTCCGATATCGCGTGACACGAGTCATCACAAGATCATAAAGCGAGCTCGGAACCTTGGCGCGGCCCGATCCGGCCGGGTGGCACGCGCGTCGCCCCGGACGCATCCGACGGGTGCATCGACCCAACGCGTGTCAGGTGACCCAGTAGCCGGCGGCTCGACGCTCTGACACCGAACGCACGTACGGGCACCGTCCACACAGGACCATAAACCCAACGACCCGTGCGCCCGGCGGGTCACCGCCGAGCAATTGCGTCACGTGGCCGGCCGGACACGTCATCGAGTTCGCGGCACTCCCCAGGCAACTTTTGGAGGCACGAATTATTCCGAACCAGTGCCCGTGCATTGTATCGGGTCATTGTACCCGGCGGCGACGTCCGGTGTTGCGGCCTAGGCGAACAAAACCCCTTGCGTTGTAAACAGAGGGAAGGAAAAAAGGCAGCAAAGCGGGAGCGCGGATCTCGACGAGGCCGCCGCGGCTGCTTCCCGGAAAGAGGCCTCGCCGGCAAGGCAAAGCAGAGCGCAGGGGCCTGGGGCAGGATCACTCGAGAGATGGTCCCCAACGCAATGCACCCTTGACTCCCTCGGTTTCCGAGCTCGCTCGCGAGGTGCTTCTCCCCCAAGCCACAACGAAGGAATCCGGCGTTCCCGAGGCGCAACCTGGCACGCTCTCGCGGCCCAGGCAACCCGTCCGTCGTCCAGTCGTCCCCCTCCCCCGGCTCCCGGCTTCACGTCCAAGCTCGCGACCGGACGGGGCGACGACCCAATCCCACCCGACGTCAGCGATGACGCACCCCACGGGCTCCAGGTGACGGCGCGACTCCAGTTGCGTTTAGATGCGAAGGATCTTTTGCACTTACTATTCATTCCTCTCACAGAACACGCATCCCTAAAAATTTCTTTTTCACCTTTCCTATTCATCCCCCTCACATAACACGCATCCCAGAAACAAAAGATCTTTTCCCTTCATCAACTAAACACAGCCCAGGTGACGGCGCGCGTCGGGGGGCCTGCGCGTCGAGGTGGGATCCCGGCTGCAGGCGGCACGAGGGCGGGCTGCAGGCGGCACGAGGCGGCGGCCGTCGAGGCGGCGCTGGGGCTGCAGGCGGCGTCGAGGGCGGTCCAGGCGTCGAGGCGGCGCGCGCAAGGATGGCTCCAGGTGACGTGGTCGACGGCGACTGGAGCCCCCCGGCGACTGCAGCCACGGCGAGCACAGGTTCTTCTTCATGCCCAGCCATCTCCTCTTCTCTCCCTCTCCGACCGATCTGACTCTTGAGTTCTTGGTACGCGGCGGCACGACGACACGGCTTCAGGACAAGGCATCGGCAACGGTTGCTCCTTCACGTACGACGACCAGGTTCTCTGCCCCTTTTTCCTCGGTAAAGACTCGTCGCCTCTGCTTTCCCTTCCACTCTAGATGCGCAAGATCTGCAGGGTACTGTTCTTGTTGATGCCTTTCTGACTCATTCTTGGTATTAGCAATGATTGATTTGCTACGGTTTTTAGCAAGCTAGAAAAGTTATGGCTTGATCATAAAATTCCACTGATCATAAAATTCCACTGAGCACCAAGCCACTGCTGGAAGTCTACACAGGAACATGGCTTGATCATAAAATTCAAACATACAATTGCACAAAACATGCCTTGACTATAAAATTCCTCCATCTCACTTGATTATTTTATTATGAAGCCATGATCTATTTTCTTAATTCTTTCTCCTTTACTAGATGAAACAATAGTATGTATGTTACTGTAATGTACCAGTCTGCAATGTCACATTAACGGGCTGTGTGGTTTATATGCTTCATTATTATTCAGTCTACGATTTTGAACTTGTGGTTGTGGCTTCAATTATGCAAATCGATAACACTGCATGCTATCCTTTGTTGTGTTCCTAAAGTTGCTCCTATATATCCTATTTTCAACTTGCATTGGACTAGCCAATATAAAGAGTTCAGAGTTCAAAAAATTTCAAGTTATTAGTTTGCCCCTTAATAATTGCAGTAAGCTATAGTAAGTGACAGTCTCATATTATTTCTTCACATGGCAAGATTGTTCTTTTAGAATTATTTTGTACCGCAGATTTATGCTATATTATTTTTTTCTGAACTCTTTGCTTCTTTCTATAATAGATTGTCCCAGCACCTCATAGAGTTGGAGAGGACGAACCTCCACCCTCCTGGGAACCAGTACCAAGTCCAGCAGGTACTTCTTTTATGTGCACAAATCAAGTTCTTTGATGCTAATACATAGATGATGCTATTCTCTTTGAATACTTGCTGAATGCTATTACTTGTGTACCATGCAAGATGGTTACTGCAAAAATTTTGATGTCATTTCTATTTTATTCTTGCAGCTAGCATTCTTGCATAAATATCAATTCAAATAGCATAGATTCTACTGCTTTCTAGCTGCTTATCCTGCCTGCACTGTGTAGTGTGTGAATGCTAACATAGATGATTCTATTCTCTTTATGAACTAACTCTTATGAATTAGGCCACTGCCTGCCCTGTGTAGTGTGTGAACAAGGCCTCTATGCCTCTATTTGTTCTCTTTTTGAAAGTATACTTGCTGAATGCTATTATCTTTTTCAATATATACTTGCTGAATGCTATACTCTTTTTCAAAGTATACTTGCTGAATGATATATTTCTTAAGTCTTGCAATGAGTATTTCATTGCGAGACCGCGTTAGGAAGAGGAGCCAGGAAGACGATGATGACTTTATGATGCTTCTTTTTCCTGCCCTGTATCTTACGGATTCAAGTGGTGGTGGGGAAAAGAAGAAACGTCATACGTCACCTGAAACAGGAGAGGTCAAGGTTCGCCGACTGCTTAAGGGGCATGTGAAGAATTGTCAAGTGGAATTTAGGATGGAACCAGAAATCTTCAAGAAGGTGGCAACATACCTTAGAAGGACAAGGCTCCTCGTTGATACAAGAATCAGAGTTGAGGAGAAGTTGGCCTTCTTTCTATACATGCTCAGTCACAATGCCTCTTATCAGAAACTTCAAGTCATGTTTGGGCATAGCAATGACACCTTCCACCATCACCTACACCACTTCTTCAACGTGGTTATTCCAAAACTTTCTCGCCGTTTCCTTCGTGCTCCCGATCCTAATCAAGTCCACCCAACAATCCTAAATAATCCCAGATTCTTTCCATTCTTCCAAAATTGCCTTGGTGCTATTGATGGCACACACATACCCATTTCCATATCTCCTGACATGGCTGCTCCTTTTAGAAATAGGAAGGGCACACTAAGCATCAATGTTATGGTGGCATGTGATTTTGATCTCAACGTAACTTTTATTTCTAGTGGATGGGAAGGATCAGCTACAGATGCTAGAGTTCTAAGGTCTGCTATGGGCAAGGGCTTCCAAGTACCTCCAGGGAAATTCTATCTAGTGGACGGAGGGTATGCGAATACTTCATCTTTTCTAGCACCGTATCGAGGAGTCCGGTACCATTTGAAAGAGTTCGGGGCTGGACATCGAAGACCTCAGAACCCACGAGAGTTGTTCAACAACCGGCATGCGGTACTCAGAAATCACGTGGAAAGGGTTTTGGGTGTGGTTAAGAAACGCTTCCCGATCCTAAAAGTTGAAACATTCCATAGGTTGGAAAATCAAGTTCTGATCCCTGTAGCCGTCGTGATATTTCATAATCTGATCCGTCTGTTGAACGGCGATGAGGAGTGGCTGGATAATCAGCCAGATAACATTCCTGCAGTGAACTATGTTGCTCTACCAAATGGAGACCAAAACAATGGAGATGCTAGCGCACAAGGGAATGCTCTAAGAGATGCCATTGCTCAGCAAATGTGGGCTCGATACCAACAAGAAGGATATTAGTCATTGGATGATTTGTACATTAGTAGATGAATAAATGTAACTTAGTAGAATAATAGTGTACATTAGTGTATTGTTAGACTATATTACATGTATGAATAAATGTAACTTAGTAGATGTGTGTGTAATAACTTACAGCAATGGTTAGAAAAGGCTCACCAAAGCTCTCTCTGATGCCGTCGCCAAAGATATGCAAGTACATGGCTGCCACAAGCTGTGGAAAAAAGAAGAAACCATCCCCAAATCAATTGGGGCAAAGAAGACTGGAGGTACTAATGTTCTTCTGTTCTGAATGTTTCCTCATTTCCTTTATGCTTTCTCGAAATTACTAATGTTTTTGTGTTTTGTATTTTGTTTCTGCAGGAAAGCAAAGGGCATATTGGAATCCGGCCCTTGAAAAATCACTTCTTGAAATTCTGCACAAGTATAAAGACAGTGGTTATCGAGGGGATAATGGCTGGAGCACTGAAAGTTGGAATGTCATGGTGAGAGAGTTCTTGGAGAAGAATAGGCAAATCTCCTTCACAAAGGATCAAATTCAAGACAAAGAAGGGCAGTTGAAAAGGGATTACAAGATGCTCAAAGAAGCAAAGAGACAAAGTGGTGGCTCTTGGAATCATTCCAGAAATATGATTGAGAGCTCACAAGCTTTCTGGGACAACCTAATAGTGGTGAGTGCTCTACCTCTTTGCAAAGCACTTCAAATTATGGTAGTTAGAACATGTATATTGTTAGCCTGACTTTGTTTTTGAATGTTCAGACATGGCCAAAAATCAAGAAGTTTAACAATAGTAAGGCAAGCTTTCCGCTGTTTGATACTTTGGGGGAGTTATATGATGGTAATTACCTTGCTATCCTATTACTTGTTCTGTTAATAACGTTCTCTTGTTGCTGTGATAATAAACTTGTTGTTGTAATAACACACTTGCTGTAATGTAGGACATTTGGCTGACGGGACTTGGAATATAACATCTTTGGAGTCACAACATGAGGAAGTACCCCTTGAGCAAATTGAAGTTGTACCAGCTCAAAAGGAAGATGAGGTAGAAGACATTGATGACAACATGATTCATGATATAGAAGATGAAGATGATGAACCAGATGGAAGAAGAGATGAAATTCTGTCAAGGGATGCAGAAATTTTAGATGCAGTAGCAGCAGCTGAAAGAACTGGACAGCAAAGGCCTACGGCTGCACCAAAAAAGAAAGAACAAAAGGAAGAAAAGAAGCCAAGAAGGGGTGCAAGACTAGAAGGAATAGTGGAGCAATATTTTGGTATGAGGACCAAGCAAACGGAAGCTGAACTTCTTGCCATAGAGAAAGAGGCTGACCAAGGCCCAGACTACTCCATCAAAAAGTGCATCACAATTATCAACGGAATGGACCTGAGCAAGCAAGATAAGGCAAAAGCAATCTCTGTCTTTATTAGGAGCAAGGAGAACAGGGAGGCATTCATTTCTGCTTGTGAAGTGGACCCTGAAACCGCCTTGATGTGGCTCACAAGTGAGATAGTTTAGCAGGTAAATCTCTTCTATCTTCTGTGATTTTCTTGCTTGGTCCTCAGTATAGAAGCATTGATGTGGCTATGTCTATAGAGTATGGTGATTGGTGTTTGATTTGGCTCAACAATGAGATAGTAACTTAGCACTACCTGAAAGCATTGATGTGACTTTTTCCTGTTTTAACTTCTGAAAGCTTCTGATGGTGCCGCATATTATGTCATTTTACTTCATAATTATACCAGAAAGATTAGCTACACCATAGCTTACCTCTAAACCAAATGGCAGCATATGATCCTAGTAGGATGGGTGGTTTAGCAGATACTCTATATTGCATAGGCCCACACAAAACTCGAATTGAACAACATGCCTGGCTCACTGACTTTCATAGTGCAGTTTGCAACACATAGATGGTTAGACCATAGCTTACCTCTATACCATCTCTGCCATCGGCCCTAGCTAGATCATAAATAGGTGGGGTAGACCGGACCACACACAAGAGAAATAGCAGCTTCAATTAGCTTGTTTAGCTACTGTCACAAAGGCTCACTGACTTTCTTAGTGCAGTTTGCAACACCAAACGTATTATCATCAGGAGGCAGAGATGGGAAAATACTATATTTGTTATTATTAGTAGTCTTCTACTCTAGCTAGTGGGTGCTATAAGCTTTGCCAGCTTCATGCTTGGGATTCAAGGATGAGGCAGAGGATGTCATTTGAGTTGTCTAATATGTCTCCGACTTCTTATGACCTATGACTTCTATTCTTTGCTTACATATTATTTTCTCCAAACAGGGCATACTGGGCTGAGACTGTGAACTGAAGTACCACTGCTTGGCCATGGAGACTCTCAAAAGGCTCTTTATTTTCTGTTTGAACTATGGGAACCGAACTTGGATTCTTGTAATATTTAAAGTATTTGCTGTTGAATATTTATCATGGCACTGTATGGTTTGGTTACTTAATTTCTGTTGAATATTTAGCTTGAATATTTAGTTCTGGTAATAGCTCATGGTAGTGCTAGTTTTGTACCAGAACGGTCACTTGAACGGTCACTGTTGAATTGAGGTACTTGCTGTTGAATATTTTGAGGTACTTGCTGTTGAATATTTATCACAAGCTGTGCAATCCGGTTGCTAGTTGGGATGTGAGGTCATTTGAATCCGGCTGGAATGAAATAGAAGCAATCGAACATGTTTTTGGTGGAGTAATTAAACCGGTTGGAACAAAATCAATTGGAACAACCAAATCCCCCGGATCCAGTGAAACACCCGGATTCACTGAATCGAGGCCCAGAATAATTCCCGGCCCAGAATGGTTCAGCTGCAACCGAACAAGGCCTAAGTTGTTTGACTCCTCTTTTTTCTGGTGGAAAGAGCGGCAAGCCGGCCGGGGCTCATGTTTGTTTTCTGAGTAGTATGTAGTTTTAAAATGAGGGTTAATTGGTGTGCAAGGAAAGCAAGGAATTGGTACGAGTGGCAAGAGTTTTTTTATTGTTCGGGGGGTTGCATGGTTAGTTATGCCGCCAGCTCGAGTACACGTGTGACGGTTCAGGGCTTGAGATCCAGCGTCCTTGTGCACGTGTACGCTTCAGCTCATGCTTCTGCTGCTGTTTAGGAGCTGGAGGCAATGTGCTTAGGGAACAAACAGCTTGGTCATGTTCGGTTCTTGCTCGTATGGTGGATTGGTGGTTGGTTACTCATGCGGCGAAAAGTCAAGCCCATACAACACATGGGCCCCACTAGTTCTATGGGGGTAACAGCAGCTTTGGTCCGTTCGTCCGTTTGGATGGACTGTTGGAGGATCCATCTTCTCCTCTTCGTCTCGTCCGCCGGCCGGCCCACGGACCCACGGTCATGGTCTCATGGAGAACGGGCTACAGTGCGTTACTGGTGGAGTGGAATAATAAGTATTTTGTCCAAACGAAAAAAAAATATTCGGCGTTTTATCAAAGCTTGCTTGGGAGCTACTCTGCTGACAACTACTGAAACAGAATTCATTTCTGCATCTTCGTGTTTGGTAGTTGAGATCCACCGTTTCTGCTAGCGCTAGCATTTTAATTCCGGCAGTTCCTGTCACTTGTCAAAAGAAACCTCGAGGCGCATTATGGGATTTTATTTGCCCTCCTGATCGCCGTTAGAAAATTAGGGTGGTCCAGTTTCTGAGCATTCCCATTTGTTTTTCTTCAGGGATCTTTATTGGCCATACTGTGATCCCGTTAGGTGTTTTGTTTACCTGTTTCTGATAGGAGACAAAATCAATCAGGGCAATATTCTGGCGCCATGATAATGACTTGTTTCAGAATATTTCGGTGACTGCTACCCGTACGAAAGGTTCTTTTTAATTCTTTTTTGTTCGCTTGAAATATATATGAGGGCTTTTTTCTACACAAATTAAGAATCTTTCTTGGTCACCCGTGACTCAGCCAAGCACCCTGCATTATTGAGCTCCTTCTAGTTTTCTCTTGCAGGAATCTTGTAAATGGTCACGCCAATTTTCTGTTCACCGATCAGGGGATGGAAAATCCAGTCGATCTGACCGTGCTAAGTCAAGCAGCGGGACTACATGTACTGTCCACTTGATTAGTGATCCAGACACAACAGGACGCTTTCTTTGACCATGGGAGCAGTTAGGTTCATGTTCAACGATCTTTGATCTCTTCCATTGACAATGAATTCGCCCATCACACTCCTTTCCCTTCCATTGCCACCTGCAACACTTTGCTGCCTAGTTTGTGCAGTTCAATAATTTGACTCCAGAGCTTACGAAGTAAAACACATGCTGAAAAAGCGGAAAGGTGGCTATTTGAAAATTCCGTTTCCCGGTTAAGTATACCTGATTATCTGAAGAACAATATTGTCAGAAATAACCATGCGTCAAATAAACCAGCTGGTTAACAATGCTTACTTCTAGGTCTTGGGCATTTTCCTACCATCGGGAGCACGGGGTCCCCGTGCCAAAAATTGACGGCCGTCCAGGAGCACGCAGGCGGGGCCCAGCACACACACAGCTCCGAGTCGGCATGTCGACATGCTGCATTTGGCGCCATCAGGCATCATGGCCCCTTTTTTCCCCGTGGTTCCCAGTGGTGAATCTCGCGATTTGCAGGTTGGCGACAGCAGCCACGTCGAAAAGGCACCACAAATCTTCCAAGCTTAACAACAGAGGCTGCAGGCGCAGGAGAGAGTGTCACTGCTTCCCACAGTGATGGCGACGGCGACTCCCCAGCATGATCCTGCGTGCGGTGGCCCCGGACACCGGCCACCGGCTTCATTTGCAGCTGAAAGGGACGCGCCCGGGCCGGAACAAGACGAACACGTGTCCATCGTCGAGCCCGTCGATGAAACCACCGGCTGGTAAACAATGGTTTCTTTCGTCTCCGATAAACAATTCCTAGGGCGGAAAGGATCGACCTGTACTTGTTCAGATTTAAGAGGCGACGTTTTTTTAGTTTATGGAGTGAGTGAAGTGAGCATAGAAAATTGACCAGGCAAGCGAAACAGATAAAAGAACACCCAATTATTGACATCATTAACAAGGAACCTACTCCCACTTAATTAAGGTGGTTGATGACTTCAATTGCCCTGATCTATCGATTTCTTCTTATTATTCTTCTTCTTTATTTTTAAAAAAAAGAAACAAGGAGCTTCGAAATGCTGGCTCCGATTTATAAGAGCTTGATGGCGAAGGATTCTTTTTTATCATGAAAGGTTCCATCCAATGTATTGGGTGTCAAAGAAAGCGACCTTTACAAGGCCATACCCGTATGTATGATGTGCACTCAACAGAGGCCTTGCTTTTTTTAAAAAAAAAATCTATTTTGCAGAAAGGGCCAGGTAACATATGTATTTATATCTGTCCTCGATTATCTTGTATTTTTGCACTAGTCCTCGATTGTATACTACAGGTTACTTCTCCAAGAAGTGAAATGCAACCCGTGGTTATAGAGAAGAGGGAAATTTGGATATATACCATCAAAATATATATACAAGGGACACTGAAATGGCTGGAGTGAATAGCAGACCTTTCCTTTTTCAGAGGAAGAAATGGTGACACAGCTTCAAAAGGATGTTAAACAACATTAAAAAAAAGTTTGATCTGTGTTGGGTCGTAAGAGGCCACAACATTTGCTTGGGAAGTATAGTGAATTTTCATGAAATTTGCCATCGAGGACAGAGATGAAGCAATGGGGTACAATATATACTGGTATATTTAGGCATACAACCATTGTTATGCCACAAATCACCTCTCAAAGTCGAATGTTTGCATCTATGCTGATTTTTTTTTTGAATGGACAATCACCTGTCAGTTTGAAACATTTCAAAGGGTTCAGTAATATAGGAGATAATTGTACGTTCCCTAATCAAATTCAGTTGGCACCTAGTCCCCTTATGTATATGCTGAACTGTCTCCCAATTGGATCGAAACAATCATCTTAGTTCAAGGATGAATCTGCCGCACCATCTTACACTCCACTCCTGGTCTGCAAGTAGCATTTATCAAAAACTCCAAACAGATGAATCTTCCCACTCCATCGAGCTCATGGATTTCAGGTTACAAGCAACTCGCTCAACCCATTGGATAACCAGTTGTTTGTTGTCGAGTACATATCCCTCGCAACACTGGATCCAGTATTCCCAAGTAATCATGCACCAATAGCTTTATCGCCCCTAGTTGCATGGCACGTCTAAAAAAAAAGTAGCCAATCAGCGCACACGCTACACAACATCATACGACACGACGGAAACAAAAGAAAAAAGGCTGCCGATGAGGCCTCTGCATGCAACTGGCGGCATTTCTTACGAGTAATCTAAGCTCTGATTGCAATTTGGATGGCACCATCGCCGGGAGAAAGAGACCAAGATGAGCAACATCGCCGTCAAATCAAGCAGCCACAAGCCACACAAACCAGGCACCAGTTTTGATTAGTGCAGGTGATGGGAGATCAAGCAGGAGATGGAGCCAGGCGCACCATGAGAGCAAGAGCCAACCGCCGAACAGTGAGTGACGTGCGGGAGCACATCGAAGCCGGGATGGTTCGATCCATCAAATCAGACTGTGACGTGCGCTGATTGGGAAGCGCCAGCCAGACCAACGGGAGGGCCGGTGGCTGGCTGGTGAGCCGAAAAGCGGAAGGGGTTCAGATCGTCAAGTTGTTGGTTGGACCCATGAGGCCATGGCCATGAACAGTGACGGTACAAGCACCACTAGCCCACCATGGCCTTGCTGCTTGCCTGGGCAACCTGATTCCCAGCAGGAGAGTAGTAGGACCGAGGAGGGAGGAGGAGGTTGTGGGTGGCCGTGCAACTTGGTCATCTGCTTAATTTTTTTTTATACTGGTCATCTGCTTAATTAATCACACCTTCTAGAGAGAAAGAGAGAGCGCTGCGATGCGTGCCAAATCATTTCGCGCGGGGTGGGATAATTCAAGGAAAAGATTTGATTGTGTGCGCGCGCGTGTCAAGTGTATTCAGAATTCATGACGAGAATCTAGGAGTAGTATCGCTTTGGGAAAAGTCTGATTTTCAACATCCAACTATATTAAAAGACTAATTTTCAAACCTCAACTACAAAACCGGATACAAAAGGGCCATCCAACTATCAGAACCGTGCAAATTTGGCCCTCTGAGTGGTTTCAAAGGTGGTTTTCATTTTATGAAAATATAAAAAAATCTTATCTATACTTAAAAATTCATAACTAATTCATTTTAAATTACAAAAATACGAAACTTGTGCCAAAAGTTTTTTAAAAATGTAACCTATCTATCGGTACACTATGTAAAGTTATTTATATATTATTTGTTATTGTTGCTAGTGTTTTATTGGTTTTCTAAAAAAACTCAGATTAGAAATATACATAATACAATTAAGTTCAAACATTCTACCAACATATAGCTTTTAATTTTACAAAATAAGTGACATAAGTTTCATATTTTTTTGACTTAAAATGAATTAATTATGATGTTTTCAGTTTGAATTGTTTTTTCATATTTTTTGAAAAATAGAAAACCACCTCTGAAACCACTAGGACTAAATTTGCACGGTTTGATAGTTGGATGGCCCTTTGTGCCCGGTTTTGTAGTTGAGGGTTGAAAATCAGACTTTTCCCTATCGCTTTTGTGTAAGGTACTCTTTACTTGTAGATGGAGCATTTCCTTGACAAAAAACCCCCCCGGTGATCAGCATAAGCGTCAAAGCGTGTGTCCCCCAATAAACTTTGTGTGATCAAATGTTTCATTACATTTGATACGCTACTAGTTTCCTTACAGCGATTGACACGAGTTACATGCCTTCCCAATAGAGATGTGTGCTCAAACAACTCACAGATAAAATCTACAGAAACTAGCAAAGCTATCACGATGAAGAACGACAGCATAGTTAGGCCGTGTTTAGTTTCAGAAGTTCTTTTGGACTTAACTATTCACCCCTCTCAGAAAACACGCTTTCCAGAAAAATTTCATTTTAACTCCTTTCAACTTTCCTATTCATCCCTAACACGTTTTCCAGAAAAAGTTCTTTTTCTCCCCTCCCAACTAAACACACCCTTAATTGCCACGGAGACCATAAAAGTCCAAGTTGGAGTATGTCATCGTCGATTTCACCATCTAAAAGAAATACAGAGCTAGTAAGCTACACTGATATAAAATTTGTGTGGAACCAGCCAATGCAAATACATAGTTTAACTTGGGCTTAAAAGTTATGATGAAGGGTGACTTTTAAATTTCGGAAAGAAATAGTGGACCAAAATATGAAATGCTCCGCTCCCCTCCGCATCTCCCTCCAAAATATAAAGCCCCTCTCTCTCGTCTTCCCCGCACTCCATCGCCTTCCTTTTCCCTGTTTCCCAACCGGAAAAGAGAAAACAAAGCAGCAGCAATTCACCGAGGAAAGCAGAGCCAGGCAGAGAAGTAATGGCGCGCTACAACCCCGTCTCCGTGGGCGCCTACGGCGACCTCGAGGCCGGCTTCTCCGGCCACTCCGCCACCCCTCTGAAGCCGGCGGCCTCGCCGAGGCGGCCCGGCCGCATGTTCTGCGACCCCTGCGACAAAGCTGACGACCTCCATGGCCACCACCACTACCTCGACATCTGCTTCCGTTGCCGCAAGCTCCTCTCCGGCAACAGAGACATCTTCATGTACAGGTAAACATCAGCACCGTACTGGCCTGATCACTTGAGCCTGTTCTTTTTTTTTTTCCGTAAGAGATCTCTGTGGAGTGGAGGGATCAGGAATGAATGGTATGCTGACGGCGGTGTGGTTGTTTTCGTAATCGCAGAGGTGACATGCCGTTCTGCAGCGAGGAGTGCCGGCAGGAGCAGATCGAGATCGACGAGGCGAAGGAGCAGCGGTCCAAGCAGACGGGCCGGGCCGAGCAGCAGCGGCAGCGGCAGCAGAAGCAGAGCCCCCAGAGGATCCCCATCTGGGCGTGGTGATGAACAAATTTTTGAGCACCAACCAACAACCGTAGTAGGATCTAGCTGTACCTCAAGAACCGAAGAACTACCGAAGAGCACGAAGCGTGTGGAATCACGCTCTGATCGATCACTAGCTCGACGGAGGCGAGGGCCATGGCACAAGCCAGGCCGCAGAGGAGAGAGCCGAACTGGCTGCGTCTCTGTTGCTGAAATCGAACCAGCTCCTCCTTTTGATCTCTGAAGAGACATGGAGATGGGAGGGGTTGATTTGAGCGTGAATTATTAGTACGGGTTCTGTTCCTCTGCACCGTTGCACGGAACAAAAAGTGTGTGGGTTTACCGTGTAACCTGTTGATATGAAACAAGTGAGAGGCACAAAGAAGTTCTCTCTGTTATCGCATCAGTTCAGCTCTCTTCTACCTTTCCTTTCGCTGAATCAGTGATCTCTTGCTTCCATGTTTTCCCGCTTTACTGTCACGGCAGGATCATTTGATTCGGTGTGTGAGAAAAATGTTTTTGGGAGCTCTTTTGTTGAAACCTGAAGATGACAGTTGAAGTGGCCAATTATTCAGTTTTTGTGACACAGAATTCCTGTCTGCTTCGGCAGAAACCACAGTGAGGTCACCATCGCTTGCTACTCTGAACAGAGAGTGCAAGGGTAATGGCACTGCTTCTTGTTGCAGCAGCTGAGCAGAAAAGCCATGGACATTAGGCAAGAAACCCATGAATCTGACAAGGAGCAAAGGTGGCAGTAATTAACAACTCCCAAAGCAAGCTTAGCATCATGTCATCCATGAGGCCTGCTTCCTGGAAGCATACATGCCTGATGTCACACCACTAGTTACCAGCATCGATGGCGATTTTTATACCCAAAGTTCACTGTTAACGCTCCCTGTCTTTCTAAAACACTCCCCAACCGTGCCTGGCAGGTGGACCCCACAAACAATATCTCCTGTTCCGGGCCCACATGTCAGCCTTCACGAACAAGAACAGCGGGCAACTGTCCCCGTACGTCTAGCACCCCGCCCGTGCGCTTCTAGAGCGCCTGGCCTCACGCTCGCCGTGAACAAAAAACTAATCTAACGCAAAGCATGTTGGCACCCGATGCTAAACAAATCTTTCTCGGCCAGGCCGTAGATTTCCACCTTGCTTCGCCACCGTCTGTCTGTTGCCCCCGGCGAGGAACTGGACCGACCCCATGTGCCGCCGAGAATCCTTTCGGAGCTCGGATTCCGGCCGGCCACGTTACGACCCCCCCGCGCCCCGTTAATCCTCCGTGCGTGCTCCACGAACGCATCGCATCGCCATGGCTGCCTTTGGCTGTAAGGAAGCACGGTGCCGGTGGTTCGGGGGGCACCCACGCCGGCGCGGCACGTGGCCGCGCCGCGCCGCGCCGTGGCGGCCTACGCCCTGCCGCTCTGGCGTTCCCGGCCGCGCACCAGCGCTTGCCCCCTCCGGCACCCTACACGCGGAGGACCGGCGCACCGGGCGCCACGACCATGCGCGCGCGCGCGCATGTGATGCTAGCCTGTGGCTTTAGCGTCGTACGGGTGCTATTGCTGTCTGGGCGGCGGGCGAGGAAGAAGACGGGAACGGAACGGATGTCGCTGTGGCAGTGTCGCCGGTTGGCGTTGGACGGGAGTGGACCGTCGACTTCGTGGAGGTGGAAATGTTTGAACAAAGTTGTGGTGTCGCCAGTGGGTTTCAATGGCGACTGGCCGGTATAAAAGAAAAAAAAAAGTAAAAACAAAAAACGAATGTGCGCTTGCTCTTGTCGTATGCAGAGGTAAAAGACGCGCGGTGAAGGCGACAGGAATGTTTTTTTTTCCTGGGGAGAGGTGTCCTCATTATATTTCGCCGTGTCTGGACCTGAGTTGTAGAAAATTTGGGTTCGTACATGTGGAATGGCTCTGTAGTTTTTTTTCCAGATAGGGAAAGAGGCGTTGACATGGTCAGCTTGTCGTTGCCCTGCTGGCGCGTATCACGTTTGAGCAGGACCAAGCTGGCAACGCGAACCAGAACATGTTCATTGTGATGATCGATTGACCACTAAGCATCGCTAATAAATTCATTTCAAATGTGTCAAGATGACTGGAGCGTGGATCGATCCAATGAGGCAACGAGTTGCTAGCAGATGATCTGTTCCCAAACAACAAGGTCAGAGAGCAAGAAAAGAACGGCGCAGGAGCTCGCCAAAATTTCCTCATGTGTCAAGACACGATTGGTTTAATTTGGCCATGCATGGAGGCGCCTATTCATATCTCCGGCTCTCGTCGACCATGAACCTGAAGCTTCTCCTTGTTTCGCGCGATCGATCGGAGCCAAAGCCAAGAATAGCCACGCCGTGGGGGGCACTATTTGTACGCGCGCGCGGCAAACCCCCGGAGCCCCGCAAGCTATAGCCGCGCTCCTTGGGATCCGGTACGTGCCAAGCCTCTCCTCTCGCGGCGGTGCTGCTCCCTCTTCTTCGTCCCCCAGCGACGCAGCAGCGACGCAGGCCGGCGGCATGAAGGGGAGCTGTGCCATGAAGCCGTCGTCCATGTTCTACGTCCACGAGGCGGACGTCGTCCAGATCCACCACTTCCTCGAGGAGTGCTCCCTCTGCGCCAAGTCGCTTTCCGGCGACATCTTCATGTACAGGTCGCCACGGACATGATATCTCACCGCCTAATCTTTTTTTTTTATTAGTAGCCAAACAAAGATGCGTGCACGGAGGCTTAGTAGTTGCTCGTGTGCCTGCTGCGCAGAGGTGACACGCCGTTCTGCAGCGAGGAGTGCAGGCAGCAGCAGATCGAGGTGGACAGGGCGAAGCACCGGCGGAAGAAGCGCGCGGCGGCGCACGCGCTGTCCGCCCGCAGCAAGGAGCACCGGCACCACCACCACCATCACCACCAGCAGCAGCAACCGCAGCCGCGGAAGGCTGGCATGGACGCCAACCCGTGGGTCGTCAGGACGCCCGCGCTGCGCGTCTGAACAACCGCCGCACCGCGACGCGACGCGCGCGCTCGGTTCACGAACCGGCCGCGACGTCGTGTCGCGTGAGCCAGGCCGGCCATTTCGTTCGCCTCGAGCTCGATCTGCTCTGACGCGAGCAGCACGAGCACGGGATCCTTGGGGGTATTAGGGATCGGTTGCACTAGTGCGCAAGTACACACCCGAGCGATTGGCTCGGGGTTCCTTTCTTTTTTTGGCTACTTCTCTACTGCTATACGTAGTGTGCCCTCCAATGCTAGAACTGTAGAGCCATGGCCATGGATCGGTGGATTCACGGCGTCTCCTCCGCTTCTTTTGGCCCTCACATTTTGGCTGTAGTTCTAGCTTTCGTGGAATGAAATACGTACGGTTTCTCCTACCAGACTAGTATTTATATATATACCCTGAATGTACAAACTGTAAAAACAACATATTATATATACGAGGCAAAACCTAGTGAAATACGAACCGAACAGAAGAATCGTTCGGAGGGCTGGAGAAATGTGAAGTGAAATTCAGAAGATCCAAGTCGGAGGGATGCTGCACCGCAACTGAAGATCTTGATCTGACGATCTTTACAGTCTCCAGTCGGCCGGCGCTCTTTGTGTTCCGAGTTGTATCCCTTCTTCGCCGTTTTCCTGTAACCTCTGCTCGGTATGCCGGGCCTTCAGCAATGTACTGATCAATGACTAATGTAGATGGGGATCTTCTAAGAGCATCTCCAGCTGAATGGGCATTCAGCCCGCCATCGCTAGTTTTAGCGACTCCAACCAAAATCGGTCCCTCCAGCAGACTGGGCAAAAGCAGCGCTATCCCTGTGCACTCGCCATCACATGTGACCAGGCAGCCAAATTTGGCTGGTGTGCTAGCATGGCCATCCCTCCATACAGTGAGATCGACAAACGGGACAGTCTTCTGTCTTCATGCGTGATGTTTTGCTAATTTTTCTTCCTCTGTTCTATAAATTGAAAACGCCACTATATTGAGCTCCAAAAATCATGACGCTTTTAAAGTAGATAGAACAAACAATAGAGAATCCATTTTAACTAGGTTCAACTCTAAATGTCTTACATATTTCAAATTAAAATTCTTCAAAGTTAAACTTGTTGTTCCCTGATATTTGAACATCGGTACCAATTTAATTTCAAAAAATGAGGCAAAAATATTTTAATTCTTATTAAATTGAATAATAATAAAATGTAGGGTAATGAGATTTGGAGAGTGAGATTTGACTAGTCTGTTGGAGCGCTGAGTAACATAGAGAGGGAATCTTTTGGAGTGGAGAGCCAAATGAATATATGGAGAGTCAAATTTGACTAGTCTGTTGGAGATGCTCTAACCCCGACATTGTTCAACACGAAAAGGCACACATAGATCTTAACGGCTGCAGGCTGAGACTCCTGGAACTGAAATAACAAATAACAAAATCTCTGGCTGCAGCGGGCTCGAGTCTGATGGCGTTACTTACTACCATATAGCATGTCACCGATCCCTATTGCTCGAAGCCTCGGGCAAGGCGGAAGCAATAACACAGCTTATGTCAGAGCCGCAGACTCAAGGCTCACACCAACAGGTTTGCCTACACACATTGGCATATTGTCTGAAAATTCATCTTGACGGCATTGATGTGACCACGAACAGATGCCGCAACATAGCTAAAAGCCTGAAAGCTAACGACGGGGCGACTCGAGCAACCAATGCAAGACTCATATTTTTTTTAGTGTAATGGCAGGCGCTCTGCCTTTCATTATAGATGGGAAGGAATTGTTTAAATATAGATACAAAGATTAAGGTGGTCTAAGTCTGAAATAGAAAAGATTACATTGGACACCAAGGAAGAACCGTGGTCTACTCCTCCCAAAGGGTGTGCGCCATGTGCCAATTTTGGATGTCTTGTTTGACGAGGAGCACTAGTTGCGGCACGCTCATTGCCTTGTTGTCAAACACCCGCCGGCATCTCTCCTTCCAGATATTCCAGGCTATGTAGATGACCGCTTGTTCAGTTTGTCGAGATGCTTGCACTCCGGCCGGTCCGATCATGGATGTCCACCATCGTTTGAGCCTTCTGTAGTTGTCAGGTGGCAATTGATGTGGAACAATGCCCATGTAGGCAAACGAGTTCCATACATGTACAGAGTAAGAGCAGGTGACCATCATGTGTACTGTGGTCTCTGGGGTGGAGCCGCATAGAGAGCAGGTTGCATTTGTTTGGCCGCCATTATTGAGGATGCCATCTGCAGTTCACAATTTATTTTGTAGAATTAGCCAGTCAAAGAACTTGCACTTGTTTTCCGCTTTTGATTTCCACAGCTGCAAGACTCATATTAAAACTGCATCAGCCCTTACTAGATCCGTCAATTAGGTGACATCGCTATTGCAGGGGAATAAGATCCACAGCCATGGATCCTCGGCGAGATTTGCCTGCCTGATTTCCCGGCATCTCGCGTGGCACGCCCGACCGCAAAAGGATGCGCATGCGCATATTCCCGTTAGGCAGTGCGCCTCCTCCGCACTAGCCCGATCCTATTCCTCTCTCCAATTCTCCATGATTCTCCTTTTGATGTGTATTTTTCTTATAAAAAATAACCATTATACATTCTTTCCATTTTTTTTCCAAAAATGAAAACGCTTCACAATCTTCCTGTAACTCCAACGATCTATCCCATCTCTCCTTCAGAATTCAGATCGTCTCGTCGCTGGAGAGCTACCAAGGATCCAAGACTCCGTGGTCGAGCTCCAATGCCAAAGCTAGGCAATCCGTGTGACCTGACCCCCGCAAGCGCGGCGAGCCGTGGGATAAACAAATGGGAGGATCCTGTGCACGGCACCGGTGTGTCCCCCCAGCGTGAACCCCGGGCCGGTTGGAATCCAGGAGACCAGCCAGCCATTGGCGTCAACCTCCCGCACTTTACTTTACCCTCCTCCCATCCATGGCTGCTAAGAGCAAGTTTAACGATTTCGCCAGCTGCAGGCTGAGACACGCGATGAGGCGATGCATTTTGGTGGCGGGTCCCATCATAATTTAATGGCTGCAGCTCGTTTCAGCGAATAGAAGCGCTGCTTTCGCGTCTACGCCAGCGTCGGACAGGCGCGTCGCCAGACGTCCGCTTGTGTTCTCTCTCCTGTTGTCATTGGACTTCGTCGGCTTACAGCCCTTCATTAAACTTGCTCTAATACTAGTTTACTCGCAAGCAAGATCTATGCTCTAGATCTCGTTTCTCTACCCGCTCCCTTCAGCTGCTACGTTCCAACGGCGTGACCACAGACAAATGACACCGAAGCCCACCCGATTAACAAGAACCGCCCGTCAGGCCGTCACCAACCAATTATTCGCCGCACTTCCGTTGGGCGCCGAGATCGGAGAACTGGATGCATGATGGTAACTATAGTAGTAGTATAATTGCATATAACAAGTGGCGAGTGGAGTGCTAGAGCGAGACACGGGAACGGTGCATGTTTGTTTAGACTCGTGTAAGATACAGTACTTCACTAGTAGCATAGCGCTGGTGGTGGACCAGGCACCGGCTGGCTCAGAACAGGAGTGCTGGTCACCTCACCTCACCTCAAGTAAACTCCGTGGTTTTTAATGGGGGGCTAATCTACGCTGCTGACTGTAATGGGATCTGTTGGGTTGTGAGGAGCCATGGGATCAGAGAGACTGACTCAGTGCCATCCAGAATCCAGATGCTTATGCCAAGCACTGGAGTTAGATGACGCAATGCTCCGTGGCCCCAACTTCATTATTGACCGGTGCATGTGCTTTGCGGTGGTGATTACCTAAAGCATTGTACGGGGCGCCACTAAAAATATATTGCTGTTACAGAGGCATAGAAGATCTCGTTCCAGCACGGAGCACCAGCACTCGTATCACACAGGGGGCCGTGACCAAATGGGCTGAACGGCCCAGCCCATCTAACAGCGCGTCAACCTTCCCACCAAAAAGTAAACCCAGAGGCAGGCCTTCCGTAGAGTACTGATGATGATGGCAAGCTAGTGAACGCAAGAGCTCCAGGAACAGCTTCTTTGTGACAGTGACTACCAAGCAAGGCGAGGTAACTCTCAGCCAGGAGCCCGCCCTGGCTTGCTTAACCCAGCCTCCCAGCTGTCTGGAAATCTGTAATTAGTACATTAGAGATTACGTTGTGTCAGAGAAAAGTCCAAGGAAACGTACGTCTTGGTTGTTGTTATAGTATGATGAACACGATCGATGTGTGGCACTCCCATCTGATGAAACCAGCACATCGCTGCTGCTACTTTCGACCTAACGACCCAGCATGTGCAGCCAGTTTGCGAACCATAATAGCGACTGATAAGTAACAATAAAAAATAATAGAGCAGTATGTGTTCACAATGGAGTAGTCTTTCTTTTTCTTGCTTTGGGCCGGTTGTCTACTCACACAAAGATTAGATGTGCAACTTATGCATGGCAAAGCTCTATTACCTTCTTATATTAATATATGCCAGAATTATTCCAGGCCTTTAAAAAAACAATGTAGTACACTTGTGCTTAATTATCGGCTATTCAATACTAGAATGACTCTCCAACCCAAATTTTGGCTATTCAATACTAGATAGCTATCCAACAGACTAGTTATCCAATTCGCCAAGTCATTCGTCTCTCCAAATTGGTTCCCTCACTAGCCAGACTATTTTGAAAAATAAAGAGTCTGTTGGAGTGAGATGACTAATATAGAGCGTAATCTTTATGGAGAGACGAGTAGACACTGTAAAAAAGTCACAAATGGAGAGTCGAGATGCTCATCATGGACCTACGTATTGCCATTGTGGTACTCCCACCATTCTAACAAATTTGATGTTTAGAAGAAGTAATAACCTAATTATTCCATATTTCCATGTATAGAACGTGGAGGTTATCGAAAAGCGTCATGGTAACTGTAGAATATATGAAAGAGGGGGAAAAATCATATACTGCAATTCAGATCCATTGATATAGCTGTACAATTTATTTATATGACATCATTCGTTAAAAAAAATTTATACGACATCTTTTGTTTATGTACAACAAGATAGATGCCTGCAGTCCTATACATGGCTTACGCACCCGGACTCGTATACTCGTACGATACGAAATATAGACGCTTATAGATGTTAATACTGATTTACTTTAATGTAGACGCTTATAATACTCACCAAGACTGGGGCCTAAGGTCTATGGGGTTTGCTTTGTTACAGCAAAAATAGCATAGCCCAGTGTTCTCGGAGTATTACAGATCCTATACTGAGCAGTTTGCTAATAGCTATGACGTCGACGAGAGCAATGCTCAATCAATTAGCGTAAGCGATATCAATAGCTGGATGCTATGCTCTATGGACCTTGTACATCTTCACGTCACGAAATTTGTCCCTTCTCCTACCGCCTATCTTCACTGTGACGCGGTACCATGATTTTAGATCCACAATCTACTGCCTCCGTCCCAAAATATAAATATTTTTTGATTTTCGTACCAACATTTGATCATTCATCTTATTAAAAAAAATTATAAAAATATTATTTATTTTGTTATAACATGGTTCGTCATCGTATATATTTTAACTATGCCATAATTGTTTTTAAAATTTACAATTTTTTAAATAAAATGAATGGTCAAATGCTGACACGAAAATCAAAAAATGCTTATATTTTAGGACGGAGGTCCAAAGCTGTTTACAATAAACAAGGATAATCTTAAGCTATCGTACGAAATCAGATACATCACGCATCACCAGTTTCATTTGCTTCCCGTTTCTTTCATGACGACGCTGACCTCTCCAATTACGTGGGACCAGACGGTAAAGAGGAAGGCGTATAATTTTCGTGTAGACGTATTCTACATTGCTAGCGCAGCCCTGGTTTTCATTTTTTTTTTGAGAAAACGCAGCCCTGATATACGTTAAAAAAACGACGTCCCAGCAAAAATATCTCGGCGCGGCCCTTTAACGGGGGCAGTGGACCAGGCGTACCCACCACTACACGCGTTCCGGGTGCTCGGGCCCAGAAACGGTGATGCGCCTGGGCCCTCCGCACCGTCGCTTTCCGTAGCGGAGTGAGTTTTCCACTGGGTTTGCATTAAAAACGGCCCGTGACCTATGCTTTGGCTTTTTTGCTCTGGGGCATGACAGGCGGGCCCAGCGGTGCACTTTTCCCCCCCTCGGTTTTATGTTTGCGTCACGTCCTTTTCCCGTTTTCTTTGGAAGCTGACGTCCGGCGAGTAGCTCTCGCCATGGAAATAGGAGCTTTTCTTTTCAAGTGCTGCGAATTAGTTGCCTTTGTGGTAAGCCAGCACTCTGCGTTAACAGCGATGGTAAACGACGACTGACCGCTGTACATGCATGGGCCCACACATACGATGTATAGCATCGTTTCAATTTTAAGTTGAATTTTTGTTTCCTCTGGTTCCCTCCCCCCCCCCCCCCACCACCCACCCCTCCCCCCCAAAAAAAAGGCCTGTACAAGAAGTCGAGAACCCAAAAGTGGAGGGGTGAAGTCCTGACGGCGACATTGGATTCAGAGTTTCAGACGGATCTTCCCAAACTTTGTTCGCGTGCTCTGAATCCGAACAAATCTAGCGCCACCCGCAACGTGACCTTGTCTGAACTGCGAACGGAAACGTTTCAACAAGCCAAAAGCCCGGGCGCCCTAGCTTGGCTAGTAGTTAGATTCAGATTCGGGGTGTGAAATACATGCACCTAACGGAACCACCCCTGCTTGTCAAGAAACGGTGACTGAAGATCCAAGGATTATAAAGGCGCGGGGATGTGCTCACACAACACGCATTTTTGGTTTCGTAGTGGCACAAAGTGATGAACCTACAAGGAGACCAGAATGTCCTTTGTGTTGTATAAAAAAAACTAGAAAACAATTGTCATGCAAGGACAGCGGTTGGAGTTGATTGAAGCGAGTTCTTCGGCCATTTTCTTCGGCATTTCACATGGCGTTTTCCTTTTTCCCCTCTCCCTGAAGCCCCTTAGTTTTACCTTCTTGATGTAGCACATCAACCTGTGAGGCTTAGACAACAACATCTCGAGACACCGTCAGGCACGGGAAGCCAGGGACCATGCTTTCTTTGAGCGCGACGTATTCCCTGCCGCGTCCTTCTGAACAATAAAATTCATCCATGGAAACACAGCCCGTGGATGATAAAAGAAAACCAGCTCCGGACTAGTAACGTAAAGTACCTTCGATTCATAAAAAAAAAAACGTAAAGTACCTTCGTCAAATATGAACCGAACACTGAAATAATGAGCCTTACTGCATATTCAGCTTCCGGTATACCAACGTACTAGTCCATGTTTTTTCCCTTTCAGTCATTCCAAACAAGGCCACAGCAGACACAGTCGTCAGCCATGTAGATTCAGATTCAGAATCACCACCTCACTGATGCTGTGTTTAGTTCTAGAAGTTCTTTTCACTTTATTATTCATCCCTCTCAGAAAATACGTTTATCAGAAAAGATTTCCTCCAGCTTCCTCTAACTTTCCTATTCGTCCCTCTCACAGAACACGCTTCTCAAAAAAATTTCTTTTCTCCCCACCAACTAAACACACCCTGAAACACCGTATGGGTGTGCTTGACACCAGCTGCACGGTGAAAGTGATGGCTCCATTAAAGTGTCCTGCTAATAACCATTCTCACATCCACGATTTTGACAGGGTAACAGGCACTCGTCGGCCGTGTACCTCGCGTCCAACAAAGACCCCCCCTCCCTTTTTTCCCTCCTCCTGTCGTCACGATCAGGACAGCGCGTTTCACTGTCTCTCGCCGGCACACCGCACCGCACCGCACCGCATCACCGCACTCTTGTACCGTCAATTTTGTCAAACGAAAGTTACTGCCATTTCTAGCTAGTATCGTAGCCCCGGTGACTCGAGGACGAAGAGCTCTACTAGGCTGTGTTCGAAAGTAAAAAGTACCTTTTTCTAGATAAATAGTGTACTGAGAAGCGTGTTCTGTGAGTGGAATAAATAAGAAAAACTTGTTGGAGAAGTACTTTTTACTGAATCTGAACACAGCCCTAGACTTTACGTTTACTCGCACATCAAATGATTTCAGCGTCAGTCAGTCAGTATACGGCCGGTGCAAAGGAGACAACGATATGAAATTCAGGCCACTCCACCATCAACCTCGGTTAATTACCCCGAGGTAACTTGGCTTCAAGTGCAGCACATCATCGGTCGTAATCCCCCCGATTAGGCGACTAACCATCCCATTTGGCCATTTGGCGTGCGCGCGCCGGCCAATCGAGCCGTGGTTTAGTGGGGAAGAAATGGAGCACGGCGCACGAACTCGGGGCCCGGGATTCTGAAGTTCTGGTGCGTCCCGTCGCTCTCATGGGGTCGAGCTCCGAACATATGGAACATACTGTAGGAACCCTACTAGGCTGGTTGCATCACTAGCTCGCTTGGCCCATCCTGCCTGCGTCTGGCGAATTCTCTTTCTCTCTTCTGTTTCGTTTGGCTTCGTCATCATCGTCCGGTCTCCTAAGGACATGTTTGTTCGGCAACCCAGGCAACCAGAAATGGCTCCTAAGCTGGAATGGTTCCATACATGGGTTGAGTGGTTCCATACATGTCACTTATACCATGGGGTTTGGTTCCATGAGGTCATACTCATGGAATGAAATAGGCCTTTTTGGCATGGAACGGGACCAAACCATACTGGGTTTCAAACCCTTCCATGCCTAACCGAACAAACATTTTGGATAAATTCGAATTGATACCATGCCAAGATATTCCATATGGTTCGGAGCTCATTCCATACCGTTCCATACCAAAACGAATAACGCCTAAATGTGAAACAGGAAGCCTACCCAGCCGGGAAAGATGAAGCACGCATATATAATTGTGAGAGTACTGTACGGGACCAGCTCAGGTCGCCGGCGCCGTTGGTCATGGAGTCGTGGCGCGGAAGGAGTCAAGGAGCGCCTCCTAATATAATGCCACCTGTTTATTCGCATGGAATTAACATTTGGGCCGCGTTTAGTTTCCAAAAGTACTTTTTACTTCCTATTCATCCCCCTCACAGAACACGTATTCCTAAAAATTCATTTTTCTCTTTTCTATTAATCCCCTCACATAACACGCATCTAAAAAAATATTTTTTCCGACCATAACTAAACACAGCCTTGTCAAAGAAGGGTTCTCGGACTTGGGACTCTGGACCGTACGTTGGCTGGTGTGGTGAGGCCGGCGCAGGACGGGATCTCCGGTTGACCGCCGGGAGTCAAACTGTCCAGGTGGTAGTAGACGACGACTGCTGGTGTTGGATGGCTGCGCTCTGCGGGTGGTCATCAGGCGTGCAGGTTGATCTGCCCTGGCTGGCGGCTGCTGAGCCGGGGCATCCCGGAGCCAGGCAGACAGCATCGAGCCGAGGAGGCGTCGCAGCCTCGCGCGCTCACAAGGGTCCGATGATGGTTCACGCTCGCGATCCACCGACCGCGAGGACGTGCCTTGCGTGGATTCAAATTCAATGGCATTTGCTGCTTTCAGGGCCGGGGGAGAGCAACTGCGCTCTGCACCATCATAAAAACTCCCGTGAACGCAGCGACGGAACAAGCACAGTGGTTTTTACATGGTCCTGTCCGGCGGGGCTAAGGGTTTATTTAGGTTGGGGAAAGATTCTCCGAAAATACACTATTTACTAAAAATATATTGTAGATGAATAGTGTTTTGTGAAATAATAAATAGTGAAAAGTTGAATAAATAGTGTTTTTTTAGAAAAATTTAGAGAACTAAAGGCACCCTAATGCTGGCTGCAGCTACAGCAGAGGAGCCGAACACAACCCTAAATTAAACAATCAACGTAAAAGCTCATTGCATGAGAACATTTTTTAGTATTGGATTTCACCAAATCTGGCTGCATTGACAATTTGACGCGCACACTGTGACTGATGCCCGGTGCCGACTGCCGAGGGCACCTCGTGTTGCAAGCAGGCGCCGAAGCTGCTAGAGACATCCATACCCAGAGAGGCTCAGGCCCAACCGCGCAAAACAACAGAATCCCAAGGATTTCACTGTCATGTGGCCCCGAACAGGCCCGTCCCCACCCAGCAGTGAGTGCACGAGAAGTTTCACGTGAACGCCGAAACGCCACCAGGCCCACTGTCCAGAGGAATCAGAAAGATCGAGAAAACCACAAAACAAACCCCCCAAATAAAAAAAAATAAGGAAAAGCAGTGGAGACACTTTCCCCTGCTAGTCGAGCAAAGCAACCCGGGGATTCGAGCCCTGGCGAGGTGGTCCTGCGACGCAACGGATCCCACAACCCGACACCGCCATGCGGGGCCCCGCGGTGGCCCCACCACCCAACCTCGCCTCTCCGCACTTCATAAAAACCACCTCCACCTCCTGTCTCCCCTTTAAACACACCGAACCGAAACAACCCAAACACGCCGTCCCCCTCCTCCCTCCCTCCCTTGCACCGTCGCACGGGCACGAACACGCGAGCCACCGAACCGGGGCGGGGCCAGATCGCGCTCGCGCCCGCGGAGCGGGGAGGTGGATCCAGGCGCGGGCTCCTCTTCGCCGCCGCCGCCGATGGACCTCGGCCTCGGCGTCGCGGGCAGGGCCGGCAGCGGGGGAGGAGGAGGGGCCCAGGGCCGGAGCGGGAGCGGACGGGACAGCGCGTTCGCCCTCGGCGGGGGCGGCCTGTCGGCGGCGGCGTGGACGCGGCTGGTCAGCTCCGGCGTGGAGGACGAGCTGGTGACGGCGTCGGGAGGAGGACGCGCGGGTGCCAGTGCGGGAGGGCTGCCGCTGGGCCACTTTTTGGAGTCCTGCTTCCTCTGCCGGAAGCCTCTCGCCAGCAACCGCGACATCTTCATGTACAGGTTCGCCCCCCTGCCGCGACCTTGTGCCGCCCGTTTCGCTTTACCCTTGTTGGGAGGAATTGGTTTTGGAATTTTCTGCTGTAGGTCCCGGGGTATGGACATTTCCAGCGTCTTTGGAAGGTAAATATTTCCTCGGAAGAATAGGAAATTTGACCGCCGAATCGGCTGCTGGGAAAGTGGGAGTCGGCGCGTATTTCTCAGAGTTTCCCTTTTTTTTTTCTGCGCTTTAATTTAGTGTGCAGCCACGGAAAAATAGTATGAGAAATTTGGTTGGTGCGTAGGTTTAGTCATCTTTGATGAGTTCGCGCTGTTTGCTTTTGCGCGTGAATCCATTAAATTCTTGGGGACCCTAAATTGTTGCGCTTATTTATGACCATGCCGTGACCTCCTGCCGATTTATTTATTACCACAGTATTCGTCGCTTTAGCATAAAATTTCTTAGCACCTAAGCACGGGCAATTTATCGGTCCAGTTATATGTAAGACGCAGCAAAATTCCTCAGTTGCTTTGATGCGTTGGGTCTTGTTAGGTCCATGAACTGGTGGGCAGACTCAAGGTACTGTTGTTGTCAGTTCCATGAGTAGCTCGCAGTTCTTTCATCTTTCCACGTTTGGTTGCACTGCTGGCACCCAAAGACATCCCATTTCCTTGTGATAATTTACGCACTCTCACTATTCTTCATGTCACCTTCTATTCGGGGTGTTTCATGCATAGCTTCGAAGCCTGCTAATCTTATGCATGGTCTTGTCTCTCGTGTGCAGAGGTGACATCCCATTCTGCACCGAGGAGTGCAGGAGGGAGCAGATCGAAATGGACGAGGAGATGGAGCGGAAGGAGAGCAGCACACCTAAGAAGGTGGCGACGAGGGCGCCATCCCACGACGTGGAGTCACCGCCGAGGCCCCCCAAGGCCCGAGCAGGGTCCATCCTCGCCGGCTAATAACACCAAGAAAGGAAGCTCAGAAATGAGCTCGTGTGTGTGGCTGTGTGCTTCCGGCTTCCCCTCCCCTAAACCAACAGATCAGATCCCCAGGAACTACTGCTTACAGTTACGTATATGGGTTTGTGTTTTTTGTTTAAACCCCTTGTGCCTTTGGTGGCGCTGTGACGACCTTTCACTGTCCGTGCCTGCCCGCCTACCTATATTGCTGATGATGTATAGAGATGGAAGGGAGAGGAGAGAGTGCTGTGCTGGTGTTTTTAGGAACTGCATGCAGCTCTGTGCTGCTGCTGTGCTCGTTTGTATCGGTGTTTTGGTCCTGGTTTTTGGGGGATTTTGTGAAATTCTCTGTCGTAGTAGTTGGTGCTGGTGTTAGGGTTAAGGTTTTTCCTAATGCTGATGAAAACATGTGGCTATAGAAGAAATAGACATATGAATGGACCCTTGGAGTCCATGACTTTCCTGTGTCTCGTGATTTTCTTTTGTTCAATGGTCTTTTGACTAGAAACAGCCCACAAGAGTCGTGATGTGATGTGACTGCTCCGTGGGTTTTGCTTATTTGCTACTGCTGTGAAAAAAATGGTTAATGGTGCCGTTGGCGTTGATTGCTCCTTTTTTCAAAGTTGTCAGTCATCTTAGCAACAAAGATAAGTACGTATGTTGTACGCGGCAGGACGAACCAATCTACCGTTTCTTGCGCTACATACATCTGGTGATCGGCTTGACTCAAAGAACAATTGGAAGCAGGAACATTAATGCACCGTGCTAATGTAATGTGTTCAGGAGTAGTAGCTGCATCAATATTCACAAGGCTCTCTGCAATGGCGTTGCTGGCTCACCGCTCCGTGGTGCCAACATTGCGTAGGATTTGACTAGAAACATAGTAGAGGTGTCAGCGAGGAAGGGCGTGAGGGAGTAGTGCGAGGCCTCGCAAGAAAAGCCGATTCGTACCGGCAGTACCGTCCTCGCCGAATCCACAGCAGATGTACTCGCGCCGCAGGCTAAACGACAGGAACTTGCAACTTCGCCGAGCCATGGCGCATTGACCCAACCCAACCCAACCCAACCGACGAGGGGTGTGTTTAGTTTTTAAAAGTATTTTTTTACTTTCTATTCATTCTTCTTATGGAACACGTATCTAAAAAATTTCTTTTTCACCTTTCCTATTCATTCTCCTCATAGAACACGCAATTCAGAGAAAAATACTTTTTCTATCCCTCAAACGCAGCAGAGCTGTTTCCACTTGCAACTTCGCGGGGTTCCCTCCAGCCACGACGTCGCGACGAGAGTAGGGACGAGCATTGCACATACAGCAATGCAATTGAATGCCCATTTGACGTGAGATCGATGGAGCAGGTGAGCACTGACGAGAGCTCGCAGCGGTTAATGCCCCCACGAAGCTCGCCGGCTTTATGGAAAGCTCTTGGTAGTACTACGTAGGAAGGGCCCCTGTCCGGTGGGCCCCGCCTGTCAGCCTACTCCGATCTCCCTACGCCTGCGCGCTGGCTGCGTCCATCTCCTTTTCCCGAAGGACCGCACCACCGCGCTTGGAAGAAAGGTTTCCGGTGCGGGAAAGGAAAGCACGGGCGGTCACCGACGGCCATGTGCTCCTCGTCCTCCGCTCGTCGCCCCGTCACCCGTCGGCGCATCACCGGGAGGAAAACGATGGCGCGCCGCTGGTCATGACGCGAGCGACATCAGCGAGAGACCTGGAGGTGGAACTGTGGAAGGAGACTTCGGCCGCGCACGGCGAGCGGAGAGTTGATGGGGATTCACGGGGAAGGAGACTGTGGTCGGTGATGGCGCCTGGCTGACTGCCCAGCAGCCCACTACTTGGCGTCCGCTGCCAAAAGCGACCAACGAACCAACCCCGGGAAAGGCTCTGCTGCCTCGTCTCGCGTCATCTGCCGTGCCCGGCTTTCTCTGTTTGGGGTGGTTGGCAACGCAGAGGAACGCCAGCGGCAGGGGAGTTGCTTTCACTGTCAGCGAGGGCTAAAAACAGTGTCGCACTGTCATGGTCACCCACAGGCCACAGTGTGACCGTGTCAAACTTTGTGGACGCGAAAGTCAAACTCGACCGCTCCATGTGGATTGTGGCCCGATGCGAGCGAGCGAGCTTGGAATGGGCCAGGGAAGCCCTTGAACGAAACGGGCAAGTACTTTGAACAAAGCTGACTGTGAAACAAAACATTTGCAAATGGTTTGGGCCGTGCAATCCAGGTTTCTTCCGGGGCTCCGGGCCCAAGACGGCGGCACCGATGACGACAAGAGAATGTTAAACGTGTTCCTCCACTGAAAGCGTAACTGCTTGTTGAAGGCGGAAAAGACTGTCCTTACCAACCCTGTTCGCCGTGCTCGCACCACCCCGCTGTCTGTCCCCCGCGACGCTAACCCCGATGCTCGCCTCCACCGCCGCCTCCCTCCGGCCGCCGCTCCGCCGCATACGGGGCGGAGCCTCTCCCTTGGCCGCCTCCCGTGCGGTAATCTGCGGAGCTAACCCTCTCTTCCCCCGGACCAGGCGGCGGACGCTGGCCTGCCGCGCGGACCTGCAGCAGGACGCGCCGTTCGCGGCCGCCATCGGCGCCTGCGTGCTCTCCTCGCTCGTGCTGCCCCCGCCCAGGCCCCGTGGGGAGGCCGGCGAAGAGGTGGATGAGGAAGGGGAGCTTGGCGCCACGGACACGAGGATGGCCGTGATGGGGATCATTTCCTTCCTGCCTTACTTCAACTGGCTGGTGAGCGGGACACAATGGTTTGCTGCTCGTACTCTCCGTTGTTACTTTGGTCTGATGGGGATGTTTTTTTTGATGTTTTCCTCGTGCTACTAGAGCTGGATCTTTGCGTGGCTGGACAGCGGGAGGCGGAGGTATCTCGTCTATGCAGCTGTCTACTTGGCTCCTTACCTCAGGTGGTTTGTAATTCTGAATCCTGAGATAACAAATTGTGTTACCTTTGTTATGCTTTCAATCAGCTGATTTTGTGGTCTATATTTGTTTAGTTTAGAGTTTGGACTTTCGTCTGTAAAGCTTGTATAGCTTTACATCTGTCTTTGGTCAAGTTGCTTGTGACTCTCAGCTGCTGTGAGTAGCTTTTGCTGTGAAATAATACTTATATGTGCTATTCGAGCTGTAGAATTCATAGATGATGGTTGTCAGTGCTTAAATCGTGCTGTGTTGGTGCCTTAACAAATCAAAGTAATGGTTATGTTGAACTGCTTTGCAGTTGCACATAATGAGGTAATGTAGGCAGCCCAGTAATATCTACTTTATTAACTTCATTAGTGCATAGTGTTGTTCCATATCAGTAGGTTCTTTTGATTCTATTGGAGTATTAAGTTACTTAGACTATAAATGGAAGCGTAGTAAAAAAAATAAATGGAATTTCACTATTTTGTTACCATCTTATGTTGTAGTTCTCGTGTCATTGCGGCGTAACATATATGAATTGCTCTCATCCTTCAATACTAACCGTTCTACGTTTTACAAACATTTACTGTTGTTCCTCATAAATATTCATGTTTTGGAATTTTGATGATCCCTGTGTTGGAGATTGAATTGCCGCTGCCTTCTAAGTTCACTGATAAACTCAGGTATTCTTTTTCAGAACTAACTTATCACTGTCACCTGATGAGAGCTGGTTACCTATTGCTAGCATCTTTATCTGCATTTTACATATTCAGGTATAGTGTGTGATCTTCTTTGTAACCATTCAATGCAAGCTGAGTTCTTGTTCCTGAGATGCTTCCTTTCCTTGCAGTTAGAAGCAGGTATCAGGAGTGGTGATATTGAAAGTTTCAATTTCATGGAGAGAGCTCGGAAGCTCATCTTTCCTAGTGCTGCCAAAGAGAAGGATGGCCGCCGTGGAAACAAGAGAGATTCAATTGGAATGGTACGAATCAAGGAGCTACACTTCTTACGGGTCTTGAAATCTTTGTTCGGCCAAACTTATATTATCTTGTTCTGTATTTTTTTTTTCCAGGGAGATAGAGACAATAGGAGAATACCATCAGCGCATGAATCTAGAGAGAGGCTTCGCAATTCAGATATCTTCAAGAGGAAGCTTGATGAGCCCAGTGAGGACAAGCAAAACAAGTCAGATTGGAACTGAGAATCGCAGTCCTGTCCTCCTATATCTTCGTGAATTGCCTGAAGAACATCTGCGGGAGATGCATGTATTTGTAGGAGCTACGCCAAAACTGAAGTGGTGTTGCAGCAGATGTTTCAAATGAGCCGATGTTGTGTATTATAGGGATAGCTTCCAGCTTCCATGGTTGTGTAGAAACAAATTGTCAATCTGGCTTATATAGGTAATAGGTAGGAGTTGTTTTGTATGAGCCTTTCTTTATTGGCGATTATTCTCCAGATCTGAGCATGTCAGCACTCAACCCAGATGAAGGAATGATTTAGCAGACATTGTGAATTTTAATATATATTTTTTTACTGCTAAGTTTCACTCACCAAAATTACATGCCAATTAACGGTGATTTCATCATGCCAATTGTAATACAGTACACGAACTCTGGAACAGATAGGAACTGCGGTCAACGGTGACTTAATCAGCTAAATTCTGATTACATATTTACATTCAGGCTGAAATTAACGAACACGAAAAATGTAACAGCACGAGACACAACCGCAGTGTCCAGATCATCGAACCCCACAGGCCTCCAACGAATTTGCTCACCATTCACAATCCCTGTTCCTCCGTCACAATTCGCTAAAGACTTCCTGAAGTTGGTGGCGATGGGCACGATGACGTAGGAGGACGAGGAGCAGCAGGATGATGATGCCGATGCAGAGCCATTTGTGGCTGCTCCGCTGGCCTTGCCCAGCTCCTTGTTGCCGCTCTGCATGTAGTGGGAGGCGTTCGCCACGTGGCTCTCTCGATGTCGTCGAGCTTCTCCCATTGCGTCTCCACCATGTCGAGGAACACCTGGTGGAGCTCCAGGAGGCTGCGCTCCACCTCGCGCGCGGCGTCGTGGCGGTCCTGGATCTCGTGCACCGCGGCGAGCACGGCGCCCTTGCTGTTTCTCCGCGACGGCCGCGGCCGTCGGAGATGATGCGCTCGATCACCTCCTCCTCCTCGGGGACCTCCCCGGTGAGAGTGTAGTAGCCGCGGTGCTCCACGGCCTCCCTGTACTCGGACATCATCCGCTGCCGCAGCGCCTGGAAGTCGAGCATGAGATTTTGGCCAGCTGGGAAAGCCATCCAGGTGTTTCTTTGGGATTGGGTGCCCAAATCGAACTCGTGTCGGTGTCCTTGTTCGTGTTGGTGTCGGAGTCTTGGCTCGAGTCCCAAACATGATCGATCGAAACACTGGCCGCATGACCGGCCTTTTTATATTCAACTGCATGGCTTACCTGCAGATCTCATACGTCTCGCGCAGCCAACAACAGCAGGTCCGCACAGTCGTCGACTCGTCGACATGGGCGGATTCAACCTCTTGTCGTGCTTCTGCATGTCCCCGGTCGAGGGAGACGATGAGGCCAAGAAGCCCAAGCCGAAGCCACCGCTGGCGCCCGAGGCGGCGACTGCAGCCGCCGTCGTGGCCGAGGAAGGCGAGGAGGCCAAGTCATCGGAGCCACCGCCGGCGCCCGAGACGACGGCAAAGGCGGAGACTGAAGCCGTCGTAGCCCCAACCGTAACCAAGAAGAAGCCGCCGCGGCCGCCGCTGGCGGAGATTCCTCCCCTGCGCGTTCCAGCAACGACGACCTCGGGCGAGGCGGCGCCTTACTCTTGGATCCGGAGGCCGCCGGAAGATGACGTCGGAGTCCACAGGCGCACACACTCGTTCAGCTGATGAGCAGCAGCAGCCAGCGCGGAGGGCCGGGGCGTTGTCGATCAACGGAGCAATTATTCTGAGTTTTTTTTACTAATGATGTACTAGATAGAGATCTACTGTATTAGCTAGTAGATGCTTTACTTGTTGCTTATATTTTCAGAGAATGTATTGTAGCACTGGGATATTCGTACCAAACGATAAACGTTGATGGTTTTACGTTCAAAAAAAAAAAGATAAACGTTGATGGTTCCATCTGCGCACATATATAGCCCCATAAGTTTTGACACCGCTTTTTGCATGTCTCGAGCCTATTTGTTCATAGATTGCGTCGACAACTCATGAACATCTGCGAGCATCTTTGGTGGAAGTTTCTACGTAGCTTCCTACTTTAAATTTTAGGAGTCAAACAAAAAAACCTAGGACTCCTAAACTCCCTCCTACTTTACATGCCCTCCCAAATTTCCCCTCTAAGCCCTTAGATTTGAGAGCCTCTCATCCTCCCTCTCAGAGCATAATCCTTCTTCTCAAATCATGGATCCCACCATTTTACATGCCTTGCTAATGTATGGATGCATGCTCCACTGGAGTTAGATGCAAATTTGGGCCCCTAAATTTATATGTGCACTTGTAAAATAGGATTTGGGAGCCCAAATTTACATGCCCCAGTGGAGATGCTTTGCGCAAGTTGCCCCCCCCCCTCCATGCTAGATGACTGGGCTTCACGTCCTGGTCTGTCGTCCCTCTATGTACACATGGTGTCCAGCCGACGTCGCCCCTCAAATTGTATAAGCGTGGACGTTACTCCTCTGTTTTCTTCTTTATTTGCAACATCTCAAGCACATGGCTTCACTTTTTATAAACTACATACTGGTCTTTATATTTATCAATTTATCAAATAATATAAGATATTGTATAAACTTGATTGTACGATTCAAACCTGTCCGTTCCCCTTGGTTCAAGTAGCACGCCTTTGAGCCTTTATGGCTGTATGGATAGCGAAAGTTTACAATAGCAAAAGTTTGTGAGACCGATGATGGTTTTCAATGGAATAAAATGTAAATGAACAATAAAGTTGAACCAATCTAAACGGGGTCTCTATCTCATTGCTAAAAACTTGTCTCTGGCGGCCTCCAGGAGGTGGGAGATCTCGCCGTCCTCGTTCATTGCATCGTAGGGCGTTGAGGTGATCTCGTGTCCTTCTCGCTTCTATTTTAGTGACGTCGGTTTGGTCATTTGGTTGACTATTTGCTAAATTTGCACCGTGGCATTGGTTCCGGGACTCAAAGTATGATAGATTTGGCAATTCCCTGTTTGGTACTTCGGTATGATTGAGGATTATAGTACTAGCGACATCTTGGGTGCAAACCCTAGCTTGTGTAATTGCGGAATTAGAGTTTGTGGTCGTGCCATATGTTTGCTGCCTGAAAGTTGAAAGTCTGACTGTATGAGACCGGTTGGCCGTCAGTTTAGATGTGATCAGACGTTCTTAAGAAGCGTATATGAGCCTGGTTGTTTTTATAAGTACATTTTCTTAAAGAAGAATTGAAGATTATGCAATTACTGTCTAATCCTACTCTATTTTGGGGGTCAGTCCTGCTGTGTGAAATATACCCGTCTCAGATTCTCAACAAAACAGATGTCTCTTATGGCAACATTGTTGAATTCCATTGGCTAAAAAAATAAGTTACTTGATAACATCAGCAGATATTTATTTATTTCCTACATAATGTACTGTCCCAATTTGGATGCAACGTGAAACAATTTAGCTACAACATTGCTGTGAAACTTATGTGTTACAATAAGTATGACTTTCAGTTAATCACAAATAATGGTTATTGGTTGCTCACATGGAAATGCTGAATACAATGCCGAGTGAAATTGAGAACTTGATACGTCTTTGGCACTTATTTAAGCATTAAATGTAATATCTGGTTTATTTTAGCTACCTGTTCTGTGGATTATCCTCCTGTGCTGTTAGAAGATTTTCTTTTACATGATTTGTTTTGTTTTAGTTTTGCATTGCTAGCAGATAAGTCAGTTTTGTATGCATTGGTCTTTAATTAATATAATGGTCTTTTTAGGACAGTGAAGATCTCAAACTTGGGCGAGTCCTAAAAAAGGCCTAGGGCTTCGTTTGGATGTAGATATTGGAGGGTGTGGCATTGAATTGGCTTAGAATACCAATGCCAAGAGGAATTGGAAATGACCTCAAATACCAATATCATTGTTTGGATGTGCAAGTACTTGATAGTTGGAATCAATGTAAAGCAATCAATTTCAATTCATGTTTGGATGTACAAACGTGGAATCGTAGTCTGGGTTGTCTACAATAGTGTAAATGCATTGCAATCTTTATTTTATAACATGCATATTTATTTGATGATTATATATAATACTTTTCACTTTAAAAACATGATAATATTAAAAAAATAATAGTAGATATTACAATAATATCATAAAAACATGGAAAAATTTACAACAACCCATGAATTAATGTTGTATTGATCGTACATCATCTGGTACAAGAGATCGTACATCATCTGGTTCAATTTTACAGCCGTGGAAGGGGAATTATTTGGAGAGTTGTTTTGCTACTCATACTGCAAAACCAGCCTAATATTATTATTTACTATTGTGTCAACTCAGTAACCTGCATCGAAGCGTGTCATCTATGTCTGATAGTTCTTTTCTGCTCCTCTCCTCCATAACGGTAGGACATAATATTTGGAGAGAACATGAGAATCTCAAAGTTTCAGACTGCAACACGATAGCAGCAGCAGGTTCAGAACGTTAGAAGGAGATTCAGAATGGGACCGAGAAGCTGAAGCACAGGCCAGGCTTGCCGCCGGCCACCAGCAGCTGCTGTTGCTGCTGCTTGGCAACGAGGATGTAGAAGAGACCCATGACGCCGGTAGCACGTCGACATGCCAGCGATGTATCCCTCGTCCCCGACCTCCTTACCCTCTCCGTAGGTTCCCATCGATTGCACACGAATTCATCTGGGAATCACATGAGATTGCTGGGAGTGAGATGGTTCAGCAGGGGAGGGAAAAGGCCGGCCAGAGATGGAAGACCACGAGGAGGGCTGGATGGAGGCTAACCTGTGGCGGCGACGGGGCCGGCAGAGGCGGCGCAGGAGGGGGGCGACGGCGGCGGCCTCCCTGGTCGCCGTGTCGTGTTTCTCCGTGGGCGCCGTCCCCTCTTCTCTCGCGAGGAAACGAAGGGGTACGAGGGTGGGAGTCCAATTCAGAGCAATACGGAGCACGGGGGGTCTGAATCGTGGGCGGGCGCGCGCAAGGGCGGCCGATTCCCTCGTGGTATTCGATTACAATTCCAGCTGCCAATGCCAAGACCATCCAAACGGCTGAATCAAAGGGTGCTCAATGCCAATTCCTAATTCCAGCCCTCAATGTCTACTTCCAAACGGGGGCTTATATGGTTATTGTCTATAGAGCATTAACACGTTTCATATCATGATTGTCCTGTTTTTTAGTCGGTCGACTCACCTGAATATGTTGCCCATGAACAGCAATACAGATTACTGTTTAAAAGATGCAGATTCAGAGAGTACAAGTTGGATTAGATCATGGAGGACAGACTAGATTACAACCTTAATTACAATAGGCCTATCTTCCACCGTTAGCAGTATTTCCACAGGCGAGCTGTCTCCTTGCAAGCGGCACTAGAGTACATGGAAATCCACCATGTCCAGCAGGTCTGCCCAACTGGGATAGGCAGGAGAGTTGAGAATTTCTTGTTTTCTTGTCTCGAGCGAACATCCCATTTCTTGCTGCTTTCATTGGAGCATGAAGAATCAAGAAACCTATTTAATTTGTTCAAACACTAGAGAGATCTTGTTTTGGATAAACAACTTGTTCCGAGGAAACGTATAGGCGTCGATATCCGTTTTTCTGATGATGACAGAGTTGAACCTTGAAACAAACGTTTTTCTGATGATTCTTGTGTGGAAGTAAGGATGGAGTTGGCTAGGGCCATTGGCTACCGATTTGTTCTGAAGAAAAATATGAGCTCTACTCGCCTTTGCACCCAAATATGACTTGTCTAGTAGGTTGATGCTGACATTTCTTCTGATGAGACACTATACTACGTTTTATTTCGTTTTCCTCTAAAAGGCATGCGCTCCAACTAAATCGATCGATGGGGATCGGCAAAAGGTTCAGTAGATATATGTGACGTCCCAAATCTGATTATAATAAACTGTGAACAGCTTATGTTGTATGTTTATTTGTTTGAGGTGCTTATGTTATGTGCACGGAAGTTTTGCTTGCAAAACAATGCAAAGAAATGTGCAGACGACAGTTCCAGTGGTGGAACAAGTCATTTGAGGAAAACAGCAACCCCGAATCTGCACCAATTTCATCATTTTTCTTATGCATTCATATATTCCTAGTCAACAGTCAATGCACTCCGCTAAAACAATCATAGATTCATAGGCACACTGATCAGGAAATATCTGAATGCAATTAACATCTATAGACCGAAATGAAATGCAGAGATATCCAGTAGGGGCTTGCCCCTCCTGTTCTCTCCAAAAAAAAAATGCAGAGATGTGCTTTGGTACTCCACCTTGTGGTCATCCAAACGTTTGCCGACTTCAAAGCAGATCCGAGGTGAGAGTTCAGGATTAGCTAGCACATGAACAAATTTCTGGAAAGGACAAATTGATCTTATGCAAATCAGATCAAATTCAGAAGAAGAAGAAAACACCATTGTGAAACGTATTAGCGCTCTTGCAAAAGTATTTACAGATGCAAAGGCATCATCCAGTCCACACACGGCTGCCAAATCTCCTCTCTGGCAATTTCATTTTCAAGATCCACGCTAACTAACAACCGTACCACGTCGTAGTGATTCTACGGATGGGTCGACGGGCGAGCGAATCCCCTAGCCCCTAGGCAAATAACAGAGGCTGCCCGGTCACCGCCGCCGGCCTCGCCGGACTCGCCGACACGAGGGGCCGCGCCCTCACCAGTCTCCTCGGCGCCAGGCGCGCCCGTATCGCCTGCTTCTTCCGGCCACCGTCCTTGAGGCCAACCCCGCAGCTCCGCGACGTCTTGAGCCGCTTCGCCGGCGGCTTGGGCAGGTCCTCCAGGCCGCCCACCGCCGCCAGCGACGCGAACGACTGCGACTTGCCGTCGAAGAACTTGGACAGTCCCCTCCTGCACCCACCACCAAACAGAAGCAGTGCGTCAGATCACACATAAGTACCCGCCAAGATCGAATCTTTATTTTGTGAGCAGGAAGGAAACAAGCCCGCGCGGCAATGCCCGAGGCGTACGCACTTGATCGGGAGCTGCGTCAAGAGGGATGCCATCTCGAAGTGGCCCGTCGTCGACCCCGACGAGCTGGCGTCGTCGGCGAGCTCCACCTCATCCGACGACGACGACCTGGAAGACGACGACGACGCGCAGCCGATGTCCTCCTCCTGCTCCTCGAACCTGGCCGCCTCCTTGGCGCGCGCGAACACGACGTAGGCCTCCATTCCCACCTCTTTCCCAGGCAGGCAGATCAGGACGCGGCGAGCGAGCAAACGCGGATCAGGCGAGCGAAATGAACGAACGGACGGACACGCTAGATCGGTGTGGCCGGCGCGACGGTCTGAGCTGACGACGGTTGCTGGCTGCTGCACGACGAAGGCATGGAATGGGGAGGGAATGGAGGACGGGGAGAGCAAGAGCTATAGAAAGGTAGCGGAGGGCGGCTGTGGCGGATAAGAATGGCGGGGGGAAACGCGCGGCGGGAAGAGATAAACGAGGCCGTCAGGGAGGCAGGATGCAGCTCGCGCGCGCGAGGAATAAATAAAAAAGGGGAAAAGTGTGGTGTTATCTACAGAAGAGGAAGTCCATGTCATTCTCATCCGATCAACGGCGAGCGACCGTGTCTGTCCTCCTACGGATAGGTAGAACACTTTTCTTTTCCCATCGGAGTGGGAGTGGGTTGGGTTTGGGCGACGTGGGAACGAAGAGACGGAGAGGATAAGGCCTCCACCTGTTTCCTTGCACGGCTTGGCCAGGAGATGCGGGTCGGCCGCTGCTGCTGCTGCTGTGCCCGCACGGGTTGGTTTCCTCTCTTCCTGCCGTGCCGACCAGCCCCAAGGGGGGTCGGCTCTGCTCTGCATCTGAAGGCAGCGGCTGGATATGGCGATCAATAAAAAAAATGTTCGCGTCAGTTGAGGATGCACAGATCGTGGCGTATTTCTTTTTCTTTTCTGCTCTGCTCGTCTCCGGACGAGTTCGTGCTAACAATTGTTTTTCAGATCCTTGTACCACACAATATAGAGACGAAACGGCTTTTGCAGAGCGTCGGTCGTATCCCTTCTTTTAGCATGAAAGGAATCGATCACACACAGAGCATCGGCATTCGAGGGTTGCTTGCAGGTTACCATCGGTGTCCCCATGGAGGCACGGACGGACGGACGGTTGAGGAGCCCCGGCGCGCGGGGCCAGATCAGCGCGGCGTCAGGTCGCCAGCGGCGAGCTAAAAATATGGCCACGTGGAGAGCCATGAGCGGTGGCGAGGAGGAGCTGAGGTGCTTGGCCCTCCTTGGCTCAGGGCCGCCCGCTTGTCCACGTCGAGCTGCAGCCTGCTGATGTGGCTCCAAGCATGACTCATCGACACCTAATTAACCGAGCATCGTTTTCGCCATCAATCGTAGGATCGCGGGTGTCGAGTGCTATTGTACGCCAAGTAGGCTTAGTACCACGGTTGAACCGGCGTTTGGTCAAATTTAGTTCAGACGGGATAAACTTGGAAAACGAGATGTGATTGCGGGTTCATATACATAGGCGACTCATTTTAAGCTCACAAATACATAGTCCATTAAGGTCTACCGAAGTAGAGGTTAAGTGAGACTGTCAATAAAAAACTATTTCAGCAAAAAAGAAACTTGCTTGGCCAATAATTTTGTTTTCAAGAGAAAAAATGTTAAGCAAGAAATAAAAGTTTTCTTAGAATAATACAAAATATTTTGGGAAAGAGAATGCTCTCTTTTTCTCCCCTTTTATTTTAGTTCTCTTCAATAGTTCAATCAGAATTCCTTAAGTGCCAACTGTTCATGCCATAAGAGCTCAACAAATCCATGCCATAAGAGCTCAATGCCTAGAAACAAGACCGCTCCTGAGGACTTCCAACTGTCAAGAACACCTGAAGTTGTGAATTATTCAGGGAACACACAACATATCAGGCATGAACACAACATCCTTTAGCAAAAAGACAATGGAAGGGATGAACACACAACATCCTTTAGCAAAAAGACAATGGAAGGGAAGTATATGTTATTTTTGTAACATGGATGAAAGTATTAAACCATTCAACATCTTTTTTTTTCAACTGTTACTTAGCTAATTTCATTCGCAGAATTGTACAAATGTCTTTCAACATCACTTCCCCTTGAGCATAGATCACATTTTTTTACGATTGGCTACCTGGGGTGGAGAAGAAAATAATGTACAGTATTTAGTGGAAACTTATACCCTTTTTTGGGCACTTTGGCTATCTAGAAATGATGTGGTTTTTAACAACACATGAGCTTTTACTCTTATACAGATAATACAGGTTATATTCAGAGGAGGGACCTCAGTCTGCTTCCAGGCCATGCTACAAAAGGAGGTACCTCAGTTTGCTTAGGGATGTTGATTACTTGAAACTATTGTCATGGATATATTTGCAAAAAAAAAAAACAGATGGCTTTTTAGTAATAGACTTTAGTCAGTTTAATCATTTGTTTTTCTTGCGAGTAAGGCAAAACATGCCGTTTGTTTTGTAATAAGACAGCTACATACATTTGTCAATACAAAAGCTGGAATATTGAAATATATTCCCTTTTCTAAAAAAAAAAATGAACACACAACATAACCCACCACCACCAGGTACTACAAATGCGCACATGACTGGCTAGTGGCTACATCTTAAACAGTTTAAATACAAAGAAGATAAATAAGCCTAAATAAACTAACAAAACCTTGCGACGCCAGCTTCATAGCTGGATCAACTTTACGCAGATAACTCATAGCAATCATGAAAACCACACCAATTGCTCTAGGACTCTTGCTAATGTGAAGAAATACATAGCACAAAAGGTTGGCTCGAGATCATGTAAACACATCACTTCCTCAAAACCTTTTCAACAGCTGACCTCTGTGAATCTGATAGGCTCTGCAAGTAATTTATTGCCAGAGAATGTTAATGGAAATCCCCATTCTGATTTATTGTGTGGTGGGTGGAGCCAGTAAGTGTCATTTACCTGGCAGAGATACTCAAACAATGGTCGGTCATTCTCCCACAGGTTGGTAAATATGTTCGTTAGATAATCTGCTAGCTTCACCTGCACGAGAAAGATTGTTTCAATTTGGCATCACCGAATTGAAAAATCAAGACAGATTTTGGCAGTGAAAACAAACCTCATTAAGAGGGTCACTTTTTGTCAGATCATCGTCATAGCTCTCATCCTCATCCTGTTGTACAACTGGAAGTAAATATGGTGTAGATATGAAATAATTACCAAGGGAGCAAGATTTGTTACTAACAAACCTTATCAAAAACTTTAGCCATAGCATTGAGATGTTCAACTGACGGATTCGCATTAGGAACTGACGCTGAGTATATGATATCATCGGGAATTCGAGGGTCACCATTCTGCACTTCTTCCCAGTCACTATCCTGAAAATTGCCAAAATTTAGAACTTAAAATTAAACGATCATTTCAATTAGAGTTTTAAATTAAGAGATGCAGTGTAGAAACCTCTTCACAGTCATCATCACTATCATCACCCATTTGTTCCTGAATTTCAGCTAATGTATCTGCTAACAGTGAGAAGATCTGCATAATCCATATTAACAAATGTTCAGCACAGCTGCACAGGTGCTATGAAAAAAATTAGCTGATATCTCAAAGTGCCACTTGAGTGGATTCAACTTGCATAATTCAAAGTGCAGCAAAGTTTGGCAAGATGAGGCTATGAACCAAATCTGACAGGTAAATTTGGTTGTTTGCTCCCCTGGGAGGTTTAGCCCTCTAGGCTCTAGATGGTGATAACAATAATCCAACAGTAGGGAAACCCCTACTGTTCTTTTCAAAAGAAAAGGAAAATGGCAAGTAACAATATTGATAGGACTGGAAATGTGAATAACCAACTATTACCTTAGCTGGGAGTGGAATCTTGGTCCACTGATCAGGAGCCACCCTAGCTTTTGATCGTGTGGTTATACCTGCACTAGTCTGCATGTTTCTGGGTCAGATTCCAGTAGAACTTGCATTAGGAAAAGTATTAACTGTTGAACACCAATTCTTAACAATATTACCTTTATAAGATGCCCTTGAACTTCAATCTTAGATAGCTCAGGGTGACGAGTTGATACAAGAAGAGCTAATGCAGTTGTTGTTACCTTTATCTGGTAGGCTCCCTGAATTTCACCTATAAAAAAAAATTACCATGGAAACATTTTCAGGCTAATAAAAGAGGAGGTAAACTGAATTCACTATTCACCATATGATACTGCCATGTGACCACTTGCCTTGTAGTTGTGACCATACTGACATAATATAAACAAGTGAATTGTCGTATCCCTGGGCAGGGATAGAAAGCAAAAGATGGATGAACTGATCAACATTTGGTACACTCAGATGTACCTACAGGCAGCCAGGCAGTAAATGTTATTTTCCCCTGGTATACAATCCCAATGTAGTCAAAAGAATGTGATGGTTTGATTTTGCTTCGTGAGTCATGTTAGCTACTACCACCAGGCAGTTCTCTGAATTTTAAATCTCCAGTAGACTTCAACCTTAATTTTTTATTTTAATAAACTAATTATATGCAATGAATTTTTTTTTTCAAAATAAATCTAACGAGATTATTTTCATGTGCTAAACCCAATTGGCTTTTTGTTTATTCACGCTTAACCACAGTTCCTATGGAAATCAAGTTATAGATAGTCCTTAAATTTGTTGTAGCACTATTTCTTTCATGTAATTATCTGAGAGACCCCAAAAACTGGTTTTGCTAGTAGATACTGATCCTTTTGGTAATCTGCTGCTGGACACAGCCTCCAGAAAAAATGTACCAAATTGTGGAAATTCAAATTGTTATCGTGTATGAAGCAGATCTTCAATGCTAAGTCGTGAATGCTTTGTTTGTGCTGCTAGACACGATAACTTTTAACTACAATACTAAGCCTAACTGGAAATTCAAATTATTCATTTTTACCATGGATGAAGCCCAAACATGCTGTATAAACTTCACCGAAGTCAATTGAGGTGAGGGCACATCTTGAACAAGGTTTAAGTCTTAATCAAGCTAGAGGAAGGGGGGGAGATGAACTTACTAGTCTGGCTATTATAACAATAAGCGAACATTTCAACCCTGCAATGCTGCTTGTTTGCATTCGTCTCACAATAGCAGCAATAAGATCCGGTATGTGGGGAGATAAGTGTGAAGGCATTTGCAAAATGAGTTGCAAAACAAAGCTTCCAACAAAGAGTGATACTGAACTCTCTAATGCTGGATCTAAGAGCCTGAAAAACCATTAAAGAACCATGAAATCATTATACAATAAAAGGCAAATACTTAAAAATTCTGGAGAAAAGACTATCTAAACAACAGGGTGACACAGAAAAATCAGTTATCGTGTCTTTTAATCCTCTACAAATTATGTTTCTATTTCAACGAAAATTCCATTTCAAACATATGCAAATTGTTTGCAATTGCAATAAAAAATGCACTGCAGAGGAAACAAATCTGAGTTCCTAGCCTAAGGTGAAAGCTGGATCATGCAATGTGTTTCTTTTGCAGATTTCCCTGGCCACTAAGATGGTTGCCTATTGGGGGTAATGTGGACTGTGGTATCTATGAGACTGGTTTCAACATTACCTTGAAGCTGCATCAAGTAGCATCTTGAGTGTATGTCCTTGTTCACCACCCCAGACAAGCAACTCCTGCCGACCACCTGATATGAATGCTGCCAAGCATTCTGTCGCATTCTAATTGAAAATAGTTTACATTAGGGACACATCTCCAAACAAAGTAGGTTAGTTTACTACCTCCATTTTGCAATATTTTCCTGGTACATAGGCACAAAAGTTAAGTAAACCTTAATGGAATTGTATCATTATGGATCTTATAGATACTGAGTATATGTTTGGTACAATTCTACTAAATAGTACTCGATATAACAAACCTCCTACGTACACGGACCAGATAACTACTGTCGTACAGAGGGAATACTGAACATACAATCGAGTTGTGTTTTAGCATGTACCTGCATCTCTCCATGGTCATCACTTTCAAGAACAATGTGAACAGTAGAGACGAAGCATGTGTCGAAGACTGCTTTAACCACAATAGCTGGAGCATTCTGAAATATGCAGGGTGGCATTACGATTAAATTGATAAGTTCTTGAAAAATAATGCCATAAACACTTTACAAGAAATAATCTGCGTTTCAGTTTGCAGAACTTTGAAGATGTAGCAAACATACCTTCAATACCATCGTCAACAGGTCCAGTGAACCTGCAACAAGTCCATCTGGCTGGATCTTGGGCTAGCAAATCAACCAGAAATTAGAATTACACAGTGCTGACAGACAGAACAACAAAGAGTGATGTGTAAAATAAAATTGCATCTTACTTTCCCTAAAATGGATCCGATTGTTGGGAGGATTCGAGACACAAGTGGCTGTAAGCATCCAGGAGCATTCTTGATGGCCTAAAATACTAAGGAATCATGTTAGTTGTAACTTTAAGGAGTTCAAAAGCTCAAAAACAAATGTGTACAACCTTCTGTAACAAAGGATAACAGGTCACACAAAACGTTTGTGGAATAACATAAAATACTGTGTAGAGAAACAAACCAGAAAACATAATAGACAGCAAAGACATTGCTTTGAGATTGAAGTAACATATTCATAAGTATCATTAAGTATTTGGGAAAAAATAAGTAAATCACTACCAACAATTCATTGATATTGCTTCACTCAAACTATTCATGTTTCTGGTCAGCTCCACATGCAATCTAAAAGAACTCTGGACAGAGCAGTTCTCACAAATACTCCGTATATGTAAAGCACTCAAGGCTTTAGATAACAGACCAATGATAGCATCACAAATTTCTTAGTGTACATTACTGACCACGTGAAGTGAAAATGAAGTTGACTCAACGTAATATTTGTATATTTGGATGGGTGTGGGACTGTCCAGTTTTGACAAGAACATACCTCTAGCACTTCAATGGCATCAATACTGATGAATGGATCAGCAATGTGTTGAGCCCAAACATCAAGTATGATAGGGGAAATGATGGGCTCAATTAAAGTCGACTGTTCTCCACCTACATCATCATATGGAAAATTAGAAGCTCAAAATTCAAAGAATCAAATACATCATATGACATCCTTCTGCTAAAAAACGGATTGACAAACATGCTGACAAACCAGATCTGATGGCAGATTGGAGGGTTTCTAGAACAAGATGCAGTGTTTCATCAGATGCCTGTAAAAACATCATGTAGTCATGTCTTCTACAAGCTAATGACAGGTAACGTTTACACCAAAAACTACCTGCCGCAGAAGATCAACAAGAGATGAGAGTATGCCCATAACATTGGGCTGAATCAAATCCTGATTAGATTCCGGTAAAAGTTGGGCCAGTGCCCTACAAGCGCCAACTTTAACTGGAGGGGGGCTGTAACATAAATAAACCAATGACAAATAAATATTCTCCTTGTGCGTTCAGCCAAAAGTTGTAAGACAAAAGAATTATGGGCCTTACACATCTGAGGCAATCGCACGAGCAGCATAGCACAGATATTGTTCACTGACTTCCTTACTTATCTGACACAATTTCTCCAATTAAGCTTGCCCAAAATAAAGCAAAACAAAAACAGGGGAAAAAGAAACTTACCACTGAAGAAAACTTAGCGACAATGGAGAACGCACGTGCATGGAGAAACGGATACTGATGCGCCCCTAAAACTCAAAATATTAGCAATAAAACAGGAACACATAATTCTCCGACCTAGCGTGAAGATAGATACCTGTTACCATAATGTCAGTTAACATTTGCTGAAGTAAATCCCGCACATTGTATTTTGCGAAACCAGAATCCTAACCAGAAGAAAGCACATCACAAATAAGAGAAGCAAATCACTGGTAAAGTCAATGAGTGGAAAGCCCCAAAATGCCAAAACAAGATCTTTGTGAACTAGGGGAGCAAAATCTTGCACCAAATACCATAAGAAAATCAGTTGAGTTAACAAACAGCTCAGCAGAAACAAAAGATATATAAACCAACCTGTGCTTCACACAACTGCTCTGACAAAGAACCTAGAGCAAAAAGTGATGCTTCATGTAGCTGCCACAAGAAAAATGTTGCATTGTATATCAGCAGCGGAAAGCATCATGAGCATAATACCAGCAAAGTTAAATAGAATGTTTGGGGTGATTATGTAATAAGAAAAGTATGTAAAATATAAATATAGCTTATTGCTAAATATATATATATATAAGAGTTAAAGCAGCACTGATGGATATGACAAGCAAGAAATTGAACTCACTCTCCACCAGTCAGCAGAACCTGCTTGTTTCAATTCTTGAGATTCATTAAAACGCATTTTTGAAGCTTCCAAAATTGAGTCGAGTCCATAATCTTCATAAGCAGTTACAATCTCTTCCAGCAACTGAGACCCTGAAAACCAAAAAAGATGTGAGGAAGCACTACAGCCACGTATATAACAAGCACCAACTAAAAGGAAAACTATAAGGGTATAAAAAATCAAAGAAAGACATCTGCAAACAGTGCTGTAATGCAGTCAGTAGTAGTTAATAGATGCAGTAGTAATGGAAATTAAGTTCAACAACACCTTCCGTTGTTAACTCTATGATTCTTAGAAAAAAAAAGTTCAACAACACCTTCCGCAGTTAACTTTATGTTTCTTAGAGAAAAAAAAGTAGCATATTAGTAAGCAGCATTGCACTTTTAACAAAACCAATCAAGTTAACAAAAAAAAAAGATCAATTTTGCAGTATGTACCAGACACACGACAGCTATAAGTAAGGTCATCCTCATCAGCAACATACTGGTTAGCATCACGAGACCAGCTTTGCACCTACAAAAACAAAACAAGCATGTAGCACACAAACTGTTTACAAGAAGCAGGTAGGAAAACAGAAGAGGAAACATACAGAAAACACAAACTGTTTACAAGAAGCATACTCCAAGTGTTCTTTCCCAAATGACGTGTCACAAAGAAACATAACTACATCTCTCTAAATTGACTCTCAAGTCTTAACGTATTTACTGTATGCTGCACCTTACCATGGTGGAAAGTTCGATCTCTGTTTGTAGGCCAGTAATATTGAAATTGTCAAGTTCAGACCAAAAAATGGTACCCAAGAACATGATTTAATAGGTGCACATGGTCCCTTTCTGTTTATCCTTAATAAAGTGCAAATGTCTGAAACATAATTCAGAAAGAACAATGGAAGAGATATTAATATAGTTGCAGTGTTTCAGCAAGTGCATACCTGTTCTTCAGTTGTTTGTTGAAAGGCTATAGTATAGTATGCTAAATCCTTTAAGTTCCCCCCAATAACCTAGTGAGATAATATTGACAAATCAATACCAACACATGATGCAAAAAACAATAATTAGAAAGCTATACCTTTGCTAATCTAGAATTCCCCACAATTGTTGTCCATAGCTCAAACAACTGTAAAACGTTAGAGCATCAATAAATGGCGGCAAATAAACAGCGGTAGAAATTAGCAGAAAAATATGGGAAAAAACATCAGACAAAAACAGAAAGGAATGAATTAGTGAGAATTCCTTGTGTGACATTAAAACAAATAAAAATTCTTGATCTGCCACAAGACAAGTTCTCAACCATCCTGTGCCACTGCATGGATTTTTGCTTCCCCTCAATGCTATTCCCGCCAGTCCCGTCAGCTCAAACTGCCATTAGGGCTCCATTCAGTGGCAGATTTTTGTTACTGCACTACTGCAGATAATGACTTTTGGGCATTAGACCCAGTCCGGAGCCTCATCCAAAAGAAGACAGCTGCTCCTGCGCCTGCAGAAATTCAAAGGCAGCTGATGCTGTGGCAAAACCATGACCAAGTCAAACTCCTCTGAATGTTAGAACTACCCGTACCCGGGTGCTCTGTCCAAAAGGCCAACAAGGACCACAGGAATCACAGCGTCACTGCCTTAGGGAGGACAACAAGCCAAGCCCAGTGGAGAAGCTGACTATATATTGATGTAGACAAACATGGACACATCTATGCACCAGCCTGGCATTGCTTCTTCCTGAGCTCCCTTCCGTGGCTTCGCCAAACACTACGGTCTACCAGGGCCACTGGCCTCGTGAGACGCTCGGCCTTTACTTCAGCGTCGATGTGTGGGCCAGGATTGTGCCTGTAAGAATGGATATAATTCGCGGAGTGTATTGCATTGAACCTCTAGGGTGAATATATAAGAGTACATGCCTTGGAGAGCAAGTAGCCTCTCCTAGAGATAAGGTTATCCCGGGATTACAATCAATCCTAAACTAACCATATCCGGAGACCTAATATACTCTAACGGTGCCCTCCAAGTCTGGAAGCTGACATGGCCATCCATGGAGTCCAGTACTCCAGTACAGTGAACAAGTATATTCTGTTCCAAGGTAAATGCTTCACCGTTTCACTTCCTTTCTCCTGGTTGCTCAAATCTACCCAAAATCTCCTAGTCGCTCCCGTGGAGGGAAGGTTGGATGGCATCCAAGCCAGTTTTGACGGTAGACAGAGAAAGGTAGAAGGGTAGGACAGCAAAATAGTCATTCCTAGCGCTAGATAATACCTATTTCATGGTATTATGACATTAGTGCCACATATGGAAACAAGAAAATGTAGTAGCACAAAAAAAGATGATAGTTTCTTCGGCACTAGATCAGGAAATTCAAAAAATTCCAATTAACTACAGGGAATTGCCTCAAATAACTACCTGAATCGCGAAGGACTCAAGACTTCTTTCACTACCATCAGAATCATAGTCAACAGAATCTAAATCCTCTGAGCCTTGAATGGATGACAGATGATAGATCTTGAACGACGAAACAAATGTCTGCCACAAAGATGGAAGAATGGCTGCACAAATTCTCCATTCTATCAGGAAAGCAAAGGTTTACGATCAAGCTACTATGTAAAATATGAAGTGTGTATACTTGCCAGAAATTTTAGCTTCAGGCAGTCTAGGAAAGTTCTGAACAAGCTGAAGTAAACATTTCAGCACCTGAGAATGAGATAAGAATTAAGAATCAGTACTAAATACAAGTGATGCACGCATTCAGCCTCCATACAGTCTGTATGTATATACCTCCATCTGCATGCTCCAGTCATCAGGATTTTTGGACTGCACTGGGGAATTTAGAATAATGGAGAATTGCTCTATTAGTGGATCAAGGATCAAAGTCATCAAACTGATTGTATCTCTCTGCATAAAAAATGTCATCAGTTTCCACAATGTGAAGAACAGCAAACAGAACTTAATAGTAAACAAAAAAAATAACCTACCTTATAAACGCCACTCATTGATCCAAGCATGGAAATACATGAATGGACTATTGCAAGAGCCTTTGCACGAAGAGAATTTTCATACAGCTGTTTTTCATGGACCAAAGCAAATGAAATGTCTTCTTATCAATTTGTAAAGGAAATGGATAAGAAATTAAATACGAAAAGGGGTAATATGAACCTACATGAGGAGATGATATTATTCTATATAGTGATGGGAATAGCTCTGGCACTAACTTCGGAACACATGTATTATCTAGATCATCTGATAGAAGGGCTAGGCATCTTAATGCTCCACGAACTGCAAAACAAAAGTTGGAGACTATAACAGGAAAGTACATAGCTCATGTCCTTGCTTTCAGAACTGATATTAGTATGAATTCCAAAACTAATTATTTTCATATGCAGTATTTCAGTACATAACACGGTTAGAAACACTTTGCTTGAGCCATGATAGCATTCCTAAGATAAAGTTATTCAGATTCAGGTTGCACTGAAGCTCCAAGCAAAGTGTTCAGGAAAAAATGATGATAGGGCAAGATTAAGGTAAACCAGCCTGTAATCATCGCATCAAAAGAGTATATTGCTAAGAGACTCGAGATAGACCAATGCCACAAATATTTTACTATTTTTCTAGGAACATAATAGGAAATATCAATCATGCAGGAATTAACAGTACAGCCCAGGCAACTTCTAAGAGAATGGCGACAGAAGATCCAAGTCAACAATATAATCTCACTCCCCACAATATCTCTCCAATTCATGCCTGCAAAACAACTCCTCCCATTCTTCCAGCCTTCCTCCCATCAACATAGGTCTGCAGTTTATTTCACAGATCTTATCTCAGCCTCTGTCCATTTCCCCAGTGCTCCTCTACCTTTCCTTAAGGTCCCTCCCTCCTCTCACATAAAAGGCAAGTTCATGGCAAAATGTATGGCATGGGCATACTTTATGAAGCAGCGCACCTAACCAGTCCAACCCAAAAGCTTAAGCGATTGAGAAGGGGATAGGCGGCTTTATAGCTCAACACCCACCCCCCGCGCACGCGGAGCCCACGTGGGCGCAGACCGGCTGCCGCTGGGGCGCAACGTGGGAAATGGGTGGCGCAAGAAATGCGGGGACCGGGGCTCGAACTCGAGACCTCCTGGCTCTGATACCATAAAGCAGCGCACCTAACAGTCCAACCCAAAAGCTTAAGCGATTGAGAAGGGGCTAGGGCGGCTTTATAGCTCAACGCTTTAGATGGTACTTCAAGCAGTGTGAGTGTGGTGTGGCCCAAAATAGTACAACTTAAGGGCCATAAATTTTCTCATGTTCGACTAGGTCACTAGGAACATAGTTTTACAGAATAAGGATGTTATTAAAGAGGAGAATGATTTACTATCGCCGCCATTAATAACGATACATCATGCAATGCAGATATTGCCAGCTTTATTGAAAAGTGTCATAACCTTTTTCCAATAACAGTTTTCAATTAGTCTTGGGAGATGGAATAGACAAAAAGTGAGGAAAACTGTTGATACTTTTAATAAAACATCTAACTGAGATTTTGTGAGATAGCACAAAACTTAAATACCTAGCACCGTCCCTACATTATTTCTTTTCTTTGGAAAAAGTTATATCACCATGTCAGTGTCATGTCACATCCCATATCAGCAATTGTATCCATGGGAAATAATAGGATGTTGGACAGGTTTAATGGAACAATGGCTTCTGAATAACAATTAGCCGAGGTTGAAAATTCATGCTTCTCAAGAAAAAATAAGATGAGGCCATATTTGGCACTGCATGGCCATATTTGAAACTGTAAGAAAAGTAAGTCATTCCAAAAGGGAAGAGCCATTGGAACGTATAAGAAAGCATCCTAAAAGGCTAAAAGTGTGGTCCTTTGAAAGCTTCTTAGCCTCCTTTGTATTAAGAAGCAAAAGCCAAACCCACACTCTAGTACTCTACAGATTCTTAGAAGCTAGATTCAAAGAATATATGCCCATCAAAATGACATATTCATTAGGTTTAAGTTACTAAGCAAATAACACCATAGGGGGAACCTTATTCGTGTTGGAGACTGACAGCATCAAGTTTTAAGCTTCAGGCACCTAAATACACCTCAAAAACAGCTGCACTGCATGCCCTCATTTCAAAATACCATGAAAAAATATTTACCACCGTTCCCGTTGTTCTGATCGCTGATTAACTTCAAGAGAAGGGGAAGTAACTCAGGCCACTCTTCAGGCCAATCTTGTTGTCCAATAGCTGCTACAGCCATGCTAATAGCAGTACGAATCTTCCCATGAGAATCATCCAAAGAGGTAAGTAGGAGCTGTCGTATGACCACCTGAAGAAATAGCATTAAGAACTCAATAACTGTAATTAAAGAATAGTGGAAATTGATTCGCATTCATGGGCATGCCAAAGAAGCAATGGGGAAAAAAGACATCAAGGGCATGTTCTTGCTTGAGTCCTATTCTGTTACATATAAAGTATTAAAAGTATATGAAGGTACCTTTTCTGAAGCAGAAACGACAGGGGGCACAAAATTCTCTTCATCTTCTTGCCAATGCTGCTTGATAAACTGCTTTAGCAAGACAGCAGCAAGGTGGCAGATTGTAAAGGAAAAACAAGAAACAACAGCTAGTCCAACTAGAAAGGTGATCTGACAAATAAAAACAGAATGCAACAGAAAGTTCTGATGCAAGATCAATTTTACATAGATGGCTGCAAGGATATCTGACGCAAACCAAACGGAATCTCTTTGTTGATTGTGACTTTTGTAAGGGCAGCTCCATAACCTGAGAAAGAGTTACAGAAAACCAGGCTATAATCAGTTGATGGCAGTAGACTAGGAAAAGCTGGCACTTCATCTGGCAAAGAACGATGATGACCGATGAGTCCAAAACCATTCCTCATCAGCAGGGTAGCAAAGGTTTCAATTTCACCCTGATTGTCTAATAATTGACGGACGTAAAGATTTTAACCAATAGGAATTGAATATGTGGACCTAGATGCAACCAACCAAAATGCATTGTTAATGTATGCAATTAAGTATTAGTTATATGATCACGGGTACAGATAATGCTCAGATCAATCACATGTTCGGTACTAGAAAGAGCATCACTCCTAACAGGATATAAAAGCAGCATCAGTGAAGCTGTCAAGCATTATACATTTGCAAATTGGGGCCAGGCTAGTTGTTGTCATGTCGCTGTGAGATACAGGTTTTACAATTCCCCTGTTATGGCCCCATAATAGAGATATTCTCACACGGCTATTCAAAACATACAAAAAATTGTGCAAGTGAGAATCCATCAGGCCATGACCTCAGGAAGAGTGGGAGTGTGCATAGAGCAAAGCAATGCCAATCACAATCAGAACCTTAGCAGCCAGATCAACGCTGCCCTGCTGAACAGGAAATGATGTGGTGGCAAACCAGTACCCCTAAATCATCATTCCCGAATCAATTATCCTCGTGCCTAAGGGGATCCCATCGCCTCCCACTAGTGAATTTCACGCTCACAGTATCTACAGCCGACACGCTGCTAGAGTTCGAGCAGAAACTCAAGCAAAAGCAGCTCCCGGACATCGCGTGAAGCTGAATTGCCCAATACCTCAAGTGCGCCCAGACTTCGATTGGGAGCAAACCATCACCGAGAGAGGAAAAAAGTAGTTGTGGGGCAGTGTACCCGGGAGGAGGGAGGCCTGGCGGAGCGATTCTTCGGCATATGCGCGGACGTCGCGGGCGGTGTCGAGCGTGGCCGTCAGGCAGTCCACCAGCCACCGCTGGTCGCCGTCGGCCGCGCCCCCAGCCGCCATCGGAACCGCAGACACCGCCTAGGGTTGAGGCTCCGCGCAGAGCTCAGTACGAGCACACTTCCTCCTTTCGGTTTCGAAATGGGATCGCGCGGCGAGGTGGCGGTGGTGGGAGGGAGCGGCGGGATTTGGGGGGGTTTAGGTTAGGGTTTTTATAGCTGAGGGAAAAGCTGGAGGAGCCGGAAGAAAAGACGAGAGGTAGCGGCAGGGAAGGGGAAGAAGACCGAAGAGGGCGACCAAAATGACAGAATGCGGATGGGGCCATGGGGGAACCGGGAGAAGGGGCATTTGGAATGGGCCCGGTCTGCGCTCGATCGGTGCTGGGCCCGCAGGTTGGTAGTTACATTTTGAGCCCTCCGGTTTTCAATGGCGGGAAAGGACATTTGCACACCGTGTTTTGTTTTGATTTTTGGCTCTAGTTTGCCGCAGTACAGTATAAAGTTAAATCTGAGGCAAAAATTTTAAACATGTGCTTTTTATACTCCTCAGAGGAGTTCTCTTAATGATGATGACTTAGCTTGGAACAGAATAAGGTAAAGGTGGAATCTAGACATGCCATTTTGTGAGATGTTCTACTGCGACCTTCAGGATTGTAGCTGACGTTTAGGTCAAAGAACATACTAGCATGTCGCAAACATAAGTCGCTCCATGATTCGAGCAGTTAGTACACAATAGACAGCTTGTTTGGTTGGCTGGACTAGGTTGATCGGCTCAGCCATTCGGCAGCCAGCCAGTTTGAGCCAGTCCAACAAGTCTAGAATCAAAAAGATTCATTTCTACTCTTCTCTTTTTTTTTCCTCGCATGGTGGTTGCAACATAACCACAAAAAAACTTGCGTTTTACAATACGGTGATAGAGGTGCATTCTGTTGACACGGCTTGACAGTACTACCAAAGTACCAATAGGACAAAAGCGGGCAAGCATAATATTCCATGGTATGTGAGTATGTGACGCCGTATTGTCGGTTGTCATAATCGAAGTCTTATCTCCAGGAGGGAGAGGAAGAGAAGGCCAAAGTACATGAGCTTAATTTCTTCAAAGAGTGTTTTTTCCCAACACAACCATTACAAAAAAGATACGTTTTGTTTTAAGGCAAGGGGTCATTTGAAAAAAAAAACATGACCAAGGGATAAATTGTCCACTCAAAAGGGAGCGATTGATGAAGGAAATTCTTCATCAGGCAAGGTGGCAACCTGGGCTACAATTGCAAGGAAATTAGGCAATCCAGCCCACCAAACATTGGGCTTAGGCAGAAGTAATAAAAGCAGATATTGGGCCATAGTGCAATCCAGCCCACCAAACATTTATCATCTCGTTCCCGTTAATCCACCACATTCCTAACGGCTAAACCCTCGTGTCGTTCTTCTGACTTCTGAAACGGGCGACCCGGCATCGTCACCAACACGGACACGGACAATACGCAAAACAAGGGGCAGATCCCCCGACTCACGCACGGTTCTGCTGCCTGCATGCGCTCTCCACCAGGCACCACCACAGTGTTTTTCGTTCGTTTCGGCGTTTGGCAGTGCTGCTGCCAAACGCCGTCGCCGCCAAGGCACAGCCGCGCAAGATGTTCCGGTGCGTATTATCACAAGGCGCAGGCGCAAGATCACGGCACGGGTGTGGCTTTGCTTGAATCGGGCCTTCGCATCCCGCTGCCGCGCAGACGGAAGCCGACGCCAACACATGCAGTTCGACACCGAGTCGTCGGGGTTGGCTAACATGGAGGCAGCAGAACCCGAGTCCACCCTGGCATTCGATGCGATGCTCGTCTGCTAGACTGCTACCATATCCACATGTACGCGAATATACAACACGGGCAGGCACGTTGACCGATCTTCAGGAAATGCAGGCGCATCTTATCACGACACGCCGCTGCTCGCCGCCTCGCCTACAGAACCGGATCTTGCATGCATGCTGCCGCAGTTGACCGTAGCAGGCGATGGCGCGAGGCGACTTGGATCCACCAAGATGGCTCATTGGCTCGGGTTTGGGACGGTCGGCTCCGTGGAATTCAGCAGCAGCACCAATGGCGGCAGTGCACCCAGGTGTGCGGTGCGGTGTGCCTGGGCCTGGGTGCGCGTGTCCCGGAGGGAGCATCGTCGCAAGGGGACAGAAAAGTGGGCGGCCACACCACCTCACATGCCTGTACGAGTGCCGTGGCGGCCGGTGGAGGGAGGTCCAGGCTCTGTTGTGTGCCTCCGCCATGACCGGTAGGTAGCCCGGTAACAACCTGAAATGCAGGCCCATTTTGCTGACCATGATTCAAAATGTTCTACTACCAGTAGTACCAGGCTGTGTTGAGATTGGAAGTAAAAAGTACCTTTTCTAGATGAATAGTGCACTGCGAAGCGTGTTATGTGAGTGAGATGAATTAGAAAAACTTGTTGGAGAGGTACTTTTTCCTGAATCTGAACACGGCCCTTTATATCCTCGCAGGCACAGAGAGCTTCCTTCCTTCCCCGGTGAGCACCTGGTTGATACATACCTCCTCTGGTTCCTAGCAGTACCGGTAGCACAGGAAAGCAATACAAAAATAAGTACAGGATCAAGTTGGGCATTAGAGAAGTGAGTTGATCTGAGCCTCGTGAATTTCTAGATAACTTTTTATTCGAGGAGACACGACTTCGACAAATTGCCATTCCTCTACCTCTAACACCGTCGCCAAGACTAGAATCCGAAGCTCTTCGGAAACCTGGAGTACACACTATTTTTTTTTCCTGTGGTGATTGTAAACTAGCAAAGCGAGGCGCCTGTGGTGACTTCGTTAATTTGGAGGATTTGCCGGCCCAGTCTTTCGGATGTGCTCATAGGGAGGGTTGCGTGCGTATGTTTATAGGGGCAAGTGTACGTACGTGTATGTGAGCGTCTGCGTCTGTACTGTGTGATTCGAAAAAAAAACTAGCAACCTCGTCGAAAATTTGACCAATAAAAAAACAGAATGCCCTGCTTCTTCACTTTTGCCACCGTTGTGAGTTGGGACTTGTGAGATGCTTAGTGCAGTACAGAACTGCAGATCACCCAAAATGACCTGAGCTGATAGTATCATTTCAGTACGAAAACGTGGTATACATGTCTACGGATAATTGAAGTTTCACCCCCACCAAAAGCATAGTACAGGTTTGGGTTTAGTAATTATCAAACCCTATCGCTTGCATTCTCCCCATCCAGCCTTTTGATTCCTTTCTACGTCAACTCCTTTCCCCTAATCTCCACAGAAAACAAACATGCAACTGCAAAGGCTAAGCACTTCGGGAAAAAAAAATCTCCACTAAAAACCCTTGCAAAGCATCTATAAAAGCAGGAAGGCCCCAGAACCCGCAAAAGCACAAAAGCTATCACACTTGCACAGTTCCTCCACTCTACTCACTGTCCACTCCCCCCACAGCCCCCCAGCTTCACCGAGGCTACCGGCACCGTCAGTGAGCAGTCGGGAGCTATGGCTCCGCCGCTACTGCTCGTCTTCCTCCTTCTCCCAGCCCTCGCCGCCGGCCACGAGCACACGTCCACCTACGGCTCCTCCGCCCTCTCCGAGTGGCGCTCCGCCAAGGCCTCCTACTACGCCGCCGACCCCGAGGACGCCATCGGTACGGACCAAAGCTCGCCTCGCCTGCCTCATTCATTGTTCACCGGCATCCTCGGTTCATTTCTGCCGAAATGTCCTTCCACTTCTTTAATTCTGGATGCCCATGCTGCGACCACGCATAAAGATTTCTCTTTTAGGGTGCTGCTGGAACGAAATTTCACCCAAACCGCACGTTCAGTTACCTGAATTGTGCGACCGTACAGTTCATGAATTGCTTGCGGTTTTCTTGTTCTCCCCCATAGGAATGCGTCCTGATTTCTGGCTTGGCGATGCGACGTGCAGGTGGGGCGTGCGGGTTCGGGGATCTGGGCAAGCACGGGTACGGGATGGCGACGGTGGGGCTGAGCACGGCGCTGTTCGAGCGCGGCGCGGCGTGCGGAGGATGCTACGAGGTCAAGTGCGTCGAGGATCTCAAGTATTGCCTCCCCGGCACCTCCATCGTCGTCACGGCCACCAACTTCTGCGCCCCCAACTACGGCCTCCCCGCCGACGCCGGCGGCCACTGCAATCCGCCCAACCACCACTTCCTCCTCCCCATCCAGGCGTTCGAGAAGATTGCGCTCTGGAAGGCCGGCGTCATGCCCATCCAGTACCGCCGGTATGTGCCATTCTTGGCTGCTACTTTCGCTGCTGCTAGATCTGAGTTTTTTTTTCTCCTAATCCACTTTGTGTGAAACTGTGAAAGCGCTTGCTGACCTAGTAGAAGGCTAGAACTGTGTTGGTTAGCGCAATGTGGAACCCAAGAAAAAGCTGAATTGCGAGTGTCCTTTGGTGAGGAAAGCAGGAGGGGGTGGAAGTGGACCCTCTTCCAGTATTGTCAACTTGTGTGAGGGCTCGACCACACAGTTTCATCGCTGTTGGCCATCAACAAAAGTACATGGTAGTGATATACATAGTGTACATGAGTATTACAGTAGTATAATGGTGATTGCAACAAGGAACTGCTAGCCACATTTTAATAGCCCAAGTTCTTACTCAAGAAACCACGTAAGTGGAAGAATTATATTTTTTGAAAAATGGAGGTTTATGATAAGTCCCAAGTGGATGAAAAAACACATATTCCCAATATATATATAATTGATAGCCCTGCTTATGGGTAGCATAATGATTCTGGGTTGGATTAAAACAAAAAATTACTAGCATCCCATGCTTAGTAGCGAGGTTACCGTTGATTGATTTCTCTCTTCTTATTCATCCCAAATTCTGCTTAGCAGTGAATTTTACTTGTCCCCTGTATGGTAACCAGTTTAAAGTAGAGTTACAAAAATACAGAATCAACTTTAAAAAAAAAGACAATTGCTCATGTATGAGTTAATCTTGGGGTTTTGCCAGTTCTAGCTACACACACAAGTTTCTGATACTTTGGGCAGTATTTTGTGAGAAATATATTTATTTTTTTTCCATTGCTTGCCCGTATAAGGACTAAGGAGTAGCAGGGATATTATTAGAGCCATCAAGAAATGTGTCGGCAACATATGCACCGTTACATGGCATTTAACAACAAACAGTTTATTTGCTTCGTGGGGCAAATGAGATGTCCCTCTGACCATCAAACTGGTCCTAGAGTATACTGTTATGCTACTAGTGGTTGCCCTTAACCTTACTTTCTGTGTTTGTGCTAATCATTTATCGGTCGGTGGTCCTTTTTGTCCTTCAAAAGAACTATTAAACATAACTTTGGATGGTGTCATGGTGACATGATAATCGGCCATTACCTAGCTTACATACTACTGTGTTCTTGATATGTAATGTTCCAGATACAGACAGATAATAATTACTTGGCAGTTGGCACAGCCATTTGTAAATATGTCTAGCAAAGTACTACTCTGACATTCCCAGTGCCATTTGTAAATATGTCTAGCAAATGCACAGCCAACTCTCTCCCAAAAAAACACTATTCATCCAACTTTTTTCTATTCATCCTATCCCTCCCACTCACAGAACACTATTCATCTACAATGTTTTTTTTGGGTCTATAGTGTTTTTTCGGGGAATCTTTCCCAATCTAAACACCCCCAAACGTTGTATAGATGTGCAATCGTCATTATGTGCGTCTAAGTTGACATTCTGGTACATTTTCAAGAATCGTGTTGATACCATTTTCTACGTGCTGATTGGTAGAATGTGATGCTATTAATATGCTTTCCTGATTAATCTGAAGGACAACGGGTTGTTGGTTGAATCAATCCGTACTTCTGTGCATTTTAGATATTTTACACTTCCAGTTCAACTGTTCATTAAATATAAGCAGTGTTTCTATAAGAACAGATATACACCTAGTGAACTATTGTCTCGCCCTGTGTCACCTGTTATGTGTAAAGCTAACTGAATCTACACAATGGCAGCTAAACAAAGCTAGAATCAATGTAATAGCTTGTTAATAAGAAGAGTTGACTGGTTCAAACTGACATGTTTTCTTACTTAATTGCAGCGTTAAGTGCCTACGTGAAGGTGGTGTCAGGTTCGCTGTCAACGGTCGACACTTTTTCTTCACAGTTCTAATCAGCAACGTTGGTGGCGCGGGCGATGTGAGGTCGGTGAAGATCAAAGGAACAGAATCAGGATGGCTCTCGATGGGCCGCAACTGGGGCCAGGTGTGGCACATCAACTGTGACATGAGGGGGCAGCCCCTGTCCTTTGAGCTTAGTTCAGGCGATGGCAAGACGCTGACCAGTTTCAATGTTGTGCCCAAGGATTGGGAATATGGTAAAACATACACCGGGAAGCAGTTTCTGCTGTAGATGGAGTACCACAAGATCGGCTTACAGTTTCTAATTTTGTTCTGATCCTACGAGTTGGACTGTGGTGTATATTCCTCTGTGGAACAAGTAATATCATTAGGAGAAAATTACTAGTGCAGGGCTTCAGATAGTTGCTTTTGCTTATAAATGTATTTCCATGTGCCCTGATAGAAAGCTTGATGTAGCAATCAAAATAGAAGGTTGTATTTGGGTGTCTCCATTGTATTACAATATTTTACCAGGCAAGCAATGATAATAGTATCTGCATTTCTGTAATTTTTGCGGCATGTCACATGAACAGCAACTTGTTCTTTTCTTTTTTTTTACACCTTACCAATCAGAATATCAGATTCAGTTTGCGATGTAGGATCCATGAAAAATGGTACCAAGTCCAGGATTGAACAAGCTGCAAAACTAGAGATGAATTCTGGATATTGATGTGGCAGTCCTCGGGGAAGCAATCAGATCATCCAGCTGGGCCAGAAGTCCCATGCAAATTAAGGACTTATTGCTATATGAGTTTAACAATTATGTAATCTCTGTATGCAATACTGTAATCAGGTTGCAGACACATACTGTATGATACATGTATGATGCATGCAGTGTTTCTGTGAGTGTTCAGGCACTTTATCATTTCCAGTTTGCAAAGATTCAGACAAATGGTCCAAACTGAAGCTCCCAGCCTGAAGCAGGCAGAGTTTATCTGAAACAAGGGGCGTGTTCGCTGTGCTGTTGCTGCGCTGCCCAGCGGCTGCTGCTGCTAGCCGTTGCCTCTACGGCAACTGTTGCTGCTGCAGCAGCGGGCTAGGTGCAGCCGGTGCAGCCAGTGCAGCGAACACCCCCAAGGACCGATCCACGTTGTTTCATTCTGTGTGAACACCACTATACTCATATCAGATTGCAGCTTCATGATGCCATTGGGTGAGTCACAGAACGCACCTATTTATCAGTTAAAGTTCAGAGACCTAATTTTTAGAAACATGACAAACAAGCAAATGGCACAAACTGAAGCTCTGGACATGAAACAAGCATCCATCAGCACAGGAACGCAACTTCACATGTTCCAGCGAGATCCAACCGATTAAAAATCACAAAATTCAATCCAAGCAGAAACAGAGAGCTTGCAGTACTCCAGACTGCAGATCATTTAGTTCTGATGGCTTCCCAAAAGATATACCCAGGCAATTGTGCACAACAAACGAAAAAACATTAGCATTGTTATATCAATCTCAGAAAAAAGAATCACGAAACAGGGCACAACCCAAAATTAAGGCACAATTGGAACTAGAACCAAGGGTTTTCCATTGATAATAGCAACTAGACATTACATCAGACGGACTAGAAACTCGATCACCCCGAACAGTAGAGCAGAACCATCACAGAACACATACATAGAGCACTGACTAAACTAGACACAGAACACTGTTTTCTGAACGCACCACCACCACCACATGAAGTTTGACACCAGACGAGGAGCCGATCTAGCCGCCGAAGCCGTAGAGGGTGCGGCCCTGGCGCTTGAGCGCGTAGACGACGTCCATGGCGGTGACGGTCTTGCGGCGGGCGTGCTCGGTGTAGGTGACGGCGTCGCGGATGACGTTCTCGAGGAAGATCTTGAGCACGCCGCGGGTCTCCTCGTAGATGAGCCCGGAGATGCGCTTGACGCCGCCCCTCCTCGCGAGCCTCCGGATCGCCGGCTTGGTGATGCCCTGGATGTTGTCGCGGAGCACCTTGCGGTGGCGCTTGGCGCCGCCCTTGCCCAGCCCCTTGCCGCCCTTGCCGCGCCCCGACATCGCCGGAAGACCGGAAGCTTTCGCCGCCTCGGAGGAGTTGGAATCTGGAGGAGGATGAAGCGGTGGAAGAGGATTTGTGTGTGGGATTGGGGATTCTGGGTTGGGTGGGAAGCGGGGGTATTTATGGTGGTGGGTTTGGGAGGGAACGCGAAATTTTGGGTGTGTGCGGAGCGGGAGGTGGTTTTGGATGGATCCGTGGGAGGGAGGGGAGGGAACTAGGGGAGACGTTGGATTGGGATTTGAGGGGAGAGATGGGATGGGAGGGCGGTGGCGCGGATCGGTGACATGGCGGAGAGCTGGGGGAGGAGGGAGGGGCCGAGTGGGCGAGCAGTTGCAGCTGGAACTGACTTGGGCTGGGCCGACCAAGGATGTCGTGGACCGTAGAAGCTGCTCTAATGGGCCAGATGAATTGTCTCGTTCCAGACGGACCAAATTAGAACGACTATATTTTTTTCTGAAAAAGGAAAATGTCTATATCACCCCTAACCTATGGAGGTTGGACTACGTAACCCCCAACCTATGAAACGGTCTATATCACTCTGAGCTTCTCAAACCCGATCAAATTACCCCCTAAATTAGTTTTACAAAATTATATTAAATCACAAAAAATTCATAAAATAAAAAAATTCAATTGTGTTCGACTCCAAATGAGTAGATATATACATTGAGCATGTAATATGGTATGCTTTAGTATATTTTTTCACTATAGCTTTAGATCTATGCTTTTCACCATACTTGTAAAAAATACATTAAAGTATACCATATTATATGTTCAGTGAGTATATCTACTCATTTGGAGTCCAACGCAATTTGATTTTCTATTTTATGATTTTTTTATTTACTATGATTTTTCAAAGTTAGTTTAGGGGGTAATTTGATCAATTCTGAGAAATTCAGGAGGTGATATAGACCGTTTCATAGGTCGGAGGTTATGTAGTCCACTCTTCATAGGTAGGGGGTGGTAATATAGACTTTTTTCCTTGTGAAAAATGGCTACTTAAAAGGTAGCAGCCCGTGGGCCGAGGTTGGAGTTCGCTTGGCAGTTGGCCTCCTCATCGCCTTCTGTTGACAAAGGAACAAAAAAGGAGCGACACATTCTATTTCGTAACCGAAATCCCCGAAAGTGACGAACAACATACTTGTACCGTGAATGAGGCCATGCTTTTTTGGTCAACAGCACATCCACGGTCGGCCCGGACTATCATCGGTTCATCCCCGGATGGGACTCCCTCACTCCCGTAGTCCCATCGGAGCTAATTTCACACCATCTGAGCGCGTGAAGCCCACAGGGCAGTGGCCATCTATACCCGCACACAGGCAAACACGACGTCGTGAATACACAGTGCTCGAACTTAGGGAAATGGGAACATGGCCTGCAATGCAAGGCGCCAAAGGTTGCAAGAGATGAACAGAGTATCCATGCATGAGACGAGAGCCCGCCCGCCCGCCCTGTATCCACGAACTGATCGCAACGCGCGCATGTACAGGAAGTCAGGAACGGAAGGGAAGCGTTACGTCCAAGATCCTCCATCCCACGGTCCCAAAACCATGTGGTCACCAACCCAACCCACCGTGCACGCACGCACCGCCTCGCCACGAGCCCACGAGCAAATCGCGCAGCAGCCTAGCCACCGGGCGTGCGGCGCGCTACAGGAACGGGTGGTCCGCTACGTCCACGAGCCACACGGCTGCTGTACATGTAGTACGTGTGCGTGCTGCGATCAGAAACTATCAAACAAACTCGGACCAATCTCTCAACGCGCATGTGCAGGGTAGGAGTACGTGCCTAGAATGGCTAGGACGCGGCGGATTGTATATAGTACACCCGAGGAGGCTTGGACCGTGTTTAGTTTCTAAAAGTAATTTTTACTTTCTATTTATCCCCCTCACAGAACACGCATCCCCAAAAATTCTCTTTTCTCTTCTTCTATTCAACCCCCTCACATAACACGCACCCTAGAAAAAAAAAGTAATTTTTCCATCCTCAACTAAACACGCCCTTGAGGTTGAGAGGCTAGAATCGTGGCACATGTCTAGTAGTGTATAGGGAGAGGCCAACTAACCGCCCCATGTAACGCCGGCATGGTCAGAGCCGGTCGTCCGGGCACCTTGCGATGGATTAGATAAACGCTGGAGCGCGCGGCAGGACCTTCCAAAAACAGACGCGGATCATGGGGAATATCGCGCTGTTCACCGGCTCCGGGTCCGGCCTCACATGGACCTCCGGATCGACGTACCTCGACGACACGCATGCATTGGATAAGGATGCGAGGCGTGCATGAGAGCAGCCATTGGTACCGTGTAAGCTTTAGGTTGAATTGTTGATCGATGGCTAGGTTAATTGCTTGCGGCAGCCACCGCACGTAAAGCTAGCGATGGATGGATGCCCGGGTTCGCACGGGACGGGACGGAAAAGGAGACGCGGCGTCATGCGTGTCGCTGGAGACCGTAATGCTCCTCGCGGCCCTTTCTTCCTCTTCCCCCCATGGGCATCATGCTGCCCCCCTCTTCGACTGGCAGCTGCAGCGGCGTGCGGCTCCGTCCCGTCTCTTTCAGTTTCGTCAGGCTTTCACCTGCTTCGAGTCAGCAAGTGACTGCGCCCCCGTGCGCGTGTCCGCCGCCGCCAACACGGCTTTTACGGTGGAGCCACCGCCGGGCGGCCTCTCTCGTCTACGGCGGGGCGGCATTCAATTGCCGCCGCTCCAGACCAGAATCGTGTACGTGAGATCCTCACGAAAGAAGCTCTGATCCTCTCCGTCGTGCCAATTCCCCCGTTCGTTCTGTACTGTACTGCAACCCAACCCAAGCTAGGAGGAACACACGCAGAGGCACATGACTCGATCAGCTACTAAAGTTCACTAGTGGGTAGTGGCGGAACTAAACGTAGAAATGCAGTAGAATATTGGTGCCTAGCCAACACACCACCTAAAATGATCCTAGAGGCTTTTCGAAAGAAAGAAAGATCCTAGAGACTGCAGTGTTTAGGAGTAACCGTTAAATAGGCCATTTTTTCTTCGTCCACGTTCATTCTCGCCGCAAAAGAACGGAGGACACATGCATTGCTTCGGTGTCCGATGCGCTGTATCGTCTACCGCTACATGGAACTCGTGACGACATTGGAGACCTAAACAAAGTGTCTCTGTCCTCGGCTGGGTTCATCGTGCCCGCCATTATTGCCGTAGCCTCTACTTGCCACACACCTAGAGAGTAGAGGCCACACTTCCAAGAGAGAAGAAGCCCAGATGCTGACACCAATGAAATCCAAGATTTCCAGAGGCGAGGACGGAGTGAGGACAAGCGCACGAAAACATTTTCAGGGCTAGTTTAGTTGATGGGAGAAAAAAATACTTTTTTTTTTCTAGAATACGTATTCTGTGAGGGGATGAATAGAAAAGGTGAAAAAGTAATTTTTTAGGATGTGTGTTCTTTGTGGAGATAAATAGGAAGTAAAAAATACTTTTGGTAACTAAATACGGTCTCAATCTCCTCCCACTTGCTCACGCACACGCTAACCAAGAGCACACACACAGGTGTGTGTAGCGTAGCAGTCGCAACTCGCAGCAGCGGCATAGGAGAATGGTTGTCTGGTAGCTAGACAGGAATTTTAATAAGCGAGAGGGATGGAGGTCATGGGGCTGCGGCGCCAAGCCCGGAGGAAGAACACGGACGCATTTTCCCCTTTTCCGTTGGCTCATGTGCGGCGCGACCGCGCGAGCAAAGGAAACCTCCCAGCTCCAACGGCCAGCGCCCTCCTGCTCTCTGCTGGTGCTGGGCCACTGTTCGCGCTTCAACCGAGCACAGGTGACACGGCCACCTGTTCACTTTTCCAGGTCCCTGTGTCCCTGGCCCCTGAACCGCTGCATGCTTGAAGCTTTGAGTTCTCCCCCCTCCCCTGCAGCTGCAAGAGACGCCTGTCTACTTTTCCTAGAGCTCTCTTCCTTTTCTTTGGGTCGCTTCACTCCAGCTTTGGCTTTCGGCACGAACGAAGGAGGGTTCTCCAAGCTGATCTACTCCGTAGGTGGTTCGTGGTTGCAGCCATCTGGCTGTTTGCCTCTTTTCGCCTGCAATGGCGGGGAGCTTCGATGGGAGGACTCCGACCAGAGGCGTTGAGCAGGTAAATCATTAGAATCTCTTTCTTTTTTGCGATATATCGCCCATTCTTGGATTCTTTTCCTTCTTTTTCCCCTGCCGAGACCACCGTTTCTTGGAATTCACTGGTATCTGGAAGGAGAAGAGAAATACCTCGTATTTCTTTTTTGGAATTCCTTCTTTTTTTTTTTGGGATTTGGCATCCTACATTTTTTTAAGGAAATGAAATGCACCAACCTGTGTCTGCAGCTCTTGTAGTGCTTGAACGGATTTTCCTTTACTTTTGGGAGGATTGGCTGCCTGACTGCTTCAATCCATTGCTTTATTCAGGCCATCGTTGCTCTGAAGAAGGGCGCACATCTCCTGAAATGTGGCAAGAGAGGGAAGCCAAAATTCTGCTCTTTCAGGCTATCATCTGTGAGTAATTCTAGTGACTTGAGATTTATATTGAAAAAAACCTGTAATGCGTGGATACGCCCTTGCCGATCATGATTCTATCTCCTTTTTTTTCTTCTCAAGACATGATTTCTAGTGTATGAAAGCGAGTTTTTATACAGGGTGGTGGGATAATTCTGAGAGTTACGACTTATGATTTATATTGAAAACCCCTGTAATGCTCATACGCCCTTGCCGATCATGATTCTCTCTCTTTTTTTTTTCTTAAGACACGATTTCTAGTGTATGAAAGCGAGTTTTTTTACGGGGTGGTGGGATTATTCTGAGAGTTATAAAGACCTCATGACAAGTTGACAACTAAACGATTATGATGACACTGGATTTTTACCTAACCATATCGATATTTTTTACTCCAGTGGAGTCAAATAGAACTATTGAACCTATTCCTCGTGCACTTCCCGAACTGCTTTTATATGCCCTGCCACAGAGAGAGTGAGAGACCTGCATCAGGCTCGAATAAGTTGGGTAACAATTTAATATATTATTCTGAACAAATTAACTGCTGTACACTCCTTATACTTGTTCAGTTCCATTTGCTGAAATTTCACAGAACTGCGTTTGAAATTACTGCCACCATCCCATGTGGCCATTCTAAAGCAGTCAAACTCTTGAACTGTAACCACTAAAAGTTCAGATTTGTCACATGACAAATTATGTTGGCATATTTGTGGCAGAAGTGCCTCCAGTCTTTTTGTCAAGGTTTTTATGAAGATGTGGGAAAAGTAGTCGCCGAATGTATACATTGGTGACCATGTTTACAACCAAAACGACACCATTTTGGATGGGATAAAGTCATACATTTTGGTCCATTAGAACTATTGAGGTGCTAGTCAGTTCCTGTCGGTTATATTGTATTATAGTTGGATAATTGAAGCTTACCATGCTATACTTATGTTATTATACGAATATACAACTTTCAGTCATGAGAAACTAAGTTCTCCTCTTTTTCAGGATGAGACAACATTAATATGGTATTCAAAAGGGAGGGAAAAACGCTTGAGCGTAAGCTCTGTGTCAGCTGTGGTTCTTGGACAGAAGACTGTATGCAGTTCATTGTCTACTAAAAAAACATGTTCTTCATCATTAATTGCATAGCACAACTATTTCTAAGGGTTTCAGAATTTTGCAGATAAAATTTCTGCGACAGCATTGCCCAGATAAGGAGTCCCAGTCCCTGTCACTTATTTACAAAAATGGAGAGCGCTCACTTGACTTGGTACTTGCATTGCTATATTTTAAAGTCAGTTTGCTTTGTAAGGTTGCAGTATCCAGTTTTCCTTACTGGCACCATATCTTTTGAAAACAATGACCAGATCTGCAGCAATAAAGATCAAGCTGAATACTGGTATCTGGGCTTAAGGGCTCTATTACCAGCTCCTTGTAGTCCATGTTCGTCAATTGGTTCAAGAAGCAGTAGACAGATAGACAGTTGCACAAATACTCCTCGCAGCTATATTAAGCTTAAGAGCAGGCTACCAAGTGTGCATAGCACACCCAGGCACATACAGGTTAGTTCCAGAAGTCACATCATCGCATCTAACAGCAACCTGGTACATAGCATGCTTAGACATTTTTTTTCTGTAGCACTTCATATAATGATGTCTGTTTTTGTTTGGAAATTGGGAAGGAGCTTCACATGGCACATACTTGACTGTATTAGGTTGGTTATCTGAATTTTACATTCAGATGTCCAATCAAGAAACGCATCATTCTTTGGTTGTACCAACTTATATCAATCTCAACAAACCACACACTTATTAGTTAGGGAAAAGTCTATTTTTCACCCTCCAACTATCACAAAAGTCTGATTTTCAACCCATAACTACAAAACCGGACACTAAACACCCTCCAACTATCCAAACCGTGCAAAATTGGCCCTTTGGGTGGTTTTCAAGGTGGTTTTGTATTTTCCAAAAATATTAAAAAATAATTTTGTATTAAAAAATTCATAAATAATTTATTTTGAACTAGAAAAATCAGAATCTGGTGCAAATGTTTTTCTAAAAATGTGATCTACATGTTGGTGCACCATTAGAAGTTATTTGCATATTATTTATTTTTATTCTAATTATTTTTTTAAAAAACAATAAGACACTAGTAACATAAATATATAATACCCAAATAACATTAAATGGTGTGCCAATAGGTTGGTTACATTTTAAGAGAACTTTTGGCACTGATTTCATATTTTTTGGGTCCAAAATGAATCAGTTAGGGTTTTTTTAATTTTAAATAATATTTTTGTTATTTTTAGAAAATCCAAAACCACCCAAAGGGCCAATTTTGCATGGTTTGGATAGTTGGAGGGCTTTTAGTATCCGGTTTTGTAGTTTGAGGTTGAAAATCAGACTTTTGTAACAGTTGAAGGGTGAAAAATAGACTTTTCCCTATTAGTTATAACTGCAAGGGTATTAAATGAGATCTACATTGAAATGATTTGACCTGCCTTTGGATCCAACAGTGGGTATTGGTTTAACCTTATTCTTGTGTAAGTAGACATGCCTTACTGGCACGTTGATCTGTTTTTATACGCCTAGTGCTCTTGGTTAGATTGCACTCTTCGTTTTGTGCCTAACCATTCATTTGCTGCATTTCATATTAAGGTATATCCATCACACAGGAGCCCCAAGAAGACACACGGATTCTTTTCGGGGGGTAGTGTTGATTATTCAGAAGCATTATTTTATCCAAGACGACGGACATTATCTGACATAGATACCTACCTGGAAAAGCTTACACGCAAGATGTCAAATCCAGAAATACATGGTTTGAAAAATGTTATTGTTGGTAACAAAGAAAAGGACCAGAAAATTCCCCAAACACCTAAACTGAAAACCTTTGAAGGACCCCGTGCAGCATGTAGGCTAGATTCTTTGAAGGATATTCTTTTCTGGGGCGATGTTCTTGGAAGTATGTTAGACTGCGATGATATGTCAAAATCCCTTCCAAGGTTAGTGGACTCAACCAACATGCTTGATGTACAGAGCATTGCTTGCGGGGAAACTCATGCGTCAATAATCACTAAGCAAGGGGAGGTCTACTCCTGGGGCAATGAGAGCAGTGGTAAAATTGGGCATCAAGTAGATATAAAAGTCTCCCGACCTAAACTTGTTGAGTCTCTTGCCTCTTTACATGTGAAGGCTGTGGCATATGGATCAAAGCACACTTGTGCAGTAACAGTTTCTGGTGAACTCTTTGAATGGGGTGAAGGAGCTCATATGGGTTTGTTGAATGACTGCTATGCAAGGAATCAATGGTTTCCACATAAATTGTTCAGTCCACCAGATGGCGTATCTGTTGTGAAGATTGCTTGTGGTCCCTGGCACACAGCAATTGTAACATCATCTGGTCAGTTATATACATATGGGGATGGAACATTTGGCGTTCTTGGTCATGGAGATACACACGGAATTACTCGTCCAAAAGAAGTAGAGTGTTTGAAAGGCTCAAAAGTAAAATGTGTCGCGTGTGGACCGTGGCACACAGCTGCCATTGTGGAAGTAACCAAGGATTTCAAGAGCAATATGCCAAGCGGCAAGCTGTTCACATGGGGTGATGCGGATCGGGGGAAGCTGGGTCATGCAGACAAAAAGATGAAGCTTGTACCAACTTGTGTTGATTCACTTGCAGACTATGATTTTGTCGAGGTGTCCTGTGGGACAGCACTCACTGTTGTGCTTTCTATTACAGGTGTGGTATTTACTATTGGCAGTTCCATGCACGGCCGACTAGGAAACCCCCAAGCAGATGGTAAATCTGTTTGTGTTGTTGAAGGACTTCTTAAGTGCGAGTTTGTCAGACACATATCCTCAGGTTCTTCCCACGTAGCTGTGCTAACTACAGATGGGAAAGTGTTTACATGGGGTAATGGCAAGGAAGGACAGCTTGGGTTAGGTGACTATCTAAATAGGAGCTCTCCAACTTTAGTAGAGGCATTGGAAGGTAAGCATGTGGAAAGCATATCTTGTGGTTACAATTACACCGCTGCAATCTGTCTGCATAAGGCAATCTCAAGAAAGGACCTCTCTGTTTGCAGTGGTTGCAAGATGGCTTTTGGTTTCACTAGAAAGAAACACAACTGTTACCATTGCGGTTCCATGTTCTGCAGTTCGTGCAGTAGCAACAAGGTTGCCAAGGCCGCCCTTGCACCAGACAAGAGCAGACGGTATCGTGTATGTGATGTGTGTTTTGGTCAGCTACTGAAATTTGTGGATTCTGGTAAGATAAAGTCAGAGTTAAAGACCAGCAAAGGCGATATGTCTAGAACTGAAATTGTGAGGGCATACACACCTAAGTTATCACGTATATTTAAGGATGCAAACTTACCTGTAGAAAAGGTAGCTTTAGTTCAAGGTTACAATCAGAGAAATGATGTCTCTGCCACTCCAGTTCAAGTAAAATCTCAGAGATGGGGGCAAGTTGAGTGCCCAGCTCAATTTGTTTCTGCACAAGATAGTTTTCGGTATCAACTCATGTGTAGTAGCTCCATTTCCCAAAGAATGAATTGCCCTGCAGTGCTTAAGTGTGGTAGCTCTTTGCAACAGTCTACTGATAGTCAAAGGAGAAAGATGACAAGCACAGAGACCTTACTCACAGAAGAAGTAAAACAGCTTCGTTCACAGGTACTGTAACCTTTAAATCACTAATAGGAAAATTATCTTCTTCTCCTTTGATCACTAAATAATATGATAGTCTTGATGATGGTTAAACAGGTGACACTTCTTGCGGAGCAATACCAGCAGAAAAATCTTCAGGTTCAGCTATACAAACAAAAACTTGATGAGACATGGCTAATTGTTAGGGATGAGGCTGCAAAATGCAAAGCTGCCAAAGACATCATAAAGGTTCTAACTGACCAGGTATGATTGTGTGACACATTCCATTCTAAAGTATTTTGCAAGAAATAATTTCAGCAACAAAGGTGTAACACATCACTTCACCTGCTGTTAATTGTGCAGTGTAAGGCCATGTCAGAGAAACTTTTGGTTGGTTACCAATCTGAGAACCCCACAATCACATATGATATCAACCAGGGACAACCATTAACAGCAGATTTGCAACATTGTCCCAGAGAAAAGCTTGCCACCGGGAAATTCAGTCAAGTCAACACCACCAAGAATCACCAGACCAGCAGCCAAGGAGATGAGAAATATGCACCACCTTCAAATTCTGACATGCTGGTCGATGGGCCATGCAATCATCAGAACGGTTCGCAAACATTTGATGTAAATGGTTGTATCACAGATGTGGATGCCCCTGTTTCCCTGGTCATGTCCAATGGCGTGATTGAGCAAATCGAGCGAGGGGTGTATGTCACATTCGATGTATCGTCTAGTGGAGAGAAAGACATAAGACGAGTGAGGTTCAGGTGAATCCTAACCTTACAATGGTTTTTACTGGTGTTTATTACTTATGACATGTACGTTTTACATTTGCAGTAACCCATTCTTGATTGTGCAGTCGCAAGCATTTTGGTGAGAAGGAAGCTCAGCAATGGTGGGAAGAGAACAAGAGCAAGGTCTATGCAAATTACGGCACTGAACAAATGCAGAATCAGTTAGCTGTGCCAATGAAGACTGTACAACTAAAAGAGTAACCACCAATAGAACTTTACAGTTTTACCAAATGTACATCATATGCAACTGATGAAATGACATGAAGGCCTGATAACTTGTGATCATTAGCTTCTTTACGATGGGCAGAAAACTCACTGTAGTCTCTAGATAGTATGGATGTACAGATAGGTTCGAGGCTGATGAGAGCTGGATTCTGTTCCTGATTCAGTTGCTGTTGATCAATCACTCAGTCCTGAATAAGAAATCAGTGCCGACATGTCTGTGAATCCCTTGCAGAAAGTAGAATGTGTAGTAGGAAAGTTTCAGATATAACGATACTGACTGATGGACATAGTGGGTGAAAGTTTTAGATGAATAGTACACTGAAGAACGTATTCTATGAGTGAGGTGAATCTGAACGCAGCCACAGCCTCCGGTGGCCTCAATCCTCGTCTCCTACCACCGACGATGGCAAGCGCTCACGCCGCCTTCGCCCCCTCCGTCGTTGCTTCCAGAAGCTTCAACTTCACCGCCTCCGGTGGCGTCCGCAACCAGCAGCGACCGTCCACCGCTACTTTCTGCCTCCCGCCACCGACTTCCTCCCACGGCGCCGCCACCAGGTTACACATCCGCGGTAGGCACCCCATCTCAGGGCGCACTCTACTAAATTTCGCAATCCGATCTCGTAAGGGCCTAGATTCCCCAAGTAAATTCGAACTCTCTGACAGTGTTCGAAAGCTGCAACACGAGAAATACATCGGAGATGAATACTTCGTGTTGGTGTTCTTCAGCGCAAATCTTAAAGCATCTGTTGATTTGTTTCCCCTCCTTCCTCAACCAGGCCTATCGTTCCGTACAACCCAGGAGAACCTCCGGAGCGCATTCGAGAAATTCGGTCAGGTTACAGAAGGTGATTAACCGAGTAACGGGGTCAGAAATTCTGAAACTGCAACCCTTATCGCCTGAATGGCTTAACGTGTTTCATATTTGGTTCCCATTTGCTGCTGCAGTTCATCTCGTGATGGATAGAGTTGCAAAGCGGCCGAGAGGTTTCGCGTTCGTGTCTTACACCGACGAGGAGGAAGTCAAGAACATCGAAGGAATGCACGGGAAGGTAAAAAGGTTACTATGTTTCTGCCGACGACATTTCTCAGCTTGCATCTCGTCTACTGAGTACTGACACCTGCAAAATCACTGTGTCCTGTGCAGTACCTGGATGGCAGAGTAATATTTGTTGAGGCTGCAAAACGAAGGCCTGGACTCTGAACCTGCATGCGCGAATTCAGTTCATTGCAGATGTCCATAACTTTGTTGATTCCAGTCAGTCCCTGATGAGACGCACCAAATCAAAGTTCATGAAGTTCATATGCCAATAGAGTAACAACATTCACTTGTTTAGCTGCCATGTCATTGTTTTAAAAACAGCATTTGTAATTTACATTCATATGCCATACAATACGGTCTCCTAGAACTATTACAGTACTTACTGCATCACAACCATTGACCTCTGAACCTCCGGCACTGGGAGGAAATTACAAACGCACAAAGAGGAAAATGGAAACATCAGTCTTGAACTACACATAGGCAGACAGGAAACCATAATCACCTCCATTTGTGGAAGGCTGTTCACCGGTTTCAATCTGCCTCTCATATGCAACAGTAGAAAGCCAGAACGGTCTTCCTGCAAACATCAGTACTACTGTACTGTACTAATCATGTGTATTAAACATCAGCAAAAATGTCGCGAGTAGCGATGGCCAGGATCCAAAGATTTTTATAGGCACAGCCTTGTCATATCTTCGTCCTTGCCAGGAGCCTGTGACTGTAGCATCTTGCTTTGTGCCGCTGTGCACTTCTTGTATGGCATAAAACCTTGAAGGTGGACTGGAACTGTGCTTAAACGTTTTCTTGAACCTGGAACAGGTATCACTTCTTCATCGTTGTTGTTTACTCGTGTTGATTCTGTAGAATCTGAATTCTGGGTTGTTTCAGGCACACTGGTGGAGTTGCAGTCTGCAGCTTGAGATGGTTGATGTTGCTGCGTATTTGAGGCAACTGTCTGTGGATTCAACTCTGTGTAAGGCATGCTTCCATTACCGTAGCTGAGAAATTGGCAAGCAGGATGCAGAGAGATAACCTCCCCTTGAGGAAGATAGTACATAAACTGCTGTGTACCCGCCAGCCACGGGCTCCATGTCTTTGCTTCTTCTTCACCATGGGAAGAGAACTTCCCAGTTCCACTAGTTGGTGTCTGAGCTGAAGCATCCAGTTCCATGTCTGCTGCATTTTGTAGCCCAGAATCAGAGTTGGACTGCTGATGCAAATCATTTACCACAACCCTCTTGCCAAATAGCCTAAGAACTGGACCTTCAGGAATTCCAAACATCTCACCATTGGAAGTGGTATCATCCTGAAGCATATCAACGTGTTCGTTAGAGCTCAGAATCAGATGTTACTAATCATGCCATTAGATGCTATTCTCAAACAATACAAATTCTCAATTCCATGTTACCCTGAATTGTTATAGAATGGTGCCAGGAACCACTAATGTGCTGATATATATGTGTGGTGAAGAATTATGGACTTGGATACCTAATATTCTTGGGAATGAAAGAACATATGCTTCGCAAGGAATATTATGGCTGTAAGAACGCGCAGTACCTTGGGAAGTGGTACTTGTACAGCTGACTCCCCAACTGATGTGCTTGGTGTGAGGCATTTCTCCTCCAAGTAAACCGAGGAAGTTGGTGATCCACTACCTTCAGTTGCCAGGGTCTCAGAGCCTATCTGTGCTGTGCCTAACACAGATTTCGGCGAGCAGTTCTCCTGCTCAGACAGGAACTGCATCTTCAACCGGACCTTCTCAAGCTTTTTGATTGCAGAGGCGTCCTTGCCAAGTGAATTACCCAGCTTGCGTGGGTATGGGTGTGCTGGCTTCCTCTTTGGTCGTGGAGGAGGAATATGAATTTGCGGTGGAGCAGCTATGCTGTTGCTATCCCCAGAGGATTCTCGGATGACCTGCAGGCCACAATAGAAAAAGACAATCAGAAACATGGATTCGACTACACAGCATGGATAGCGTCTGCTCTCCATGATTGAGCGACTTACATCACCTTGCAAGCAACACAATCCATGGAATTTTCAGGCAGAGGGGATTTGATGTGTTTTTTTTTTCTGTGCGAAAAGGCTATAAGACCTTGGAGAAGAACTTTTGAGCGTGGCTCCTGATTTGCACGGCAGTCTTGCTGCCTATGTGCTCTGCAAAATTGTACCAGATATCAGCTAGGTTCTGAAGTTGTGCTAACAAAGCTTGTACACGGCCATACAGAATCCGGCAAGAGGAGCTTCCACTCACCTTGTATACGACGCCAGGCACGGCCATGCTGCTGAAGGGCTTCCAAGAAGAGCTTGTGCTCATCCTCCGTCCATTTCTCCCTCTGCTTGGATATCGTGTAAGGCTTACGTGCCTAAACGGCAAGTGCCAAAAGTGTGACCTTGGTGAGAGGAAACATCTCTAACTTGATCAGATTTGCAATTTTTCTTAAAGGAAAAGTATGCTGCTCTGCATCTCGATTGCAAGAGAGTTTTAGCTGCTGCGCCGTACCTTAGGGGCTCGCGCTCCTTCTGGCATGTCCATCGCACTGGAATCCATAGTGTTGTTCAGATGATCCATGAAGTTCTCGTGGACAACCGGATGAGCAGGAGCAGCATGCCTTTGATCGTTCGTCGCCTTGATTCCCTTCAGAAACAGAAGAAACAAAAAATTGGGATTTTCTCAGCACAGAATCAACACAAGCTCTTCCTCTGGGGAGCATATGCCAGGAAAGGAATACACTTCCAAGAACACGCTCTGGACCAAATCCCCGGAAACGATCACAAGTGAGAGAAAGTAAGATTAGTTACCTGAAAACGGGCCATCTCCGGATTTCTGAACCGGCAAAACCAACCGAATCTGACAGCAACTCAGCTCAGCAGCTCTTCACCACGAGCAACAGCAGAAGGGCGAGCAGGAAGAACCAAGAGCAGCTTGCCTGTCCGTATCTTGCAGGGGAGCGAGGCGAGGGAGGCAGGGGAGGAGGAGGGAGAAGAGAGGAGGCAGAGGCGAAGGCTAGGAATGAAATGGAGCTGAGATAGGCGAGAGGGAGGGGGTGGGCGGAGGAAAAGGGCAGCGGGCCGGGGGCCACGTCGGACGGGATTTTTTCCGCCGGTGCGCTTTTTCCCGTCCTCGCCGCCTGATGAATAATCTATCTATCCGTCCTCCCTGGCTGCAGAGGCGGCGCGGGGCGGAGGACGCCTCGCCGCCGCTCGATTTCTTGTGGCCGTCGCTTCTCCGCGGGCTGTCGCCTCCGCGCCAGCTGCTCCTCGCCCACCACCACCACCACGCCTCGTGTCCCGGCGCGAGTAAACCCATGCGCTGTCGTGGGGTTGCATTGCACGACACGACAGGGAGGTGTCCCCGCCCGCTCTTGCCCTCCCATCGTCGCCGTTGTGGATCAGCTGCCGTCGTGTCGAGACGGGGTTAGGCTGTTCGCTCACCTCGGCGATAAACCTCGGTAAAAGTCAAGGCCGGACCTCCGAAGATTTTTTTTTTTTAACCCATGCAGTTTCTGGCATGCTTATATGAGTAAGCATACAGTGGGTGACACTGACACATACATGAAACAAACAGCTTATGCTTATAAGATCAGAGCCCTAATCTGCCAAAAAAATGAGCAAACTAACAGTATCTCGGAGCTCGACCTCCTCCAGGAAATATCCCGAGAAATATCTGTGGCCTTGGATTTTTCCCGCGAGCCCTGGTGGTCTGATCCTATCCGCGTTCGCCTCCGGTAACGTGGCTCGCTTCGCTTGCCTTCTAAAATTGGGTCGCCAGGACGCGCGCGCCGTCTCGTCCCCTCCCCTGCCTGCTCGGATGGATAGGAGGGGGGAAAAAGTGCAGGCCGGGCCCACCGTTGCTGCGCTTTTTGACACGTCAAAGCCACCACCAAACGGCCAAACCAAAGCCGAGCCCAAACACCGGTCCTGTCGCCTCTGCGCCCGACACCTGGCTCCGTACTAGATAAGCACAACGGAGAAGCCATTTTTGTACACCCTCCGTCCCAGAAAGCATGCAACTCTAGAGTTCAAATTTTGTCCCAAAAAACATACAACTCTGGCACCAATGATTAGTTCTGGACGCGCCAATGATTAGTTCTGGACCCACGTACTATTTTTGCGGAACCCATGTGGGACCAACATTCTATGTAGGTGGACCCGCTTATTGTTAAGGCAGGACCCACGTGGGACCCGCGTATTGTTTAGGCAGGACCCACGTGGGACCCGCGTATTGTTTAGGCGGGACCCACGTGGGACCCACTTATTGTTAATGCGGGACCCATGTGGGACCCGCGTATTGTTCAGGCGGGACCCACGTGGGACCCACGTATTGTTCAGGTGGGACCCGCATATTGTTAAGGCGGGACCCACGTGGGACCCGCTTATTGTTCACGGGGGACCCACGTGGGACCCGTATAGTCTTTATGTGGGTCCTATATTGTTTAGGTGAGATCTATTTTGTCTTTTCTATAGGGGCACATGTGTCTTTTTACACTTTCCTTGGTATACGTGACGAAACCTAGAATTGCATGTTTTTTGGGACGGAGGGTGTATTGCGCTCGCTGGTCGCTGCTGTGCTGCGAGTGTGAGAGCAACGGGCCGGCGATCCGTGGCCACGAGCTTCCCGTTACAGGGTCGCTGCTCGCCGCCTTGTCTCGTCCACATGTTTTCGCAGACACGGGCTCATCATGTATGCGCTGTTCTTTTGTGTTTTTTTTAAATCTTTTCCACTCAGTACAGGAAAAGAGTTGTGGAGATGTGACTTTTGTTGGAGAGGGCCACCTGTCACAGAGGCGTGGTTCAGTGGGCAGCGCTTTGGTTCCTTGGAGAGGCATCGAGGCAAAGCAAGTCCAGGTGGTGTTGCCGTTGGTGTCGCAGCGTCGTCATTGCTTTGACTTCAATGGCGCTAGCTGGTACGACATGCTCGTGGCGGCAACTCACGAGTTAGATCTCGCTGAAGTTTTGGTCCACACTGACCGAGACCTGAATTTATACAACCGGCAGCCCAGGATACGTGTTTACAAACCGACTGCAGTGACGTGCATGTTCCAATTATGGGCCACGAATACGTAGAGAGCTAGTATATGCTAAGCTGAGCCAGGAGCTGGAATTCTTTCTGTTACAGAGGCTAACAGTGCTATTTTTCTTTAAAATCTAGTCGATTTCTTTTTTAGCAGAGGTAATGCGCAATCAATTAGTTAACTTTTTGGATAGAGGAATATTTCCTCCATCCTGGAAAAACAAATCATTATAGAAAGTTTAGGACAGATAAAAAAAGAGGTTAGATGATTTTATGATGATTTTTGCATTCACATAAACATAAATATACTTAAATAGAGTAAGATAACCTTTTTAATAAAAAATTTAATTCTAGAATAATTTTTTTTTGGACGGGGAAGTAGATCGTATCCCCGCCTCTACATCTAGTTCAACATATACAGCCATTAGCCCATTTTTACCGGAAACAGACCCCCACATGATCAAATTAAAAGGAAAACAAAGGTAAACAGTTCAAAACCAAAGGTAGGCAATTGATTAACTAGTTTATTTTACACTTCATATATTAAAACCAGAATGACTCGGATCGCCGGCGTGGGGTCTGACAACTAATAATATTTATGTGGCTTCATTCGTCGTAGGAACGAACCTCTATAGTTTGTATTGTATGGTCCGACTACTTGTGCACGCTGGCTCTATTCGCATCACGCATCAGCGTATGCTTATTTAGCAGCCTCATCGTCAGGACAAGAGTATACAAGGAGGTAGCTGGTAGCATAATTCGGGTTCTCTAACTACTTCTGTTTTTTGTGTGACCTGTCATAATGTCATCTATTCTTCCCTTACCAAAAGTTGCAGTTTACGACCGGACCGTTGGAGCGCACGTCACCCATCCGACGCAGCGTACACATTGGTAGTAGCTCCAATAATCCAGGAATGAAGCTCTGCCGTCTTTAGGCTTCAGTTTCAGATGGAGACCGATGCTTCACCAATTAGGCACGGTTGGATGAAGCTGCACCGGCGGTTATCCCTTGCTTTCATTGCCGTATTAGCAGTTTAGCACAGTGCTGACGGATCGGCGCTGCGACGTGGGGAAAGCCTAACCGGTGAGTTCCTGAAAACAAGAGAGCAGTTCCGTGTATCTCTGAGCAATCACCGATTGGGAATAGCTTTGCGGCTTTGAGACAAAAGTTCAGCAGATAAAAGTAAACAAATCTCGCCTCAACTTGCTGATTGGCAGCGTAACCCTGCTCACGGATGAAAACCGGCGCGGACGTCCTGTTGCCTGTTGGCTTAGGGCCTGCAAACAAAAAAAATGACGCCAGCTTTAGCTTGGCGACTCTGCTGATAGAGCTCGTAGTGTTACCCGTCGACCGTCGTCTTTTGTTTGGTGATCTGTGGGTAATGGGCTCTCTCGACGATGCATCTGCTGACCGACGACGAGAAAAAGTGCTTCGCGCCAAACGTTTGTTTGAAGTGGCCCTAAAAAAAGTTCGTTTGAAGTCAGTAGTGAGTACTCCAGTCAATACGACGACAACGATATACGGGCATGAGGCTTGGAAAAATAACAGGAGAAAATTCCTTATTTAATACTAGGAGGTGACTAAAGTGTTTTTATTTTCTTTCGCTTGAATCCCCCCACCTTGCTCCTCGAGTAGTCGACTCAAATCAGTGTGAGATGAGCGCCCGAGGGGAGCGCCCTGCTCCCCCCCACCACCACACACACCGCCGGCTGCTGCTCCGGCACCGGCGTCCACCTGCGCTTTCCCACCGGCGGTAGCCACCACGGCCCCGTCGTTCACCCTCGTTTCGCCACTGCTGGATACGGCGTTCACCACCACCCCTACCCCGCTGGCGTCTACATTTGGCTCGACTTGCCCACCGCCACCGACGGGCCCCAAGTCGACGCCAACCGCCAATGCCTATCCGCCTCCTGCCCCTGCAGATCCTGCTGCCCCGGCCTCAACGCCGGCCCTGACGCCGCCGCCATCGCCGGATCGTAGTCTGGAAAAGCTGGATTGGGGGGACATTGAAGACGACGAAGACGACCTCGCCTGCTCCGGAAATATGGATTCCACCGTTCCAGGCCACGCGAGGCGGGGAGTAACCCCTCCGGCTGCCCCCTCCTCTGCTGGATTTGGTGCTGCAGCATTTACTGCTGCCTCAGATCTAGGTGGCGGACTACGCGAGGCGTCTACGGAGAAGAAGGCCCTCCCGTCGGGTAACCTGTGCTCTGCTGTCGGGCAGTCCGAGACACCGGCCTTGCTCCGTCGAGAAGGCACCGGATTGAAGGATCTTTCCCCGATGGACAACCTGCGTTCTGCCATTGGTTTAACCCAGGCACCGGCCAAGCTGAAGTCTGTGCTGGTGGTGCCTCCAGACCACCAGTCGCAGGACGGTGGTCATCAATCCCGTCCTGGCCGGCGAGGCTCGTCGTCCTGTCGACGTGACCTTTCACCACCATGGGTGAAGGTGAAATCGAAGTACCGGATGCCAGGGAAAAATTTCCCCTCTTCGTCCAAGGATTCAAGGCAGACAATTCGCTGGGGCAATGGGCAAGGCAGCTCTCCCCGGCCTGTAAATCGGCCTTCCATGGCAAGTGCTTTCGGTGCCTTGCTTCAGACCACCGTCTTGCTCAATGCCGGGAACCATGACGTTGCCTTGCTTGCCGGGGCTGTGGTCACTTTGCTCGCCACTGTCCTCAACAAGCTCGACGCCCCATTCATTCTCGCCTCACCTTTCCACAATCCAGCATCCATAGCCGTATCACCTTCCCACCACCAGACATCCATAGCCGCCTTGCCTTCCCATCCCTCCCCACCTCGCCGCCTGCTGACCAGTCGGTCGTGATGGCGCAGGTCCCTGGTGCTCCGTCGCAGCGTCCAACGGAGAGCGTTGCTGTGCTTTCGGTGGAGGGGGCCATGGCTGACAAGCTGCGTCATCTTCGCAGCGTCGGCATCGTCATCTCTGGTCTTGGCAGGAATTACCTGCCAGAGACAGAGGAGATGAAGGAGGTGCTACACCAGAAGCTGTGCATCCCCCTCCACCACATCCAAGTGTCCAGGCACAAGCCAGAGGATTTCTTCGCTCGCTTCGATCACCCTGACCAGGCTGAGCTTGCTATCCGCAAGGGCATTGTAGAAGTCAGGGACACTCAGTTCCTCATGCAACCTTGGAGGGAGGACACCTACGCTAGGCCTTCAAACTGGTTCTTCCACTGCAAGATCTTTATTGAGCATTTGCCGCTGTACGCTTGGTGCGAGGATGGCGTTCGCCAGGCTATTGGCGATGTTTGCTCCTTCGACTACATCGAGCCTGTGTCATTCACCCAAGAGAACACAGAGATTCTTCAATGTTGGGTCTGGATGTGGCATCTAGACCAACTCCCTCGTTCCAAGCTCACGACGGTGTTCCCGGAGGGTGCTGGGCGGTCGCGGCCAGGCGTGACTGCGGCTGCCCCGATGGGCGGCATGGTCAACCTCATCATCCATCTGGATAGCTACCTAGACCGGACGCCAGCGGCAGCCTCACGTACTCCGAGCTCTCACGCCAGCGGCCGTCCGTCGTCGACCTCGTCTAGGTTCGATGGCAGGTCGTTCCCATTCTTCCAGGAATTCGTCTGGTGTCCTGGGATGTTGGATGGTCGTGCAACTAGGGCCGAGGCCCCCAGTCAGCGCAACACCTGCAGGGGGCTTCGCCGGTGTGCCGTGATCAAGACCTGGAGGATGAGGATCGACGAGGTCCTCGGAGGCACTGGGCTGAGCGCCACGGGAGCTTCGGGCGGTCGGCTGTCCCGGAACGATATGGCGGTGGCCTGGCGAATCGCTACCGCTCTCGCTCTCCGGCCCTGTATGGGCATCGACATGACTTGGCAAAGGAGGACGTGTACACTCTGGAGACCCGTGGCCGCTGCAGGAGGCGGTCCCCACAATCCTCGTCGAGACTACGTGAGCCGGTCAGCCGTGACAATGAAGGTTGGGAGCATCGTCGCTCGCTGTCTCCAAGGCACTGTAGGGACCAGCTGGTCTCTGAGGGGCTGGCCCGGGGTGGCGCGATGCGGCAGGACGGTGGCTGCTCGGTGCATGGGGTATTGGGGCATGGAGTCCCTCACCATCAGCGCCCACTTCGTCAGCAGCCAGATCCTCTCATAGACCTGTTCGCCAGTCGGTGTCAAGATTTGTTTCAGCGTGAGTATTTCCACTCTCGGCAGGCCGACGACCCCATGCTTCTGGAGGTGGCTGGTGCAACGCAGCAGAAGTTGTCCTACTCCCTATCGTCGTCACCTCCTAGAGCGGATCGGTATCCTGCATCTCCTGTGCATGTTCCTATATCTGACCTTTGGACTAGTAGCAATGCAGCAGATGATGTTGGGTCGGGCTGCCTACACCAGGATGTTGTCCCAGAGCATGTTGGGCATAGCAAGCTGGCCCAGGGCCCGATGGGTCTGGACTCCCTATCCGACCAGGTGCTTATCATGGACATAGACGACCCAGCTGCAGTGGAAGTGCAGGACGAAGACTCTGCTCGCGCCAGCTTCCTGGGCAGCATGTTCACGGAGGTGCCGCCGCCGGTTCTAACTGCGCAACCGCGGAGCGCCCCTGCCCCTCCAGCACCTACTCCCCAGCCACCAAAAAGACAGAGTAGCAGGTTGCTGGCGAGGCCGTCGTTGGTGCCAGTATCTCGCAGGGCGACGCACCGTCTCATGCGCCAGCTGGACATCATCGGCCAGGGGCAGGCCATTGGGGATGAGGCAGTAGCTCAATATGAGCGTACCTATGCAGGCCCAATGCCAAGGAAGACTGTGGCGGCGCTTGCAGCTGTCACCCGTGTTGCTAGTGGTGTGGTGATGGCGGCATCTGCTGCCTTGGCGGCTGATGCGGAGGCGGCCCAGGTTGAAGTAATCTGATGGAAGCAGGACGGTTTAGTCCATGTGTGCTTTCAAGGTCCTTTATGTTAGTCCACGGTCATCACGTCGTTCTGTTGCTTGTAGTAGAACTCGTAGTAGGCTCAGTGGCGTTAGCTTGTCATGCCAGTGGGTTCAGCAGTTATTCGTTAGTTTCTGGTAGTGCTGCTTGGGGTAGTGTTGATAGATCACTTCTCAAGGAATGGCCCAACTCTTACTTCTGTCAACTGTGCTATAGAAACTTAGAGACAGCACAACATCTTTCCTCAGAATGCCATGTTACCTATTCCATTTGCCAGTCAATCAACAGTTGGTCAGGATGTGCAACGATGCATCCTGAAAGATGGAACACTGACTCGGGTATGGTGGATCGGTTCGAGAAGTCAGCTGGGAAGGGTACAGATGTGGCCGCCAAAGGAGCTCGCTCGCTTGCAATCCTTGTGGTGTGGACAATTTGGTGTGAAAGAAATGAGAGAATTTTTAACCAACAGGACATAATAGTTGCTAGAATCGTTGAAGACATCAAAGAGTTTGTGCGGTTTTGGTGCATGGCGGGAGCTAGACATCTATCTACTATTGTTGCTAGGTTTATTAGCGAGTAATCCTGTTTTTTTATTGATGTTGCGGAGCTTTCCGATGCTCCGGCCTATCTACGGATAGGTTGTAAACTTTGGCGCCCCCGGTGTCTGTAAACTTCTCTCATTCTTATTGATTAACGCCGGGAATCATTCCGGTCTTTCGAAAAAAAAGAACTCATCAAGAAAACTAGAGAAGATCATGCAGATCACGAGCCGAGATGGCAGTTGACCCCGGGCTGCACAAATCACATGGCTACTTGGATAGTTGGATGGCAGTTGACCGGGCTGGGGGCTGCCAAGGTCAATACTCAATACCACTTGGATAGTTAGATACTACTGTAGTACTGTAAGTGCTAACGAACTCGGACGCCTAGCAGTTGCAGATACACATCGATCGATCACCAAAGCTGCTTCCAGCTTGCTCGCGTAGCGCAACCAAAGAAACACCGAGAGGAGAGATCATGGAGAGCATGAGCCAGGACGGCTACACCTTGTCCCACATCAGCCACCTCCACGACCTCCACCTCACCGACATCCCCGCCGGCGCCAAGCCCCCGCCGCGCTGCCACGCCTGCGGCCTCGAGTGCGACCGCTCGGCCTACCAGTGCGCGCCGTGCGGGTACTCCCTGCACCCGGCGTGCGCGCGCACGGCGCGCACGGTGCGCCACCCGGCGCACCCCGAGCACCCGCTCTCCCTCCACCTCGCGCCGCCGTACCCCCAATCCGGCACCTACGCCTGCGACCACTCCGCCATCTACACCTGCGACGCGTGCCGCGTCGGCGGCCACGAGTTCGTGCTCCACTGCCACCACTGCCACTTCGACCTGCACCTCCCCTGCGCCGCGCTGCCGGACACCGTCACGTCACGCGCGCACCCGCACCACACGCTCAGGCTCGCCTACGACAGCCCGCACAAGGGCGGGCAGCAGCGAGGCGTGGTCATCCTCTGCACCGTGTGCGAGCAAGGGATCATCCCGGAGCAATGGCACTACGTGTGCTCGGCGTGCGCCGACTTCGCCGGACACGTCGGCTGCGCCGTGCCGGACGCGGCGGCGAAGGGCCTGTACGCGAGGGTCGACATGGAGGAGGTGAGGGCGGAAGCCGCGGAACGGGAGGCCGGGAAGACGGCGACGCTGATGCAGCAGTACCAGCAGATGTCGGCGCTTATCGCGGCGCAGTCGAGCATGTTCGCGGCCAACACCGCGTCCATGCTGGACAATACTATGCAGGGACTCAACATAGGGGCGCGCATGTCGGACGATAACTTGGCCATCAACTTCAACAAGTCCGGGACGGGGGACCAGATCAGGAAGAGGGAGGAATACTACAGGAAGGTAAAACATCTTTTTTTTCTGGCTCAGATAGCTACTAGTTCATCTCACAGGGTTTACAGAATCGCATTTCATCCATCACAGTCAGGGATATCATGAGCTAGAACTAGAGTCCATATCTTCTCATTAATTCCGTGTATCTTTCACATTCTTGCTCAGATAACTGACCTGAACTTTTTTTTCTCTCAGCGTCATGGTCATTAACGTGTAGTGCTTCCCAGATCCACTGAGGGTGCAAACTGAGAAGATTTCTGTGGTGCCACAATTATCTCCAAACTATCTTTCGTAATTTCGTGTTTGTCATGCTAATAAGCAAACTCGGGTGTTCTGTTCCTGAACCTCAGATGTATGATTCAGCTTTCAATAAAGTATGTTACCGCAGCAAAGGCCATTCTGCATCCCACAATGTTAATTTGAACCTTCATTCCGATTATATTCTTAGCCTTTGAAATCTACCAAAAGTTAAATTTAGTGCTGTCTGACTTTGAAGTTTGAACCAAACTAAATTGAAGTATAATTTTAAAGGGAGATGGAAATGGAATGAAAAATGTCTGACATTAGAAACGTGCGAGAATGAGGACGATTGTCAGTGTGAAATTTTTTATGCAAAGTTGTGCAACTAAACTTAGTGAAAAGTTGAACTTTCCACACTTTGTCACTTGATGAAACGGTGCACAAAACAAGCCATGAAACAGCATACGCTTTTCTGCGTCAATGCCTCAAACATGTACTACGAACTTCACGTCGAGCGATATATTGGTACGTTGTAACAGTAGCTCACTATAGTGACTAACTTCACATGCCAACATACCGCACGCCGCTGGATCTGGACTGCAAACTTTTGCTACATTTCTATACAGGCAATGCAAGTTGGGTCTGGACAGACTTTTTAAAATCGTACCAGCAGTCCAGTATACACACGCTGCACGATGCCAAAATATCGGTTAGTCAACTACAGGGCCTATATTGTCAACAAGTCTGCACAACCTCACTTCGGACCAAATTAAACTGAACTATTTGAATGGATGGAACGACTACAAGTCTATAACTTAGTGAAAAATTAACGACAAATCTATAGCCCACGTGAGTGTGAACTATGCCTGGCTACACTCGATTTTTCATGGGCATGTGATCGGCCCACGAACTCTCTCCTCCACTCATTTTTTCAACGTTTCTCTCCATTCGTCGTCTTCCCCAGGCTCCCGTGCTCCTAGACTTCCATCGTCTTCCGGTCTTCCCCAACTCGAATGGACATGACCGGCGGCGGGGCTATATGCTAGAGCTTAGGGTTCGAGGTTAGGGGTTGGGGCTCCGGCGGATCCTCCATTGTCGAACCTAGAGGGAAGCTCGGGGGCAGCAGGCCGGCCCGACGGAGGTGGCAGGTGCGAGGGCGGGGAGGCCGATGGTGGAGGGCGGTTGGGCCAGGTTAGGGCGGGGGCGACGACGGCGGTCACGGGGGCAGGGGCCCGTGGAACGGAGCCGCACGCGCGGGAGGGTCTCGCCGGAGGCCCGCGCTAGCGGAGGCCGGCGAGGGCCTCTGGCGAGACCCTCCCGCGCTGCGGCTGGAGTGGTGAGGCGGTGGCAGGGGCGGCGGCGCTGAGGAACCCGAGGAAGAAGAAGATGGCTGAGGGAAGACCTGGAGGTTGAAGACGACGCCTGGAGCGTCGGATCTTCATCCGACGTCAAAAAAATTTTGAGGGTGAGGGGGCTTAGAACACTCTGAGTGTCCTGTAGCCATTTGATGAAACGGTGCACCTAACAGGGCATGAAACAGAGAGAGTGTTTGGATCATAAGGACTAAACATGAGTTAATTATAAAACTAACCCCACAACCCTAGACGAATTTGCGAGACGAATCTAATGAGCCTAATTAATCCAGGATTAGGACCTAATCATGGATTAATTAGGCTCATTAGATTCGTCTCGTAATTTAGCCTAGGGGTTATGGAATGAGTTTTAAACTACGTTTAGTACTACTAATTAGCCTATAAACATTTGATGTGACAGAGCCAATGTTTGGAGTCCTAGATCCAAACAGGGCCAGAGATTACGCTTTTCTGCATCAAACAGGGATGAAATCCACATCGAGCAATATACTGGTAACGATAGCTCATTAACACGTTAATCCCATTATTCATCATCCAAATATTGAACAACAGTACTGCTTCACATGCCAACATATCCCAATAAGCCGTTGGACCTAGTCTGCAAGTCCGCAAACGTTTGCTACATTCCTATACATGCAAGTTGGCTATGGACAGAAATTTAGAAATCGTACCAGTAGTCCAGTATACACACTCTGCACGATGCCAAGTTATTGGCTAGTCAACAACAACGCCTTAAAATGTCAACGAGTTTGCATAGCACATGCTCACGTGCCAACTTGGTGACAGTTGACTTGACTTTCTGAGAGTAAACTCTGAGCGCTGGCACTCGCTTGCACTTTAGGCATGCAACCATGCATTTGAAGCTGTACATATATATATGTGCTACGAACTGAAAATGAAAGCAAGCCAGCAAGGAGCTATTACTAGCAAACCTAAGTAACGAACCGAGAGAAACACCGAGAGATCGTCGAGATGGAGAGGCTGAACAAAGAGGACGACACCTTGATCCACATCAGCCACCGCCACCCTCTCCACCTCACCGACCTCCCCGCCGGCGACGACGACGACGCGCCGCCGCCGTACTGCCACGCCTGCCGCTTCCCGTGCACCGGCGGCTCCATCTACCAGTGCGCCCCCTGCCGCTACGTCCTGCACCCGTCGTGCGCCCGCTTCTCCAAAGCCATCCGCCACCCGTCGCACCCGGAGCACGACCTCGCCCTCCGCCTCACCCCTGGTGGCGAGTACGGCTGCCACCTCTGCCGCGCCTGCCTCCACATCGGCTACTCGTGGTCCTTCAGCTGCGACCCGTGTGGCTTCGACCTGCACCTCCCGTGCGCCGGGCTTCCGGGCACGGCCGCCGTGCCGGAGCACGCGCACGGCAGGCACGGGCTGATGATGAGGCTCGTGCACGATGACCCGAGGCGTGGCATGGGGTCGTTCGATTTCTGCGCGGTGTGCCGCGAGGGGTGCAGCACGGCGAGGTGGTTCTACGCGTGCCGGGAGTGCGGCGTCGGCGCGCACGTCGGCTGCGTCGTGCCGGACATGCCGCTCGGGGACGCGTATGCTGCTCTTGACAAGGCGCAGGCCGCGGTGGCGGACGCCGCCAGATGGCCGGAGGTGCCGATCCCGGAGTCCCAGCAGCTGGAGGAGCTCCTCGACGAGCAGACCACGGAGTTCGTGAGGATGGAGGCCGACGCCGGCGGGCTGCTGCCGTTGTTCGACAAGTCGTGCCAAGACTGACAGGCTACTCTTGAGCACATGCATGGGAGAATAATAATCGCGGACGGGGATGAGACGACGTTTAGTGCGCTCGTGTAACTTGCGGGTACGAAAGTACGAATTCGCTAGGTGTAGAACCTTGAACATTATGTTTGTCGTGAAAAATGCTCTGTTGTGCTGCTGTTGCATGTCAAGGTAGGGACCGTCAAGGTAAACACATTACCTTGTGAACTTTGGATTTCCATGTGCCTATCACGATGAAGACAACAACATCGTCATCCTGGTGAACCGTGAACGAGCCATCATGTGAATGGTTTCTGAAGAACTGCACGTCCACCAGCATCTCTGTGTCGCGTAGCCACACCTTGCCAGTTGCCACGAACTGGCAGAAACGGCTTGCGGAACGTTTGTTGTTGGCCTCGGTACAAAACGCCAGGGTTGCAAGGGTAGTACAATAATTTCGCAAAGGTTTTAAGACGATCCCGTATCTTCGTTTGCCCGTATCGGCCGTGATACACCGTCAGCAACAAAATGAGCTGGTACGGTACCACTCTCCATCAGTGTAGTACAGCCAGGATACGAAAATCCTGTCAACCAAAGTGCTTACCGGCAACGGGGCACTCAGGACCCGTCGCAATAACAAAAGGGCGGTAACCATCAACCAGCTGATGAGTGGCACAAGAAAAATCTGAAGAGTAGCAGGAAGCCAGGAACAATCCTAGTCACCTTTCACTCACATATAAATTCATCAAATGCTGATTTTAGCTTATGAATATCTCACGAAAATGTTGGCAATAGCATATTTTTTTTTGCTGATCTGCATTTATTCATCAGGAGGGTAAGGGAAAATGAGAAATAGTGCAGCCAGACATCGCCAGAATGAAATGCGATTCTGATGTGGCCAAAAGTTAAATACGTGCAAAGTGGTACCGCTATGCACGAACAGAGTAGCAAAACTACAAAATAGCAGTATGATGCTTATATTACATCAAAACGACAGGCGTTTAAGACATTACAAGGTTTTACCGTGTCAAGTAATGTCATTCAGCCCTGAAAAGCTGGAGGGCCCTCCAGCGTCAACAAACCCACGAACTGAGAGTTCAGGGACAGAGGAAGAACCCTCCTGCCGCAGCTCATGATCGATGAAGACGACTACGACCGTGATGTCGTCGTGGAAGTAGCGCCGAACTCCTTTATCGAGCTTCTTAATATCACCATACCTCATTTCCCTCTTCCTTGCAGCTTCTTTTAGAGCTGCCAGTACTAATTTCCTTGCGATACCCTGCAGAAACAAAGAAAACAGATTTTAGCATCTCCAAAAAATAATGCAATATCATCAGCACAAGAACCATATATAAGGATTTGCAGGCTCAATGCAGAGGATAACACGGTAGACATACTTCTCGTGGACTATTGTAGACAATTTCGACAGCTTGCTGATTTGAGAGGTGCTCCCATAATCCATCTGATGCAAAGATCAAAAACCGGTCTTGTGAACTAAGAACTCTCGAACAGATAGATGGCTCTGACGTCAGTACAGGTCGACGGATAGGTTCAGACAGGTGGAAACGAGCTGTGGACGTATCAAGAGCGAATTCTTTCTTCTTCAAGTATGCATCACCAATAGACCTTGAAACCTAAGAGAGTACACCACACAGAAATAAAATGTTCGAACAAGTTTTCAGCAAAATGATCAAGTCTCAGATGGTATCATACAAGAATTATTGAACACAACGTTATAATTCTCATTTATCAACATGTTGATCACTTTTTGGTTGGCACTTTTTGTAAGACTATTTACTAATCTCCAGTTGAATGTACCCACGAGTAGAACATTAGCTCTTTCAAGTAACTACAATAAAATGGTTAGAACTCTCTTTGAATTTACTAATTTATCCAGCATGCCCACAAGCATCATTGGTACAGCAATTGCCATAAACAAAATAAAGCTGCCTACCTGTATAATGCCTTTGATGCGCCAAACACCATTCTTAAGAACAACAATTTGTGAATCGTCAGGATGAAGAGACTTAAGTTCCTGCCTGATCTCTTCCATGCCAGCATTGTGGTCTCTTGTTAACTGCTCAGCAAGAATCTTGTTTGGTCCATTCAAACAACCAACGACTGCCCGAGAATCACCAAGATTGGCCAGGTAGAGTGTCCCTCTCCAAATGATACCAACCAGACAACAGGACCCAATAGTAGCCATAGCAGGTTTTATCAAATGTGTCCTGCGCACAAGCGACATGAAGCCTTCCTCTGTAGCAGAAAAGGCGTTTCGAACAACATCCTCAGACATCGTTCCATGTTCCTGTGCAAGACCTGTGAAAAAAAAAAGTTAATAAAATGTTAAGAATATTTTCTTCCAACCCAAAACAGAACAAGTGGGCTGTCTGTTAAGTACTTGATAGTTGATACTAATAGCAACAGCAAGTGGTTATCTGTGATGTGGTGATCTCCCAACTAAACAACTATTTACACTAGTAAACTCGCAGCCATGACACAAGCATAGCGTTGAACAGATAAACAGGAGCAATTGATATATACTGTGCCCCGAATCACCAGATCAATACTACAACAATCAGGAGTAGTAAAAGGCCTTGGTTCGCCATCACGGTGACACACCGGGCACTGAATGAAAGGATAGTTAGAGACTTTAGAGCCCATTTCGTCCCCCGACAAAATCGATACCCCCTCCGTTTTTAATACACGATGTTTATGACAAAAAAATCAGCTTATTTTTTACTGGCTACCTTATACTGAACGATATTTATTTAAGCATGGAGGGAGTACAATGCACAATTGTGCAAAAACAAGCCACTAAGACTGTAAGACATTGCCAGTGGATAAAATGGTCATTCTACTGTTGGCACCTACATCAAGATTCTTTAAGATAATTAAATACAGTTTACCAATGCGATTGCACATGCAGCTCTAAAAAATACTAACAAAGGCATCAATCTAGTCAGCCCCCCAACAATTCAACCCTAATATTCCAAGACTGTCAAGCCAACCAAACTATACCAATCTGAAAAGCTAGTAGTGATCTGCTGAGCAGCATTTCACGGAGCCCCAGAGAGTAAAACCGGTCGGATTCATGTGGAGTGGAGAGGTAGCGACGTACGGACGATGTGCGCAGAGAGGTGGTTGGAGATGAAGCGGGACGCCTCGGCGCCCCCGTGGCCGTCGTAGACGCCGACGAAGGTGGCGGCGGCGCCCGTCTCGACCTGGCTGTGGTCCTCCAGCACGTCGTTGGCCTGCACGACGGCGAAGGAGAACTCGCCCGCCGCGTGCCGCGCGAGGTCACGCGACCACAGCAGCTCGTCGACGGCGCCGCCGGCGTCGCCGTCGCCGCCGTCGTCCTCATCCTTCCTCGTAAGCGAGTACCTCCGGACCCGGTCCCAGCACGCGGATGCAATCCTCTCCAGCCACGGCCACATCCTTCATCTCCCTCCTGGTCTCGCCCCTGCAAGAAATTCCTCCTTTCCTCGCTACCCCTTTCAGTATCTCGAGAGCTGCGCTAACAAGATGTGATTGCCATGCCTACTGCACAGCACAGCACAGCTTGTCAGCAAGCATCGACAATTCCACCTGAAAAAACAGCCAAGGATGTCAGTTACATACAACAATGCGCAGGAAATAGCGAGGTAGATGCCGCAAATTTATGTCCTCTCTTCTCGCACACCTCAATCAGCAAGGCTCAATTTGCTGAGAGAAACGGCGGCGCAATCGCCGCCTCGCTGCAGGAAGCACCGCCAGATTCACCGGAGATGTAGGGCTCCGTGCGAGACGCCTTCAGGAACAGTGGTGGTCGAATTTGGGATCGCGATTGGCGAGGCTTGGAGGAGGGAAGGAGGGAGCTCTTGAAGCGGTGGAAGGGAAGGGAAGAAGCGAAGCGAGGAAGCGATCGTACGCCCCGCTGAGTGTGCATTAGTGGGGGCCCGTACCGATTTTATACAGGCGTTAGCGGAAACCACCCTTGGTTTGCAGGTATTTGCGGGAAAGGCAGGCTTCTGATCAATTAGAAAAAAGCGCGAAAGGGCGATAGAAAAAGCAAGAAAAGCGCGGCCCTGATCGCGATTGGCTCAGGAGCTTTGACCTTGCTTATCTTTTTTTTTTTCCTGTTTTTATGTGTGTGTTTTTTGTGTGGTTGAGACGAGCCTTTCAGTTGCTCTGAAATAGTCAAGTACTGAAATGCAACGCCAAACGCCTTATCACAGACACAGGTCTCCGTCTCCCTGGAAAGAAAACCATGACCCCTTTTTATCCTTTGGAAAATCCTTTGAAGGATCGCCGTCGCCGAGGAAGGGTCAGGTGATTCATTCACCCCTGCACAGCTGCAGGCAGTGTAAAGCAATCGATTATACAGTTGACAGCTCCAAAAGCTTTGGCCAATTGTCCTGACAGCCACACACTGGATCAGGCAGCCTGCGGACCTAACCGTCCCACTCTCTTGGAACCAGAGGTGGAAAGAAAAGCAAACGCCTTCAGGCTTCAGGACAATGCATCAATGACAGATAAGGGGAATACTGAGGATTTGTTACATAGTAGTACTACTAATATTCAGCCAGATCAGGAACGCGCTGCGGTGTTACTATTACATTGCACATATGCACGGGTGCAGCATCATGATAAGCTAGCGCGTAGGCGATGGATAGCACAACCTCGCTTTACAGATGAAAAAGCGCAGCGGGAGGAAAAAGCTGAAAGATGAGTCAAACTGTTCGTGTCACTGGGAACCTGTGACACGGTGCCGCTCGCCTCCCCGGGGGGCTTTCTCGTTGATCGCATGCCGCCCAGAGATCGCCCGTCGCGTCGCCTTTAAACGCACGGCTGGCTATGCTCACTCCCATCGCCATTACAGGCGATGAGACGATCGTACCGTGTGTGGTGAGGGGGAGGTGAGCTTCGTTGGCTCTCGACGGCCACGAAGCTGTGAGCTTCATGCTGGGATGGGATGGTGATCTCTCGACTCGGGGCGAGCCGCGCCATGAGCGACGCCGCTGTCGGAGTTCAGATCAGAGCACGGATCGGTTTGGCCATTTGCTGGCGCGATCGGTAGGTTATTAGGTCAACACCGCATGCCGCACCCTGTCAGCCACCACCAGCTTGACTCGTTCCGGTCCCCAGATTGGCGGAGGGCGCGGAGGCAAGGCAAGCGAGCCGTGCCTGAGACCTCTTTTAGGTGAGGGCCGCTCGCCTTTTTCTTGGTCGATCGACTGACGACGGAGGGCTGTATGCCCACGCTAACGAGGAAGATAAAGCCTGAACTTGATAAGGGTGGAGCTCCTTCAGAGCAAGGGGCTATCAGGGCAGTGATGTGTGTGAGTTCGTGGAGTTCACTGCTACTGTGCAGTGGGGTTCGAAAGTGGAAAGGGATCGAGACGAGAGAAGTGGCGAGTCAGTTGTGACAGCACCAGCCCTCCTCTCGTAGTTTTTTCACGTTACGGACGTTGTTTCGCAGGAGGCCGGCCTCTGCGAATCATGCGTCAACAGGTACTGATCGAACGGCAGGGGATGCGCCGTGGAGGAAGGGGATAAGCGATCGGCAGAGAGTACCGGAGCAAGGGATGGCATGAAAGGCACACGTTTCCTCTTTTTTTTTTGTGAAAGGAAAGCCACTGTCCCCTGACTGTAAATTTTTTCTTTCTCTGACCCCGACAAGATTTCGGCATGGTTAGGTATTCAGGGTTGCCGCTTCCCGGAGAGAGGGCTGCCTTTGCTGCCGCCAGCCCGACGGAGGAGGCGGGGGGGGGGGGGGATGGAGACTGCAAACATGAGACGAGGGTCTGCCAACGTGGAGCTCATGCGGACCCTAGATAGCCCGCACCGGTGGGGTAGAGAAAGGGCTAGGCGGCGGGTAGACTATCTCCAACAGAGGACTCAAAAAGAGACCCAAAACTCAAAATGGCATTCGATGATACTGTTTCAGCCTCCAACTAAGTACCTATACCTAAACTCAAAATGTGTTTTCAGGAGAGAGACAACCTAAATTTTATTATTCTCTGTCCAGAAGACCTATTCTCAGGGAGGGTTCTCTTTTGGGTCTTATTGTTGAATAGATATAAAACTTTTTTTATTGTAGCACTATGTAAATATGAAATGTGCCTTGCATTTTGGGTCCGGAGATAGCCAAGGCTAGAGGAGGAGAAGGTGAGGTGGGAGATGAATCCTAATCTGATGGGTGAGAAAGACGTCTAAATCATCTACTTAACTTTACCCCCTTGATTTGTTGATATTCATCTACTTAACAACTCACCTACAAAATCCGGTATCATATGCCCCAAATAACACAAAACTAGCTAAACAACACCTTAAAATGGTTTAAAACGTGGTTTTACTAATATGACATCACACGTGGACAATAACGTGGTGTCGGTGCCTGATTTGGTCGCACCGGCACCGACGAGTGATTGCGGTGCTAACCACTCGTTTCCCTGATGGCGAGAGTGAGAGACGGGGTTTTATCCTGGTTCCGGCCACTGGGCCGTACGTCCAGCAGTGGTGCAATGCACCGGATTTCGTGTTTGCTTGTAGTAGGGGTTTACAAGCAAGGTGGGAGAAGGAGATGAGCTCCTAGGTCCCTGGCTACGATTGTGTGTTCTTGAGACTTGTGATCTCTGCGTGCCTTTTCCTTTGCATGGGCTTCCCTCCCCCTTTTATAGACCAAGGGGACGGGGTGCGAGTACATGTGTTTGTCGCTGTGTGCACTGTTCGTCCATACCGCGCATCGTGCCAGCGGGAATCGCGCCTTCCAACTCCGGCTGACGACATGGCAGGAGCTGACGTATCGTCCTTCCTTCTCGTGACAGTTCACGGCGTCGAGGGTGGTGTCTTGCGTACGGTGTTCCATGGTCTCCTTCGAGGTTGCCTTCGAGGGTGGCAGCGCGTCCGGCGGGGGGTAAAGTCAAAGGAGTGGTTGGTACAGTGCTGCTGGCAGGGATAGGTCTGGCGTGCAGCACGGCGCTTAGAGTCCGCTGTTGCGAGTGGATTTGACCGATGTCTTCTCCGGGGAGCAGGTGATGGCGCGGAGCAGTGATCCCTGCTTTTTGACCACGTCATGATGACTCTGGGTCGCAGAGTCCCGGGCGCTGTTCCCGGCGAGGCCGGCTCGAGCTTGGATCGCAAGCTCGAGCTCGCCAACCCTCGAACGAGACGGAAACCACCCGCTCGAGGGTGGGGGTCGCCCTTGAGGCCGCCGAGGACTCACAGCGATGGCGGGCCTTTGCTGGGCTGTGGAGCCTGGTTAATGTCGTTGTAGGCCTTGATGCCAAGTAGTTTTGGGCCTAGATTGGGGTACCCCTTTTTAGGTACCCGACAGTAGCCCCCGAGCCTTCGCAGGAATAAGGTTTAATCCTACGAAGGTTGGCGTACGTCGAGGCTTTCGAGGCCTTCGTATCTTCGCGAGTTCCGAGAATCCGTGGGGGCGCGCTAGCGCACCCGCGGGTGTAGCCCCCGAGGCCTTGGGAGAGTGGTTGACATTCTCTCAAGGTCTCAACTTGATGTACAGAGCATTTGCTGCTTCCTCAGGTGTGGATTCGTCCACTGCGCCTGAGGTAGGGGGGATTTCGAGCTTTCTTCGTGCCTCGTGCTCCCTGTTCGAGGGTGCTGAGGAGGAGGCGACCCGTGCTTCCCTCGGTGGGATCGAGCCACGGATGCCTGGTTGAGCTGGTAACGGGTGGTTCGAGTGGACGTCCATGCCCCGTTCGATAAGGGTAGGCTCGTGGTCACAGGACACGTCCATAGAAGTCTTTCGCAAAAGTACGCTAGACGGGACTCGACCTCATTCGATAGAGGTCGAGGGCTCGATGCTCCCCCTCGAGGGGTCCCTGATGTTCGTGCGGTAAGTCTTCTTTGCTGCTTGCTTGTCGCTGATGTTCCGTCTTCGTCTCTGACCGAGCCTCTTTTCAGTCGAGCTGGGGGACGGAGCACGCCTTCCCTCGCGCCGACCAAGGCCCTCAAGATCGGGCCAAGCTCGTCGCCTCACTCGTCCTCGCAGCTTCTGGGCCCGGCAAACGAGGTCGTGCAAGACTTCGTTGCCTTCTTCGACACCCAGGCGGAGCTGCAGGTCGAGCAGCAGCCGCGCGAGGAGGCACCCCGGGTCCTCGAGGAGCCAAGGCCGCCTCAACTCCTCGAGGCCGCTGCCGAGCCCCACGCCGAGGTCGCTCGACCCGAGGAGGCCACCCCCGCGCCTGGGGAGGCTCTTCGCGTCGAGGAACCGTCTGCGGCGCCCGTGGAGGCGGACGCCGCGGTGGTCCCTCCGCATGAGGGGGGAGAGGGGCGAACCCACGGCGGCGGGTTCCCCCACCTGAAGGAGCTGGCAGAGGCTCTGGGGGTTGGAGCCCCCGTGACGCAGGGGCGCGAGAGTGGCGAGGCCGCGCCGTCGACTCTCGTCGTGGCTCCGCCGGGGCCGGCGCCGGTCTGGTCCTACGAGGCGCACGCCCGTGGAAGCGCGGAAATGTGGCAAGCCCGCAGCGTGCTTCCCCAGCGGTTTGTCGATGAAGCCGTGGCGGAGGAGCACCTGTGGGAGGTCCAGTCGTCGCACGGCCTGGACGTTCACAGGGCGCTGTAGGACATCCTCCGTCTTCACGACGAGGCCGGCAAGGTCCACCAGGTTCGTTTCGGTGTAAGTATTGTTTTCGCCGTACTCTGTTGTTCAAGAGAGGCTTAGCTTCGTTTTTCGCAGGAACTTCGCAATCAGGCGTTCGCGAAGAACGACCAGATTGCGGAGCTATTGTTGGAGCTCCGTCGTTTGTCGGGGGTGCTCGAGACTCGAGAGCGCCAGCTGGACGACCTTCGAGGTGCTCGGGACCGGGCCCTTGCCCAGTGTCGAGAAAAGGGCGAGGTCATCGCCCACCTCGAAGGCTCAGTCAGCGCCCTGCGCGAGCAGCTTGTGAACAGCAGCGACTGGCTGGACAACGAGCGGGCTGCGCGCCGCGCGGCGGAGTCATCGGTCGAGGAGGAGCGGCGCCTCATGGTCGAGGCTCGAGACCAGCTCGAGCGAGAGCAAGCGGCTCGGGCTACGGCGGAGCGGCAAGCTCGAGAGGCGGAGCAGCGGGCCCGAGAGGCGGAGAGGGCCCTCGAGGTTGCTCAGGGACAGGTCGAGGGTAAGCTGATTTGGCTCGAGCTCTGACCCTTTTGTTTTGTTGCTTGTTTGGCTGACTTTGTTGGTGCAGCATTGAAGCAGGCGCTTCGGGCCGAGACCGAGTCGAAGGAAGCCGTGCTGGTGGAGCAGACGGAGACCCAGCGCGAGCTTGATGAGCTGGTGCAGGCAGCCTCGGCCGCCTGCAACGAGATTGCTGGTCCCGGCCTGCAGTCTGGGAGCTCCCTTGCCAGTCGCCTTCGAGCGCTTGGGGGCCACTTCACTTCGCGCGTGAAGGAGGCCCTTCTGCTTGGAGTTCGGAAGGCGCTTGGAGTGGTTACGACCCACTACCAAGCGGACCTCTCGAAGCTCGCCGCGGGGTATGTCGTGGCCGACGACCTCAACGACGAGGAGGCAGTGGCGGCGATGGAGGAGGCCGATGCTGCTGCCGATGGGACGGCGCGAGTGCTTGCCGGCCACTTCGAGGGTGTCCTCTTCCCTGGCGAGGACGGCGGCGGCTGGGACGACCTTGGCGGCGAGGGTGATCCCTGAAAGTCTCGGGCCATCGAGCCCGAATGTAAAGAAGTAGTTTAGAGCTTTTAGACTTTTTATGTAGGACTAAATTGCTCATTGAACATCGTTTATTTTGCTTTAAACGTGATGTTTGCTTTTTATGCGATGTCTTTACGACGTGCATTAGTCCGATGCTTGTGCCTCGAGAGGAAAGCGTCGCTAGGATCGTTCGTACGTGAATGACTTAGGCGGAGGGAAGTGAGGTGTTGCCATAGCCTCGAGGCGTAAGCAAACACTCGGCTCAGACGACCCTGCCCTTGTCTGTTTCACGCCTAGCGTGTTTCCTTCGGGGTTTTCGCAAAGGATTTTTGAAAAGCGACGATTTTTTCGAGGGTTAGCCCCCATGTAGCCCCCGAGGGAGGGATGGCTCTACCGAGGGTAGAGCTAAACCTTCCTCGAAGCTCGAAAAGAATAAAGGTTCGTTTTATTTTCTTCCAAACTGTGGGGGTAAAAATATCGACACTTGATTCAAAAGACTTGTACAAATCTAAAGTATGTACAAAGATTTCGAGGGCCGCGGGGCCACTCTAGGGATAGAAACGACGTAGCTGTTGGATGTTCCAGGCGTTCGTGAGGATCTGCCCGTCCTCGTCAGCAAGCTTGTACGTTCCGGGCTTGAGAACTTCGGCGACGATGTATGGCCCCTCCCATGGGGGTGAGAGCTTGTGCCGCCCTCGGTTGTCCTGTCGAAGCCTCAACACGAGGTCTCCTTTACAGAGATCTCGGTGCCGGATCATTCGAGCCTGTTGTTGACGCAGGCTCTGCTGGTATCTTGCTGAGTGGAGTAGAGCCACGTCTCGAGCTTCGTCGACCTGGTCGAGCGAGTCCTCTCGAGCCTGGCAGTTTCGCTGTTCTTGGTACGCGCGGAGCCTAGGGGACCCATACTCCAGATCCCTAGGGAGGATGGCCTCTGCCCCAAAGACGAGGAAGTATGGGGAGAACCCTATCGCTCTGCTTGGGGTGGTTCTCAAGCTCCAAATCACCGATGGTAGCTCTTGTACCCACTTGTGCCCGAACTTTTTCAGCTTGTTGTGAATTCTGGGCTTTAGGCCTTGTAAAATCATGCCATTGGCACGTTCTACTTGACCGTTCGTTTGCGGATGAGCCACTGCCGACCAATCCACTCGGATGTGGAAATCGTCGCAGAACTTTAAGAACTTCTTTCCTGTGAACTGAGTGCCGTTGTCAGTGATGATAGAGTTGGGAACCCCGAAGCGGTGGATTACATCGGTGAAGAAGAGCACCGCCTGCTCAGACTTGATCCTACTGATGGGTCGAGCTTCGATCCATTTGGAGAACTTGTCGATTGCCACCAGTAGATGCGTGAAGCCCCCGGGCGCTTTTGCCATTGGCCCGACAAGGTCGAGGCCCCATACGGCGAAAGGCCATGTAATGGGAATGGTCTGCAGCGCCTGAGCAGGTAGGTGCGTCTTGCGCGCGTAAAACTGGCACCCTTCGCAGGTTCGTACCACTTCCGTGGCGTCTGCCACGGCAGTGGGCCAGTAGAAGCCTTGTCGAAAGGCGTTACCCACGAGCGTTCGTGGGGCGGCGTGATGTCCGCACACGCCCGCGTGAATGTCGAGGATAAGCTCTTTTCCTTCGGGTATCGGGATGCAGCGTTGCAAGACCCCCGAGGCTCACCGTCGGTACAGTTCCCCCTCGATGATGAGGAACCGTTTAGCTTTCCTTGCTACGCGCCTTGCCTCCGTTCGATCGTTAGGCAAGACGCCTCCGTCGAGCCAGTCGAGGTACGGACTCCGCCAATCTCGAGGTGCCGAAACCTCGTCAATTTCCATCGCCTCCGCCTCGTCCTCTCCTCCCGAGCAAGCTTCATATCCCATAGGTTCGTCCTCGTCCGCCAAGAGCTCCGCGCTCGTGGGGTCGAGGGCGGATGTTGGAGCGTCGGGTGCGGTCGAGGCTTGGGTCGAGGTGGCGAGGGTGATCGAGGGTACGTCGATGTCCTTGGCAAAAACGTTCGGGGGAACGGTGGCTCGCCCCGACGCGATCTTCGCCAATTCGTCGGCCTCCTCGTTGTACCTTCGTGCGATGTGGTGGAGCTCGAGGCCGTCGAACTTGTCTTCGAGCTTACGTACCGCCTGGCAGTATGCCGCCATTTTTTCGTCATGGCAGCTCGATTCCTTCATCACCTGATCGACGACCAGTTGCGAGTCGCCGCGGATGTCGAGGCGCTTGATGCCGAGCTCGAGCGCGATTTTCAAGCCAGCAAGAAGCGATTCATACTCCGCCATGTTGTTCGACGCAGGGAAGTTGAGTCGCACGACGTACCGAAGGTGCTCCCCGCGGGGTGATATGAAGAGTAGGCCGGCGCTGGCGCCGGTCTTCATCACCGACCCATCGAAGTACATCTCCCAGCAGTCGAGGCTGGACTTCGAGGGGGGAGCTGGGTGTCGGTCCACTCGGCTACGAAGTCAGCCAGGGTCTGGGACTTGATGGCTTTTCTTGGGGCGTAAGCGAGAGTCTCCCCCCTCAGCTCTGTCGACCATTTCGAGATTCGTCCAGAGACCTCGCGGTTCTGAATGATTTCGCCCAGCGGAAAGGACGACACGACGGTCACCGGGTGGGCCTCGAAATAGTGTCGCAGCTTGCGTCGAGCCAGAATGATTGCGTAGATCAGCTTCTGGATGTGGGGATACCTCGCTTGGTCTTAGGCAGGACCTCGCTGATGTAGTACACCGGTCGCTGGACCGGTAGAGAATGTCCTTCCTCGGTCCTTTCTACTACTATGACCGCGCTGACGAATTGAGTCGTTGCTGCGACATAGAGGAGGAGAGGTTCGCCCTCTTTTGGTGAGGTAAGGATCAGCGTGTTCGTTAGCGCTGTTTTGAGTCGATCGAGAGCTTCCTGAGCCTCCGCGGTCCAGGTGAAGTGTTCTGACTTCCTCAAAAGACGATACAGAGGTAACCCCTTCTCTCCGAGACGAGAGATGAAGCGGCTTAGGGACGCTAGGCATCCCATCACCCTCTGTACACCCTTCAGGTCACGGATCGGTTCCATCTGTTGGATGGCCGTGACCTTTTCGGGGTTGGGCTCGATGCCTCGTTCAGAGACGATGAAGCCCAGGAGCATGCCTCGAGGCACACCGAAGACGCACTTCTCGGGGTTGAGCCTCACTCCGTGCACCCTGAGGCAGCTGAACACGACCTCGAGGTCGCGCACCAGGTCGTCCGCCTTCCTGGTTTTTACGACAATGTCGTCGACATACGCTTCTACGATACGACCTATATGATCCCCGAAGACGTGGAGCATACAGCGTTGATACGTGGCCCCGGCGTTTCGAAGGCCGAAGGGCATCGTAACGTAGCAGTACATGCCGAAAGGAGTGATGAAGGAAGTCGCGAGCTGGTCGGACTCCTTCATCTTGATCTGATGGTAGCCGGAGTACGCATCAAGGAAACATAAAAGTTCACATCCCGTCGTGGAATCCACGATCTGGTCTATACGTGGTAAAGGAAATGGGACTTTTGGGCACGCTTTATTCAAGCTGGTCTAATCTACACACATTCTCCACTTCCCACTTTTCTTTTTTACTAGTACAGGATTCGCTAGCCACTCGGGATAAAACACCTCCTTGATGAATCCGGCCTCCAAAAGTTTGCGTACCTCCTCACCGATTGCCCGCCGTTTCACTTCGTCGAAACGGCGGAGACGTTGTTTGACCGGCTTGGAGTGGGGGCGGATATCAAGAGAGTGCTCGGCGACCTCCCTCGGAATGCCTGGCATGTCCGAGGGGCTCCACGCGAAGATGTCTGCGTGAGCGCGGAGAAAGTCGACGAGCACCACTTCCTATTTGTCGCTGAGAGAAGAGCTGATCCTCAACACCCTGCCATCGGGGCTGTCGGGGTCGAGGGGAACAATCTTGGTGTCTTCAGCGGGCGCGAAGCTCCCCTGCTGCCGTTCGTTGGCATCAGGGAGCGTGTTGACGATCGCTTCCAGATCCGCCACGAGGGTCTCATCGAGGGCGAGAGCCTCCGCGAGCTCGATGCTCTCGATGTCGCACACGTAGGCGTGCTCGACCGTCGGGCCGACCGTAATGACTCCGTGTGGTCCTGGCATCTTTAGCTTGAGGTATGTATAGTTTGGGATGGCCATGAACTTAGCGTAGCACGGTCTTCCCAAAATGGCGTGGTAGGCTCCCTTGAAGCCCACTACCTCGAAGGTGAGCACTTCCTTGCGGAAGTTCGCCGGGGTTCCGAAACAGACGGGCAGGTCGATCTGCCCGAGGGTTTGGACGCGCTTTCCGGGTGCAACCCCATGGAAGGAGGACTTGTTGGGCCGCAGCTCGCTGGTGCTGATCCCCATAAGCTCCACAGTTGGAGCGTACAGGATGTTGAGGCTGCTGCCGCCATCCATGAGCACCTTGGAGAAGCGCGTGTTGCCGATGACGGGGTCGACGACAAGAGGGTACTGTCCCGGGTTCGGTATGTGGTCGGGATGGTCTTCGCGACCAAAAGAGATGGTCTCCGACGACCAGTCGAGGTACGAGGGGGCCGCTGGTCGGGCCAGCATGACCTCCCTACGTTCCCTCCTCCGTTGTCGAGGTTTCAAGTTGGCTGCGGGGCCTCCCGTGATGAAGAACACATGTTCCACCTCAGGGTACCCGTCATCGTCCTTGGCGCCACCGTCCTTGGGCTGACCGCCATCCTTTCGGGGGATGCGGTTGTAGAACTTCCGCAGCATCTCACACTGCTCGAGGGTGTGAGCTACTGCGGTCTTGTGGTACGGGCACGGCTTCTTGAGGAGATCGTCGAAAACGCCCCCACCACGCAGAGGACCTCGAGGTCCCTTGTGGTTAGGGTCGACCGCGAGGGCCTCATCCTCGACGTCGCCTGTCCCGCGAGGGGCTCGGGGCTTCTTCCCCTTCTTGCCGTGCTTTCGCTTCTTCGAGGGACCTTTCACCTTGTCGTCCTCCGCGGACGCTTCCTCAGGGCGCTTCCCCTTTTTGTCGTTGAAGATGGCGTTGGCCGCCTCCTCCCCCGAAGCATACTTCGAGGCCACCTCGAATAGCCGGTTTGCGTCGGGGGAAGGGCTCCTCCCCAACTTGCATACCAGGCTATAGCACGTTCTCGAGGAAGGAGTGGATGATCTGGTGGTCGGTGATGTTGGGGAGCTCGGTGCAGCGCATGGAGAAGCGCCGGATGAAGTCCCTCAGAGATTCACCGGGCTTTTGCCTGCACCCTCGAAGGTCCCACGTATTCCCAGGGCGCACGTAGGTGCCCTGGAAATTCCCAACGAAGGTCTCGACCAGGTCGTCCCAGTCGCGGATCCGGTTCGAGGGCAGGTGCTCGAGCCATGTCCGCGCGGAGTCTGCTAGGTGGAGTGGCAGATTGCGGATGATCATGGCGTCGTCTGTAGCGCCGCCGAGCTGACACGCTAGGCGGTAGTCGTTGAGCCATACCCTGGGATCCGTTTCCCCGGAGTACTTGGTGATGGTGGTTGGCTGTCGGAAGCAGGGGGGAATCGGGGCAGTGCGGATGTTGTGACTAAACACCCGCGTGCCTGCTGGTTCCGTGGCCGCATCCCGGTTCCAAACAACGTCGGTGCGCCCGCGCTGATGGGTCCGGACTTCCTCTCGCTGCCTGATCCGATTCAGGGTATTGCGAGCGCCGCCGTCATCGTCCGTGCCACGGGTGTCCCGGAGGCGTGACCTCGCGGGTACCCTTGCTGGAAGCGTTCGTGCTTCAAGCGCACGTGGTTCGCTGGCGTGACGTCGCACCGTGTCACGGCGGGAGTTGCCCCGGGATTGTGCTCGCGCCCTGCCGTTGGGACGGGGTGAGCGTACCGAGGATTCACCTCCTCGTTCGCCCTTCGAGGCTGAGGAGCGTCGAAGGCGGGAGGCTAAGCTCTCAGCTTGCTGTCGGGCAGCATGCTCGACCAGCTTTTGAGCCTCGAGGTGCAGTTTCCGCCCTTCGGGGGTGGCTGCCTCCGGCATGGCTCGGAGCAGCGCGGCCGCCGCGATGAGCTTCTGGCTTGTCCTGGGAGCGAGCTCGTCATCTTTGCCCTCAGCAAGGATGCAGGCCTGAGCCACTCGTCCCGCGTGTCGGGCGTCCGTGCCGTGCTCGTCGCCTTGCTTGGCCGGCTCGCGGTCGGAGCGCGCCGGTGGCGAGACGTCACCACTAGCTTGTGGCAAGTGGCGCGGATCCCGCTCGTCCTCGGAAGGAGAGTGATCTGATGGGTCCGATGGCTGCGCACCTATCGGATCTATGCCATCATTGTCCCCCTGGTCGTCACCCCCGCCGTCGTCGTCGGACGTCGATCCCTCGCTGAGTTGTCCGTCGTTGATGACGAAACACTCCTTGGTTGGGTCATACTCATCATCGGAATACCCGAAGCAGTAATCCGCCGCTGTTTGAAAGGCAATAAAGGCCTCTGGGTCGCGGAGACCCGAGTAGTCCCAACCAGGGTGTCTACGCATAAATGCGTGTCCATCATCGGACTCCGTGCGGGAATCGCCGGGCAACGGATCGGCGAAGTCTTGCTCGGAGACTGGGTGGCAACCAGGCTGGTCGCCATACGCACTCATTGTAGTGCGGATGGAAGAGGCGTACGCATCCGCGGAGTTGCGTAGCCCGTAGGGATAGGAATGTGCTGTCGCAGCGCGTGGTGCAGACATGGGCCCTGGGAGGAAGGGAGCAGCCCTCTCCTGTGACCCTGACCGCAGGGCGTCCCCTTCCCTTGTGGGATGGGGGTCGCCGACGTCGGCGGCGCGCCTTGCAGCGCGCGTTTGTCGTGCGCGAGGTCCGGGACGACTCTGCCGTCGCGGTGTCGCCGGAGGCTGATGATGAGGCTCCGGTTGGTTGCTGGGATCCTCCTGGATGATGCGCATGTGATAATCATCGCCACATGTTTGGAACCGCAAGCTCCCGAACCGGATCTCCTGCCCCGCTGGGAGCAGATTGCTCTCGCCCAGCGGAGGCCGTCCTTCGCCGAAGTTCGCCATTGGGAATGAGAGCAGCGCAGCGCTGGTCCCCTACCTGGCGCGCCAACTGTCGGTGCCTGATTTGGTCGCACCGGCACCGACGAGTGATTGCGGTGCTAACCACTCGTTTCCCTGATGGCGAGAGTGAGAGACGGGGTTTTATCCTGGTTCCGGCCACTGGGCCGTACGTCCAGCAGTGGTGCAATGCACCGGATTTCGTATTTGCTTGTAGTAGGGGTTTACAAGCAAGGTGGGAGAAGGAGATGAGCTCCTAGGTCCCTGGCTACGATGTGTGTGTTCTTGAGACTTGTGATCTCTGCGTGCCTTTTCCTTTGCATGGGCTTCCCTCCCCCTTTTATAGACCAAGGGGACGGGGTGCGAGTACATGTGTTTGTCGCTGTGTGCACTGTTCGTCCATACCGCGCATCGTGCCAGCGGGAATCGCGCCTTCCAACTCCGGCTGACGACATGACAGGAGCTGACGTATCGTCCTTCCTTCTCGTGACAGTTCACGGCGTCGAGGGTGGTGTCTTGTGTACGGCGTTCCATGGTCTCCTTCGAGGTTGCCTTCGAGGGTGGCAGCGCGTCCGGCGGGGGGTAAAGTCAAAGGAGTGGTTGGTACAGTGCTGCTGGCAGGGATAGGTCTGGCGTGTAGCACGGCGCTCAGAGTCCACTGTTGCGAGTGGATTTGACCGATGTCTTCTCCGGGGAGCAGGTGATGGCGCGGAGCAGTGATCCCTGCTTTTTGACCGCGTCATGATGACTCTGGGTCGCAGAGTCCCGGGCGCTGTTCCTGGCGAGGCCGGCTCGAGCTTGGATCGCAAGCTCGAGCTCGCCAACCCTCGAACGAGACGGAAACCACCCGCTCGAGGGTGGGGGTCGCCCTTGAGGCCGCCGAGGACTCACAGCGATGGCGGGCCTTTGCTGGGCTGTGGAGCCTGGTTAATGTCGTTGTAGGCCTTGATGCCAAGTAGTTTTGGGCCTAGATTTGGGTACCCCTTTTGTAGGTACCCGACACGTGGCAAAGACATATTTAATATCTACTCCACCTCCCTAAATTATTGATCTTTATCTATATTATCCCTCAGCTATATTCTTGGATATTTAGTCATTCGAGGTTTTCAGTATAATATTAGTAACTCTTGTTTTTTAAAAAACTATTTTGCTAACGTAGATATGTGATGGGCCTGAGAACTGCCCTGCCGACCTGCCCTTCGTTGGTGGTCGATCGTGCAGGCCTGCCCTGGCCCTTCCATAGCAGTACACGGCCCGCATAGTACGGAGGTGCACATCAGGCAGCAAGATGAAGTTCCTCATCTTCATGGGCCTTCATCTTGCTGCCCGGCACCCGGCCAAGTGGCCCAACTGATTGAAGTTCCTTGCTCGCGAAGCTGATACCAGGGTTGCTCCTCGCTCGTTGCTTCCGCTGTGCTCACGATGGCGGCGAACTCGTGATCGTGAAAGCGCCCGGCCATCCAACCATCCGGCACGGCAGCCGCAGCACGACAGTCTTCTGCCTCGGCACTAGTATACTACTTATGCCGATGTCACGGTTGCTACATCTGCCACTATAACCTCAGTTTTTTTTTTTCCTTTTCTGTATGTTCCTTTTCCTTTCAAAAGAATGTTTTTCTGTATGCCGGTGCGGCAGATTGATTCCTTTCCGACGATCGAGCAGTTCATCCCGTGCGTGAGCATGACTGGGTTGCAGTAAACAAAGGTTTAACCAATCTTGGCGCCGTCGTAGTTTGTCAGACTTCGATGATCCAAGCCTGCAAGGCTGCAACGGTACGTAATTCTGGATTTGATCTTATCATTCTTGGATCTTTGCTATCTCTACTTTGGACGATCCCACAGACATTACCCAACCTCCAAAAACCCGAGCACCAGCTCATCGCAATCCGCAACCCTTTGCAAGATACCTTCCAGAAGATCTCACTGACTTACTGTTGCCCAGCCTGGGAACATGTACGATCACTCTCTGTATACGCTATTACGATAGGGATTGTGATCATAATTTGTTCCGAGATGTGACGGCTGGCAGGCCTGACGCACAAACACGTTGACGCAGCAACACCATTGATAGGGTCAGAGAAACACAGCGCCACAAAGCTCAATGGAATAGCCGAATAGCAAAACTCTGCCGGCCTGGTAGATGGAGCGACGCGCTGCGCGCCAAAAGCCCCATTTGGCACACCATGTCCCTCGAGACCGTTTCCCCCGTCGTCCATCCCGCGCATTTCATTCACCGCGTCGACCCCTGTCACGTACCATGCCAACACCAGAGGATGCTTCCCCTGCGCTGGCACTGCTGGGCGTAGCATCAGGCCCACCCCCTCGTCGTTTCGATCACGTCCGAAGCTTCGTACCCACCAATGGCGCCACCACCGTCATCTTTGCTCCGCGACCTGCTCGTCGCTGACGGGTTCAAGAACCGTCGCAGCAGGCCACCCGACGGCTCCGCTCCGCCGACCACGAGATCATCGACCATGCTGCACCGGCGCCCGGGCAAGCCCGTTCGGTCCCAGTCCGACGTGGTCACCCGCAGCCGCCTCAGGGAGATGAACGGCGAGAGAGACAACAGCGGCGGAGGCGGGAGGGACGCCGGCGACGAGCGGAGAGCGGCCACCGCGACGCGGATGTCGTCGGCGTCGCAGACGAGCGCGAGGACCTTCAGCAACAAGGCTGGCAGCGACAGCAGCGGCGGCCTCGGCGCCAGGAAAGGCGCCGCGTCTGCCTCCGGCGTGCCAGCGCTGGACGAGTCGGCTCTCACCGCGCTCATCTCCCTGGCCGCGGGCGCCATGAAGCGGTTCGTCAAGGACGAGGCGTTCCGCGCCTCGCTGCGCGCCGGGTGCGCCACGTGCCTCGACGGCGGCGGCGTCTCGGACTCCGACTCCGACCAACGCGCCGTCCTCGACCTCCGCGTGCACGCGCAGACCGTCGAGCGCGCCGCGCGCGAGGGCCTCGACCCTCGCGACCTCAAGCGCGCGTCCCTCAAGCTCCACGAGCTCGCGTCGGCGCTCGACGCCGACGCCAAGGACGTTCCGTACCGGCGCGGTGTCGTGGCGGCGTGCGCGCACGTGTACATGTCGGCGGTGTCCAAGCTCCAGAAGCGGGACCACTCGGCCGCGGTGCACGCGCTGGAGGCCTTCTGCCTGGCGCCACGCGAGGCGCGGACGCTCCTGCTCCCGTCGCTCTGGGACAGGCTGTTCCGCTCGAGCCTCTCGCACCTGCGGGCGTGGCGCGAGCTCGAGTTGTCGGCGGCGAGCTCCGGCGACGAGAGGGCGAAAGAGGTGGAGAGGACGTTCGTGGACGTGGTGGACCGAGGGACCCGCGCGCTCGCGTGCTACTACAGGGACTGGCTGCTGGGGCGCACGGACGCCATGGCGCTCCCGGACGTTCCCGCTCCTCCCAGCACCGTCGTTCGTGCCGGCGCGGCGAGGGGCTCGGCGTCGACGTCGTATGAGATCAGCTCGGATGTCGTGTTTAGCTCCGGGTCTGGGAGTTCGAGCCCGGCCAAGTTTCTGTACGATGAAACAATGCAGAAATCTGAGGAGGAAGACGAGGTGGACGCCATGGCGGCAGATGGAGACAGCGTGTTCCGTGAGTGCGATGCTGGTGGAGCAAGGAGCTACAACCCCGCGCTGCAGGAAGAAGAAAGTGCATCCAAGCCTGGCAGTAAATTAAGCAACGGGATCATTGAACCACAGGTATGCAATTCCCTCTGAGAATGCTCATCACTGGCCCGAGATACACCAAAGTTTCTGACAATTTGCATTCCACGAACCTAGGCTGAAGATGAACAGAACAAGGAATCATATGCGTCAACAAGTTATCCGGCGATTTCTGACGTCTCTGCTAATGACATTGTTACCGTTGAGTTCCGGTACGAACATTGCTCTCTACCTTTACAATCTCTAATTCCCATGTCCTGACAATGTAATTCTGTACTGATCTCTGTGGTTACGTGTAAGTTCCTCAGTGAAGCGCCACTCCAGAGTGACACAGATGCCAACCATTTCCCCATTTTCGACAACGTTCCCAGCGACTTCCTTTGTCCACTGACGAGGCAGATCTTCAACAACCCAGTGACAATCGAGACAGGCCAGACGTTCGAGCGGCACGCTATAGTGCAGTGGCTAGACAGAGGCTTCAGGACGTGCCCTGTCACAGGCCAAGAACTCCTGAGCTCGACGATTCCAGACACGAACCGTGTTCTCAAACGCTTGATCGATGGCTGGAAGTCTGAACACTGCAAGAATCTTGTCTCCGGAAGCAATGGGCTTGAACACAAGCTGACTACGAAGGTTATAGAAAAGGTCTTCAATTCAGCTGAAGACATGTCTGAGAAACTTGACAAGGCAAGGCACCTGATGGCGATCGGTGGTATCGACTTTCTCCTGCACAAGTTTCAGGAAGGTGGAGGAGACGAGCAGCAACGGGTAGCCGAGCACCTGCTGTTTTGTATCAAGGCTGAAGGCAGCTGCAGGAACTACGTGGCTATCAAGATCGATGGCTCAAGTGTTCTCCGCCTTCTCCATAGTGAAGTGCTTTCAGAAAGGAGAACCGCAGTGGGTCTGCTCACTGAACTGATATGTTTAAGAAGGTGCAGTTTCCAGTTCGAGATGTTGTGACGAATCATATTATGCAATGTATGTGCTGCCATCTTAGGTCCTAATTTAGTAATTTTGAACGTTCTAATTTTCACAGAAGGGAATTGTTTGAAGTGCTCCTGCGTGGATTGGGAACAGATTCGGTCATGCAGACAATGGACGTACTACTTGAGCATCTCCGGAGCTTGCCGGTCGAAGAACAAGCCTCAGTTGCTGTTCTCCTGTTGCACTTGGATGCATTGGTATGCAGCTCCGTACATTTCGACCATTGCATTTCCTCCTCGTCGTTAAATGTCACTGACCTGCACATTTCGTTAGCTAGTTTCAGATATTACCTGGAAACTGTCTGCAGAAAACTTTAGAACCGTCCTGTTTTTTGTTTTGTTTCTGCAAATTCAACTACTATGACAATTGAAGTGGGTACTGAAATGCCTGGCAGGTGGAGCCGAACAGAAATTACACGTACAGAGAAGAGGCTGCCAAGATCATCACACATTCTCTGAGATGCAGCATGTCAGATGACAATGTCGTGCCGAGCACTCGGAGAGCTCTGCTGCTGCTGGCAGGGTATTTCACCTTCTCAGGGGACCTTCTCGCAGAGGACTGGATGCTGAAACAAGCCGGCTTCGTGGACGCCTCACGTACCAGCCCTATAAGCTCCGACATCGCTGTACAGGTACTGGACTGCACGCCAGTACACAAAACCACACGGCCAAATTTTCTCCGACATGTGGATGAACAGTTTCTGAAGTTCATTTCATTTTGCCATGTGTGACTGTGCGAGTGACCAGGACAAGGAAGTTGCCGAAACCGAGGCCCGGCTGAGGCACGCGACCGGGGCGCTCCTCGGCAGCAGCGGGGTCAGGAGGCCGTTCCTGGAGGCGCTGTCCAGGTGCCTGGGCTCCCCCGACGCCGACCTGGTGGGCGCCTGCCTGACGACGGCGGGTTGGCTGAGCCGCTCGCTCGCGGCGTCGCTCGACGGCGCCACGGACACCGACGCGGACACGTCCCTCGCCGCGTTCTCGGCGCTCGTCCCGCGGCTGAAGCAGTGCCTGGCCCCCGGCCGGCCGGCGCGCCACAGGGTCCTCGCCACCGTGTCGCTGCACAACTTCAGCAAGATCCCAGGTGACCCCGGTGCACCCTCTTCCCTTTTTTTTGGACATCGATCTGTATGTCATATTTGCCCAATGCCATCGGCAATGTGATCACGCAAGCTATAGTCGATGGGCCATCCTTGATTAAACTAAGCACGAAGTTGTTAGTGTCAAGTGACTGACGGAATGATTGTGCTTGCAGACTGCAGGGAGCTGTTGGTGTTGCTGGCTGACGGCCTGCGGGACCACCTCGCCGAGCTCGCGGGGCTGACTTGGACGGCCGGTCGGCTATCTGCCGAACTCCACGAACGGCATTGACTTTCCAATGCCGGATGCCGTAGTGGAGCCGCCGGCGACGGGGCCTCTCGTCATCCTCGCAGGGGAGATTCAGCGGGAAGTATATGAAAACCTGGTGCTTTCCTTGACCCGTTTGTTCGTCAGAATCAGAACCCTACGAAGTGAACAGTGACTCCCAGCAGTTTCTCCGATCGAGACCGACAAAGCCGCTGTACAGTGCACTCTATCTTCTTTTATCCGTTTCTCTGCAAGCAAGACTATGCGATCGAGGAGGCGCCGGCTGTGAATATCACACGATGGTTTGACAGAGACCCGGGCGTTTGCTTATACTAGGTTGTAGCCATTGTTTTTCAGCGTTGGATGATCGGTCATCGGTGCTCCACTTGCACTGGGTGGTGGTTAGGACGTTCCGCAACTCGTAGGAGCTATATGATTTGGGAATTGAGTGTAGCACTTGACCTAGGATGGAATGGGCTACATGGTTTTTGAAACTTACTGACTGTCACCATGCTTAGCCTCGTGCTGCAGCCGTGTACGCCACATCTTATTGGACCTTGTTCTAATCTCCCCTCGCCGAGATAGTAGACTTGTGTTGTGTGTAGTCTCTCTCATCACTGTGATTCACATGCCACCGCCCGCGGAAATACCAAGGACATTCAGAGCACATTTCTTATGCCTCGTCAGAGTCCCGATTCCTACGGAAACTACGAAAGTGCTGGCAGATAAGACGATGATCCAAAAAATGATACCCAGTCTAGCACGAACCCGGCAACAGCTGCGGGAACACGCGTGGCTCACTCGCCACGACAGCGACTCGTCACTCGTCAGTGGTGGTGTTGTGATTGCAGTTTTTGTTCGCGTCCATCGCCCCATCTCCTGATGCTGCTTCCTGGCCGCAGGCTTGAGCAACCTCCCCGCACATGCGATGCGATCCAGCATGCAACCGCACGAGGCCATGTTGCCTGACCTGTTCAACCGACCCACCGGACATGCATGACAAACACCTCGCAACTTGAGGCCCGCACCGCACGTCAACTAGCTTAGCTGCCGGCGTACACTCTACAGGGCACGGCCCTGAACCGAACGCAGTTTTGATTGCAAACTGCTACCCATCATTTTTTTTTTCTCCTGCAGAGACCCCGTAACCGTTGGTTGCTACCCAATCATCCATGTGCTCGGCGCCGACCACGATCCGGGCATCAGGGGGACTCTGATACGGACAGATCGGCCGGTTCTCCCCGGCGGCGCCCTGATCGGCCGTCCGGCGATCCGCCGCGCGCCAAAAAAACAACGTCACGGCCGCGGAGACAGACAACCGCTTTCGCTTCAGCACTTGCCGTCAGTTGAGCGAGCGGTTGCGCATTTGCCAGCAGCCAGGGGTCGCCGTCGAGCCCAGCCAGAGAGCGATCGCGAGTCTCCTCTCGCGAGATTTTTCCTCAGGTCAACTTCTTTTATCATATCGGATGCCCTCTTCCAGCGCCGTGGTTTCTTGATCCGGGGAGCGTGTCCACGACATGCTCTTTCTCTTCGATTTTGCGCCGGCATCGCATCGCATATGCCGTCAGATCCCAAAGTGATCGCGCGCGTTTTTCATTCGTGGGTGAGCGAAAGCGCCGAGACGGCGAGGCATGCTCGATCGAATCTGGAAGGGGCCAATGCACGAGCAGCGGAGCAGGTGGTGCCTTTTCGTTGTCGTCCAGTGCGGTGCTGGGGCACGGAAAAAGTGTCGCCCAGTTTTTCTTTGCCGTAGTGACTGGGTAATCATGGAAAGATTAAAATTTGCCGAAAGCATCGTGGGAAGGAAAACAGGAAAAAGGCTTACCTAGACCATATCCTACAAAGTGGAAACAGACTCACATCGATCCACTTCCTTGCGAAGAGGAAAACTAGTAAGGTCGGCAATGTCTCGATCGGAATCATTTTATGTGATGTGTGTGTGCGGTGAAATTATTCACGACAGCATAGCTATGGTTACAATGTCTTATTTATGTTTTTTTTTCTAGTTTTTTGGCATAAATTTGCTTATTTTGTCTTTGCATAGCCGTGTCAGTGCCCACCACCTCCCCAACCGCTCCACACCACCCGACCTCTTCTTCTCTGTAGTATTACTTCCCTCCCTTTTGTGTAACAGAGAACCAATGCAAATAGTAAAAATGAATGCTACGGTTTTGGTCTCACACTCACGTGCAAATCTAAGTACTTCGCCCAATCCCTCTGTGTTGGGACAAAAGTGATATGAGGCCATACATACACGCTACGAAATGTGACTTTAGATGTTTATATGCTCTCATCAATGACATTGGACAGTCATTTCATATGTCCCATGAATGCACTTGCACCTTGAAAACCATGACTTTGGAGTATTTAATAACATTTTTAGTTAGAGTCTGCATTTCCATGTTATCGTAGCAATTGCATGGAAACATTGTTAGGATGCAGTGTCGTCATCAGTTTTTCACCCACCTTTCCGTCAACGCCTCTGCGTTATTATCCTTTTTGACAATATGCACTTGCACCTTCTGTGCACAAAATCACAATTTTTTTAGCAAGACTATTTGAATGTAACCTGGCTAATAGACATGCAAAGAATGTTATAACTTTTTAAACCTGTGGCGATGCAAACGAAAGAAATTTTCTCTTTGATATTGGATTCATATCAGATACCGATCATCAGTCGTGGCTTCGATACGTGGCACAGAAACCTGCCAAAGCGTATGGGTGCGCTTTGGTTCTCTAGTGGTCCGCACCCTTGTTTGGCCCCATAGCATATAAAAAAATTACTTTCCACACTCCCGAAACTTAAGCAAGATTCCTTTCTGCCTTCAATTTAATTTTTTATTGATGAAGGTTCGCACACAAGTTAGGTACGATTCTTTCCTCCGTCTTCGAAGGTGCGATAGCTCCGGTCGTTGCTCCGATCTCTCCGGCTGCCATCTCAGCTGAGAGGGTGCGGTCACTCTGGAGAAGGCCTTAGCAACTAGCAGCAGATTGGATGGTTGGACACTGTTACAGTCAGTCAACCGCTTTCCAAGCTGGCAATCAGTGCAAAACTAGAAAACGCAGGCGGCAGGCAGTCAGCGCAACTAGTCAAGTCAGCACAGTGACAATTCTAGCCGGCTGTGTGTACATTGGCACAGATTTTCGTCGGATCAAGTGGTTGCACGCACGGATCTGATGATGCAATGGATGGATCGGTCTCGTCTCTCCTCTCACATAAGATAAGCTCCCGCAGAAGCTTCCTCCCACCACTCCGGGGAAGACGAGGTCAGGTGCTCAGAAGCCTCCTATTCGTGCACGCGGAACACGGGAGCAGCGATGATGATGATCAGCGGTCGCTTTCCCCACGGTCACTTTATCGGTTTATCCTCACAGTAGTACACAGTATATACTCGCTGTGATTACCTGCGGCACGTCATCACGACAGGCGGGGGACACGCTTTTCCTGGGCCCCAGTTGCCAGCGAGTGGAGAAAGGATTAGACACCCACCCAGACCCAGTCCCAGGCGACAAAGGTTTCTTTTCTTTCGCCGCCGCGCACGTTCGCCCACCCGCCCGCGGAGACAAAAGCGCCACGACGACGGCAGTTGGGCGCTTCCCCCCTCTCACCGGCGGACCCGGACGCCGGAGCGGCTGGAGCCCACCGCGCGCGCAGACCCGCCATCACAGCCCGGGTCGCGCCGAGTTCAGTGCACCTGGCTGTCCGCTTCGTCGCCGAGAGCACGAGACCGAGGCGGGAGGCCGGACGCGGACGAAGGCCGCTGCCGACCTTCGTCTCACCCGCGCCTCACCTTCCCCCGCAAAATTCCAAGGGCACGCCGGGATTTAATTAAGCGCGCACCGGACGGACGCATGCGGTCGAGCTAGCGGCGACTCCAACTCCTTTTCAGTTTCCCCCCCGGCATCCGGCCGCACGCAATCGCTTGCTCGCGCTGCCGTTGTCGCCGTCGCACGCACCCACCAGCTGCCCAATCTAGACCAGCCCAATCCGGACGGACGAACGAGCGAGCGCACGGCAGGAGCGGCTGTGCGTTGCGTGCGTTCGCTTTCCCTCCCCCGAAGCGTGCGTGACCCGAGAAGGCAGAAGCCGCCATGAAGCAGCAGCTCCAGCTGCCTGCGGCCTGCTACTGGTCCTAGTCGTCGCCGTTAAATCCACGAGCCCTCCCCACCAGCCCAGCCTCTCTGCTCCCGGTCCCCGACCCAGCCAGCCAGGGATACCAGATCAGAGATTCCATCCGTGTCGTTGGCGCTGGCGTTCCCGTGAGCGGGAGGCGACCCGCCGGGAGGGAGCTTGATTGGCGCCGGCTCCACCCCGTCGTTTGATGGGCAACGCATGCGGCGGCGCCCTTAGATCCAAGTACCTCCACAGCTTCAAGCACGCCGCGTCGCAGCGCCACGACTCCGACCACAGCGCCACCGACGACTCGCCCAAGAAGCCCTCCCGCCCTCCCACGCCGCCCGCCGCCACGGACGCCCACGCGGGCCACGCGTCGGCGCCGCCGGCCGCCGGCATGAGGCGCGGCGGCGGCCCGGGGGCGACGCCGGACCTCGGCTCCGTGCTCGGACACCCCACGCCCAACCTCCGCGACCTCTACGCGCTCGGCCGGAAGCTCGGGCAGGGGCAGTTCGGGACCACCTACCTCTGCACCGAGCTCGCCACGGGGATCGACTACGCCTGCAAGTCCATCTCCAAGCGCAAGCTCATCACCAAGGAGGACGTCGACGACGTCCGCCGCGAGATCCAGATCATGCACCACCTCTCGGGCCACAGGAACGTCGTCGCCATCAAGGGCGCCTACGAGGACCAGCTCTACGTCCACATCGTCATGGAGCTCTGCGCCGGCGGCGAGCTCTTCGACCGGATCATCCAGCGCGGCCACTACAGCGAGCGCAAGGCCGCCGAGCTCACCAGGATCATCGTCGGGGTCGTCGAGGCATGCCACTCGCTCGGGGTCATGCACCGGGACCTCAAGCCTGAGAACTTCCTGCTCGCCAACAAGGACGATGACCTCTCGCTCAAGGCCATCGATTTCGGACTCTCCGTCTTCTTCAAGCCTGGTGAGTTCAATACTCCACCAAACTTGTTTACACTATCATGGCACGCTGTCTAGTCAACGATTAAGATTTCTGCACTTTATCTGTTACTAATCGCAATCGGTGAGTGAAACTGAAGCTCGTACAGCTGTGCTTGCGTTAGCTCTGTACAGTATGTCCTTGTATTGTAGGTTGCCACAGCGGCTTTTGTGGAGACTGAAACAGAAAGGGTTACTCTGTTGTTTGTGATGCAAATTCTCAGTTTTCAGTTGATGGTTTAGATTGGCAGGAAATAAATGCAGCTAGCGACTTGCCTAGAGTTGACATTCAAGATTAGTGACAACACAAATTAATGGGGTAAAGTGTCCAAAATGCAAGTCAGCAAGGAGCATTTCGCAGCTGAGTGGAATTTGAATGTTTGGATCTTGATGGAAGCTAGTGTAATTAACATTTTGTCCCAATAGTAATCCAATAATTTTGAACATATTTGGGAATATTTTCTGGACCCATGCTGTATTTCTACACAGAAACATGTTTTTTTTTTGCTTCGCCAATTATTAAGCAGTTAGTCATGCTCTCTGCACCCTTGACACTTTCCCTTTTCTTATTCTTTCAGGACAAGTTTTTACCGATGTTGTTGGTAGCCCATATTATGTAGCTCCTGAAGTTTTGTGCAAAAGTTATGGAGCAGAAGCTGATGTATGGACAGCCGGTGTCATTCTCTACATTCTACTAAGTGGCGTGCCTCCATTTTGGGCAGGTAAGCATCTGATATTTTTTACTTCATTTGTCTAGGACGTTAATCGTTGTCCCTGCTGCAGACTGACGTTTTTTTTTTCCAACGCATATAATGCAGAAACACAACAGGGAATATTTGATGCTGTACTGAAAGGTGTCATCGATTTTGATTCGGACCCCTGGCCTGTGATATCTGATAGCGCAAAAGATCTTATAAGGAGAATGCTGAATCCTCGCCCAAAGGAACGCTTAACAGCACATGAAGTTCTATGTTAGTTTCTTTCATCACTCTATTCTGATGATTTGTTTTTTCGGTTCAAAAATATTCTGTTGATTTGTTATTTCTCTGATACCATAATGTATCCGTTCACTTGATGTTTTTGCAATTGTTGGACAAAAAGATGACACTTCAACTTTTATACAGGTCATCCATGGATTCGTGATCATGGAGTAGCTCCAGACCGTCCACTTGATCCAGCTGTCTTATCTCGCATTAAGCAATTCTCTGCAATGAACAAATTGAAGAAAATGGCTTTACGAGTAAGTGCGATTCTTTTAGGCATGATTTTTTTTTATATGAATCTTGGTTCGTGTATACAGAAGATACTATTGGAACAGTTTAGCTCAGTATTTCTTTGGCTGATTCTACGATTTTCAAATTATCTTTTATTGCTGGGCAATCTATGACTTGTTGTTTCTATTGAGAGGTCACCTCATCCACCACATTACTTATCTGATTGGATCTGTATTACCTAGCATCTATCAGGAGACTAGTGCTGCATTTTAAATTGCTTGCTTCTGCGATGCTGCATTAATTGACTATATATTTTTATTCTAATCTAATAGGTAATAGCTGAGAGCCTCTCAGAGGAGGAAATTGCTGGGCTGAAGGAAATGTTCCAGACCATGGACACTGATAACAGTGGTGCGATTACATATGATGAGCTAAAAGAAGGATTGAGAAAATATGGCTCCACACTAAAGGATACCGAGATTCGTGATCTTATGGATGCAGTAAGTTAACTGAAACCTTTTGGTATGCTTATTTGTATTTTCAGCTTCAGCGACCTGGGTCCTGGAATCTAATGTTGCCATACGATCAACCATCCCCAAGAATGTCTTTTCGTCTTGTCTTTCTATAAGTGACTATATGTGACTTTATCAAGAATCTATCATGGCTACTTAAAAAGTCAACCCATTAATCATTGCAGTTTCAACTCATGTATGGCAATTTACTACATATTTGTGATCAGGATGCACCGCAGTAGACAACATGTTGTCTTTCGATTTCTCCTTTTCTCTGCGACATTGCAGAGATAACTTCTGTAAATTTCAGATTTCACTGAGCACGGGGTACAACTAAAACTTCCATCTTAAAGCAGCAACCATTTGATGTCGCATGAATCTGTGCTTATGTCCTACATGATGTGTATGCTTGATTTTTTTTTTTTTTACTTGAGTGGTCTAGCAACTAATGCATATTTAAATTCCAGGCTGATAAATTGAGCTTCCAACTTAGCCTTCTTTATGCTAGAGGCTTTGTAAAAGAAAAGTTATAGCATGGTACACATGAATCTTACATGCTCTTTTTTTTTCATCGATTCATTTAGGCTGATATCGACAACAGTGGGACAATTGACTATATAGAATTCATTGCTGCAACGTTGCATCTCAATAAGCTGGAGCGCGAGGAACATCTCGTGGCAGCCTTTTCATATTTCGACAAAGACGGTAGTGGCTACATCACAGTGGATGAACTGCAGCAAGCTTGCAAAGAGCATAACATGCCAGATGCTTTTCTTGACGATGTCATTAACGAAGCAGATCAGGACAACGTAAGTCTTATTTTAATTATTATTAGGCCACACACGTAAAGCTTCATACTGCATGAGTGCATAAAACCTATCATTGCCTGCCTTATTTATTTCTTACTCACCAAGCTACATTAAACCTGTAAGATACATACAGCGAATGCAAGTAGTGTGATGCAATGAAATTTTGCAATGGAACTGCTGAACTCATCAATGAAGACATGCGTTTTATTGGACAACATGGTTGATTTGATGCTTCATTAATCAATGTTTATAGTTCTACTAGTAACAATACAAAGATAATGGTGTTGACATGCTTGGCCTAACCCTGTCCTATTTTGCCAGGACGGACGCATTGACTATGGAGAGTTTGTTGCCATGATGACGAAGGGCAATATGGGAGTGGGTCGAAGAACAATGAGAAACAGCCTGAATATCAGCATGAGGGACGCACCTGGTGCATTCTAGAGACATAACACGATGTACAGCTTGTGGCTTAGCTTCTTCCTCTGTCTTGCTGCCCTACGAAGCCTTCTGCAATTTTTCAAAATGTTGTCAACTATCTGTGTGGATGTGTTTTTCTGGGGATTCTGATTCAACTCTTGTGATTGATTCCATGAAATGCATAACAAGATGTCCATGTCAATGATCTCTTATGCTTGCTGCCCCTTGACTTTGCAAAACGTAAATATCAAGTGAGCTCACCACCCATGTCTTCTTTGATGGAGACATCAATGCTTGGGTCCATGGTGTAAGCCATTTCTCAGTCTCACCCATTGTTCCACACTTTGACGAATCTGTACTGAATACATTGTTATTTTCATGGGCCCCTCATTTATCTAATTCACTGTCTAAGGTGGACGCTCGCTTTTGTTTTCATGGGGCCGCCTTTCATTACCTACGCTGTTATTTTCACGCCCCCCTTTTGTTACCTATCTAATCGACTGCAGTCTGCAGCATAAACGTAACAAGGAAATGTCTAGACATTCTATTGTTGCTCTCCTCAAGGGCTAAAAAAACAGAACTACACGCGAATCATTGGCCACCGCTCACCAGTAGTCACCGCAAGAGCAGGAACCACCTTTGAAGTGGTGGAATCGCACAGCATCGCGAATCACAAACTCCCGGCCAGTCACGGAAGATATCAACTTGATCACCGTGTGGCAGTCACTGCAAATCCGGAGGTTCTTCATAATGTGGATCGGCATCCAGTCAGGCAAGCTCATGAGTCCGAATGCAACAGCCAGCTTCTCGCTGTGATGAATCTCAGAGCGAGGGGACTCGCTCCTCACGTACCCGAGGGCTGCAATCTTCTCCATGAGCTCATCCAGCTTGTTCCTGATCGCAATCACTTGTGGATGGCTCACATCATCTGCTTTGAAAACGTGGACCTTGTTGTCAACCTCCATCCAGCTGTAGCCCGGGTTCTTTTTTATCCCCTTGTCCCTCATCAGCTTCCTCACCTGTGCGGAATCATCTGATTTCCCCGCATCAGCATAGATCTTGGCCATAAGCATATAGCTTCCAGAATCGGGTGAGTCCAGCTCAAACAAGTGTTTCGCTGCAAGTTCAGCGAGCTCGTTGTTCCCATGCATCTTGCAGGCGCTAAGAAGAGCTCCCCAAACCTCAGCAGTTGCTTTCATAGGCATCTTGTCAATAAGACCCTTCGCTTCTGTCAGGCGCCCTGCACGGCCAAGTAGATCTACCATGCATGAGAAATGCTCTATCCCCGGTGATATGTTATGGACCCTCTTCATCATATCAAAATAAGATTTACCCTCCTGCACGAGTCCAGAGTGGCTACATGCAGACAAAACGGCAACATAGCTTATGTAGTCTGGCTTTGCGCCTCTTTTCAGCATGTCATCAAAGATCTCTATGGCTTGCTTTCCCATGCCATGCTGTGAATAACCAGTGATCATGGCATTCCAAGACACAAGATCCTTCACATTCAGGAAGTTGAATACTTTTCGAGCTTCTGATATCCTTCCACACTTGGAATACATTGTAATAACTGCATTCGCAACAGACGTGTCTAAGATGAGGCCAACCTTTAGAGTGCCACCAATGATCTGATCTCCAAGTTTGGTTGCACCTAAATCTGCACAGCCTTTGAACAATGTGACATAGGTAACCCAGTCAGGTCTGACATCCTTCTCACTTAGCATAGAACTGTACATCTTGAGGCCATCTTCCTCTGCTCCATGTTGTATATATGCACCCAACATAGCATTCCATGTAATGACATTTTTTATGGACATGCCATCAAAGAACTCACGAGCTTTTGCTATGTTCCCTACTTGAGAATACACAGTAATCATGCTTGTCCATGATACAATGTCCCTTTCGTTCATAAATCTGAATATAAATTCAGCACTTTGGAGATTGCCGCACTTTGCATACATAGAGATGAGAGAATTGGAGACAACGACAGCTTGGATCTGCCCACTTTTCAGACAAAGTGAATGTAGTTGCCTCCCAAGGCACAGATCCATCCTGCTGCAGCAGCCACTCACAAGAGTTGCCAGTGCAAATTGATCAAGTGTCATCAATTCAGATCGCATCTGGTTGAACAACTCAACAGATTCAGTGAAACACCCATATTGCAAGAATCCAGATATGAGAACTGTCCATGCCACGTTGTTACGATCGCGTAAAGAGTTGAATACCCGCCTAGCTTCCTTGAAACAGCCACTTTTTGCATATAGCTCAACAAGAGCACTAGCAACATATGGATCAATACGGGGTAGGTTCCGAATCACCTGAGCATGGAGTTGTTTACCCCATCCCAATGAAGACAATCTGGCACATGCAGTAAGGGAACTAGTGTACGTTGTTGAATCAAGACGCACACCTTTGCTGTACATCTCTACAACCATATCAAGGGCTTCTCGGACTCTGCCGCTCTGAGACGATGCTGACACCATCATGTTCCAAGAAACAACATCTCGCTCAGGCATGTTATCAAAAAGCTCAAGAGCACAGTCAACACCATATGTCTTGGCATACCCCACCAGCATACTATTCCGACAGAAAATAGTTGGGTTTTCTATGCGGGCAAACAACCTTGACGCTAAATCCACAGCTCCGCATCTCACAAACATGCCAACAAGAGAAGCTGCTACCTCACTTTCATCCTGGGAATCGAACTTCTGAACCATCCCAAGAAGCTGCAGTGCCAACCCGTGCCATCCAAGGGCACCACAAGACTTCATGGCACAACTGAACGTGAATGCATTCGGCGACGAATCCCCGCTTCGGTGCAGGGACACAAAGGTTTCTAGAGCAGGCAGGTACTGTCGGCTCTGAAAGTATCCAGACATGATCGTGTTCCACGAGGCCACATCTCTGGCTGGCATTCTATCGAACAGCTCCACGGCATCGCTCAGGCGGCCCAGCTTGGCGTACCCATTCAGCATCACGTTGTGGGTGATGACGTTGGGACTGGTGATGTCCGCCTGCAGCAGGCGGCGGGCGTCGGGGAGGGATCCGCAGGAGAGGTAGGCGTGGAGGAGCGTGTTCTGTAGGAAGACGGTGGACGCGAGGCCCACGGCGACGAGGCGGCCGTGCAGCGCGCGGGCGACGGAGAGTGCGCCGCGCGCACCGCACGAGCGGAGCGCGTCGGCGAACGCCTGCGTGATCGCCATGTGGGAGGCAGCCGCCGGAGGAGGAGACGGCGGTGGCGGCCATGGGGTCGCCACCATTCAAACGCTTCGCAGTGCCCGCGTCAGGCTGCACAAGAGAGAAGCTGTCTGGGTCCAATTCGGCCCATTGGACCTTGGGGGGAAACTGCTGGAAAGGAAATACGCCATCCCAGTATGAAAGCGTATAGTTTGTGTTTAGCGCCTATCGCGCGTCGCGTCTCCGAACTTCCCACTCGGCAGCGACGAAACCGAAGCTGGAGACCTTTGATCCAGTGTAGGGTACAGGGCTTTTGTTGCGAGACTATGGAGGGATCCCTGGAGGCGCGGCCCGGTGTCCTCCTCGTCGGCGCCCCCGGCGTCGGCAAGCGAACCATCCTCTCCCGTGAGATCTCGCTGCTCTCCTTTCTGTATATCTTCCATCTCTCGATTTGAATACGAAACATCGACCGGATAGATTAGCCGAACTGTTTAGGATCCGCATCCGATGTGTTCGCTCGTTAGGGAGGAAGAGGGAAAGAAGATCCCGTGGTCCACTGTCCTTTCTGTATATTTTTCAGTTTTGAGTGGACTAAGTTAAAAGGGCGTTAACACAACTCTTGCAGACACCTTCCCTGCGTTGTTCTCCCATTGCACAAAACCTCACATCTTGGTCTCTGAGGCGATGCAAAACCCGTTGGAAATGCAGCTCCAACCTCGGCTTAGCCAGTGCGCGAGAGAGGAGTCCGATATCCTATGCTCATGCCTCGCCCTTTTTCCTCTCAGCGAATGGCCAGACGCCCACATTTTGGACTGCTTACGAAACAGACCTCTACGGTCCCGGGACTTCTATGATCTGCTACGTACTAAAACGGATCCAACGCCCGACGTCATGCGCATCTGGAACACCAACCTTCCGACAAAGGTTAAATATTTTGGTTGGCTCCTCTACCATGGGCGCCTAAACACTCGGTCGTCACTTCATTTCAAAGGGATCCGAGAGCTAGAGGACTCGTATTGCGAAACTTGCAATAATATCTTAGAAACACAAGAGCACATCTTCTGTGAATGCCCTGTTGCCACCCAAGTCTGGGAACGCATGGGAGCAAACTGAGCAAACTGTCACCCGGACTGGTGTCAGACGCCATGACAAATTGGCAACAATCTATCCCTCCCACCACAAGTCCACCTAGATGTCATCCTTCTTACAATGTGGCAGATTTGGAAAGCTCGAAACAGGCTGATTTTTTACCAACAATCATCCACTGTCTCGGACATTCTTCGCCGGGTTATCAGCGACTTGGATTCCTGGAGTTGCCGGTACAAGACTAAGAAGACACTGTTGCATGCCTGGAGGATGTATTTAGCTCAACTAATGTAACTCTGTACACTTTCTACTCCCCTCCCCTGTTTTCTTAACCTGGGTCATCTTTGTAAGGGACATGTTTCCTTCAATTGAATGAAAAAAGTAGGTGGGGTGCTGCCCCCCCCTCCCCCCGAATTTGTTCAAAAAAAAAAAGTTAAAAGGGCGTTTGATTTGGAATAGAGTATCTTAAGAAGGCGCTAGCTTGGAGTGTTCTAGCTGATAAATTAGCATGCCTAGTTTCACTCACTACTTTAATAATTGATGGATTCCTGGGGCTTTGGAGTGGAGATTTGAGTGTATGAATATGATCATCTCCAGTATCGGAAATTCTGCTTTTCTTTTATTGGTTATTGTGCTTATTTCCTGATATTTTATTTTCACCATGAACTGCAGGGTTGCTTGCAGCTGAAATACCTGACACTCATGACTTATCATCTGGTGTGTTGTGTCAGGGGTATGTGATGACATCATGTCAAATTATGCTTTTGTGAACTCAGTTACAGAAGTAGAAAGGATGGTCTTCGGTTAGTCTTTATTATTCTTGACATAATTTATTTTCCTCCTGATTGCCCTGCAGGTGGACGATTGATACAAAGTATTACTCAGCTGATCTTTCCATCTGGACTGCAAATCTTGGCGAAGAGTTTTCTCTTGGTTCCCTCCCTCATCTAGATCGGTTGGCTGCTCTTGTCATGGTCTTCGATATGAGTGATGTACGAACTGAACCCATGTTCTCATGCAAGCTTCATTGCATTATCCATTTATATTTTGTTTATACATTTTGAATGCTATAATTTAAGTGACCATTTTTTTTCTAATGCTCATTGCTAAAGTAGGATTATCGTTTTACATAATTGTGCAGGAATCCTCCTTGCTTACTCTTCAAAGTTGGGCTGCCAATGTTGACATACAGAGGTTTGAGGTGTTGTTGTGCATTGGAAATAAAGCAGATCTTGTGCCTGGTCATGGTGCGCACGTAGAATATAGGAGGCGTATGCAAAGGCTTGGGGAGTCAACTTCTGATCCACACCCTGAATATTTGGATTTTGGGATAAACGAAAGCGAGGGTTGTGGCTTGTTATCAGAGGAAGAGCCATGCATAGAGATCAGAAACTCTACATCGCAGTGGTGTATTGAGCAGAACATAGAGTATATTGAGGCATGTGATTCCAATACTGACTTTGATAAGTGTAAGTTGTCTCCTCGGCTGTATAAACCTGTACATGTCAAGTTTTTATCTCAAGTTTCTACATCTTCTTTACCAAGTTATTATGTTTCCAGTGATATATCCATTACCGTGAGCTATCTTCAATTAATTATGCTGGCTCAATGAATACTTGCATTCTATATCCTATACCAATTAATATGTTAATCGACGTTTATTCAAAAATAACAGGTCTATCAGTGGATGGTGATAGCCAAGGCTTAGAGCGACTCCTTGGAGCTCTTTCTGCGCATATGTGGCCTGGAATGATTTTGAAATCTGGAAACAAAATAACTGCTCCATCCTTGATTGAAAAAGAAGGTAAGTTAAATACAATAAATGGCTAAATTGGCACTGATGTTGTTGATGTGACTTGTGAGCCTGCTTGCTCTGCACTATTGAAAAACTATAGGATGGCATGGCATGCTAAGCAGGTTCCGCTATGAACTTATGAAGTAATTTCAGCTATTAGTATATGCTGACCTTTTTTTTTACAAAAACAGTGATGTGCAATCTCTGCATGATTATGCCACTTAACACTATTCATTTTATAATAACGTATTATCTGCCCCTGACTATTTATTTTTTATTCTGGCAGAATCTACAGATGATGAATCCAACTATGATTTTGAGTACGAGGTCTTGTCCCATGGATCTGATGATCAGTGGGAATTCGTTGGTGAGACAAGTACATCCAGAAGCTTTGAGACATCGAATGAGGCTAATGGTGCACAGGACCACGCGCATCAAGTTGTGAACCCTAGTGCTGATTCTGACTCTTCATCCAATGCTCTACCGAGTGACACACCCACAGAAACTGCTGAAGAAAATACTGTAACTCAGACCAACAAGGCCGACGACAACGATCATGTTGATAAGACCGCAGAAGATAGCCTTGATAGCCATCAAGGTGATGCCCCAGAGGCTAACAACCTGTCTGAGGACGAGCATTATGGTCTCGATGACCTGGAGAGGCTAATGTCAGAGATTGGCAATATGCGATCCAACCTAAGGCTCATGCCTGACTTCCAAAGGAGGGAGATGGCTGCAAATCTAGCCATGAAAATGGCAGCCATGTTTGGTGATGATGATGAAGAAGCATTTGAGGATATCTAATGCAGTTCCACCATAACGCAGATTCCCAGACAGGATGCATATGACCGAAAATGGTTTTGTACAGGCCGATGAGGCCCTAGGTCACTTAGAGCCTTTCTCATGATAATGCCTTTCTTTAGAGAAATTTTGTGCCTCTTGGGCGTTCCATAGTCTTGCAAGATGTATTATTATAAAACTATATTTTCCTTGAATCCACGGGGGTAACTTTATGACTAGGTCTTGATGGGGGTGTAAATTTGGCGAAATATCACATCTATCCTTTTGACACTAATTAGGAGTACTAAATATAGACTAATTATAAAACTAATTACACAGATAGACTCTACATCGCAAGACGAATCTATTAAGCCTAATATATGCAGTCATTAGCGCATTTTTAATGACTGATTACTGTAGCATGACAATGTCTAATGACTCCTAATTGGTATTCAAACGTTCGATGTGACAAGTTGCAAAAAATAAGTTGCCGAAAGTTGACGATCTAAACAACAAAATAGAGGGAGAATCATGTGACGATAGCATAGACCTTGCAATTCCAAGCTACTCTACATTTGCAACAAACTACATTTGCAACAAACTGGCCACATAGTTTGCATCTCAAATTGCCTCTCACAGAAGAAATATCCATTTACAACAGGTCAAGCGAATATCCATGTCAACTGCTCATTATGTAAGCCTGTAAGCCCACTGTTCCAAAACGTATATCTACAGCTAAAAGCTACAAGCCTATAACTACTATGCAATAAAGGCTTATTACCAAAAGAGCTGGGAGTCCAAAGATTTTATTTCCCTTCCAGCCTGTTGGACTGTAAACTTTCATCAGAGCTATGTTTACCAGACTCGCTAATCAGTTTTTTATCTTGGTTTTCCAACTCTGAGACAAATTCTGAGCTCCGACGATTCACAGATGGTTTTCCAGATAACCTCTCATTATGCTGCGTACCCCTTGAATCTGAAGGGAGTTTGGCAACCTGCAAAACCTTGTTTAGATTCAGTGTCATTCTGGAAGGCTAGTGAAACAAAAGCAGATGATGTGATTGCCTCAACCATCAGACTGGGCTTTGAGCTTTATTAATATAACAGATACTGTAGTATATATCTTTCAACATTTTTAAGCAAAATATGGGTAGACTGTTATTTTTTGTGATCTTACTTAAAAGGTCAAGAGGATAATATTCATCAGCAAAGCACTCACATCATTTGACGCCTCTAGCCTTGCCTGCAAAGCTTCATGCTCAGCCTTAACACGGGATGGGACACCATCTTTTTGATAAACATTCTGTTTAGCAGTCTCCTCATCCACTTCACTTGAAGCAGCAGCGAAAGGGTGGTTTGCTGGAATCCATCTAACTGTATCTGGGTCAACATCTGGAGGTAAGGAATCACCTTCCCTAAGAAACACAGTTGGCCTTTTCCACTGGTATGCGCGTGATCTCCTTTTCTGATGCATTTCTTGTTGTTCTTTCGTAAGCCTAACAGGAGCCAATCGGTACTCCTTGCCAAACATTTGTGCAGTAGAAGAATCCTCATCAATCTTGACTAATGGATTACTGAAAGGATCATCGTACGTGCGGAGCTTTGCACTGCATAATGGAGTTACTTCAGTCAGGATTATTACATGATTCAAAAGTTCTTACAAAACTGCATGTTGTGTTAGAAGTGCGCATACAGAAGCTTCTTTTATTGTTTATACTGTAAACGAACCATACTACAGAGAACAAGGACTAAACAGTATGGTGAGGCTTTTGCATTGACATATCATATGGAACAAGTTACTAGGGGCATGGAAGGCGAATGTAAAGCATAAGCAATATAATAAGAATATTTAACAGAAGATCCTATAATTATATAACTAGATTTGTGACCACTCTAGGCATATTCTCATATATATAAAAATTAAAATGCTAAGCTAATATTCATAAAAACAGCAGGTTTCGAGGCTTAGATCATCAAGCATACACATCAATCCTAAAACACTGACTATTCACTTTTCACCAGAAGCGGTCACAGTAATTCAGTACGTGGCCACTTTTAGTGTAGAAAAAGAATAAAATGCTAAGTGCAACTTCAAGGAGTTAGTAACGTACGTCCCTCGCTGGCCTGATTTTAACTGTCCACGCCTTACTAGATCAGCGACTGAACCTTTATTATCATGACCTTGACTTGTTATTATGACCCACCTTGCAACAGCAGCCAAAACGGCAATGCCAAGACAGAATCCAGTAACAAAATTCGGACCGATGTTTCTTCGGATCTGCATGAAAAGAGAAAGTAAGAGAATAAGCGGCAAAAACATAGCATTGGTACAACTCAAGGATGAGAGTGATAAAGCAGACAAGGCAATTGGTTTTACTTTGGAAATAAATTAGGCCCACAGTAAAGGACTAAAAGATGCCCCAGTTGTTTAAGAATCTGCTTGGTTGGAAGCCACATTTTGCCCAAACAAAACGATGGCAAGCCAAAATCCAGGCATGCCAAAGTTAGAGAAACAACTATAGGAATTCACTTGGTTTGGTGCCAACATATGGCACCAATACTTCTCTCTTTCATGAAGTTTCTAGAGACTTGCCATTATTTTGGCTATAAACATTGGTGTGCCGATTCTATGGGTAATAAACCAATTGATAGCCAAAACTTATAGACATGTCATTGTATTGGCCGGGCAAGAATTGGCATCCAACCAAGCATGCTCTAAAACCCTGGATGCAGCATGCTGGTCATTACAAAATAACAAGGGCTACTCAATTCACTGATGTTGTTAAGGTTTGCTGGAGGAGGATCAAGGACAGAGAAACAGGGGAAGTCATGTTGGCAAGAGGGTGAATGGACAATGCAATTCAGAAGGTCCTTAAGCACTGAAGATGCAGACCAGTGGGAAGCCTTGATTGACATGATAAAAAATGCTAAGGTAACAGGGGGTGCAGACAAAGTCAAATGGGCCCTAGAGAAATCTGGGCAGTATACTACCAGATCCATGTATAGAATGCTACTCCAGAGGGGTGGTTAACCATAGGATGAGGGCGATCTGGAGGTGCAAAATTCCTTTAAAGCTAAAAGTGTTCCTCTGGTTGATCATGCAAAATAAATTGCAAACAGGGGTAAATTTAAAGAAAAAGAAATGGAAAGGGGATCACAAATGTGTGATATGTGGTGCCCCTGAGACCACAGACCATGTTCCCTTCAATTGTTTAATTGCAAAATTCACTTGGTCCTGCTTTAAGGAGGCATTGCGGTGGGAAAGAATTCCGACGGGCATCCAAGATGTGATGGAGAACTGGGTGAAAGTGGGTTGCAGGAACGCTAACATAGCTATTTTCTGCTTTGCTATTGTCTTATGGGGGTTATGGACAACTCGAAACAAGTTTACCAATTACCAATAGAAATCTTATTCAGAATTAATAATTGGCTACAGAAATGGCGGGTGCTGCTTAAGGAAGGGGAAAAGGAGATCCTAGAAGATAAGGTCAACGGTGGAAGGATGGCTGAAGAACTTTATCCAGGAATGCAAAGATCGCCCAGTTACAGAAAGTTTCATGTAGTTTGTAAGCTGTCCGTTTACTCACTGAGATCTCCCTGCGTGGAGTCTAGTGCTTGCTATCTGTATTATATTTTTTTTTAGGTCCTTCTATGAAGCCTGACATTAGTTTCCTATCATTTTTAGTTGCAGCAAAGCACGTGTGTGTAGTGATCAAATTCATGGATCATCCATTTAAGGTACTAAGCTAGCATCAACTTGCCGTTTGGTTGTTCATACTTAGTAGGGAATGCAACTATGTTTTGCACTTAAGAAAAAAAAAATACACCTCTCGCAATTCACCTACTAGGCCAACATACCTCCACATCATTTACCAGCTCACAGTGACAATCCACAAATACACATAAATTCCCAGAGAAGGAAATGAAAGGGGGCGTCGTTACCGAAGCAACAGCAGGAGGCACAGAGGCGACGAGCGCCCTCAGATCTCCCACCCTCCTCTCCAGAGCCCCCACCTTCCGCTCCCCGCCCGCAAGGCCACTCGTGTCGCTCGAAGCCGTAGCCCTAATCGGCCGGGGCCACCTCGCATTCCCCCGGAACAGCCGGGGCGGGAGGAAGAAGCGGAAAGAGAGGGAGATGGCGACGGAGGCGGGCGCCATTGCCGCCCTCGCATGGATGGAGGGGCCAACCAAGGTCAGCACTCTCAGGAGGGTTTAGCCGGAGGTAGGGGATGGCGACAGACGGTGGCCATGCCCATGGGTCTACCACTCTGCCCCCAGTGACGACCCGTCACACGTCGGGCCGCCATGGCGAGCTGGCTCAAAGAAGGCCCATGGGCCTCCGTATTCCGTTTTTTTTTCTTGTTTGCTTTGTTTTCAACTATGAGCTGTGGCTTCTGGAATCTGCAGGTCAGCCAGATTATATGTTCCGTCAATGCTAGCCTCCCACCCCTCAAAAAAAAAAAAAGGTCAATGCTAGCCTCCAAATTATATGTTAAAAAAAATTATATGTTCACGTTGTTGGGTCATAGAAGAACAATACACCAATGAATTGGAATCCAAATGCAATATTTGACTTCGCTATCGACTGACGACTGGTGAGATTTTTCAGACCATATCACAAACCATTTCTCTGTCGGAATGTCAGTTGTATCGTTATCTCCCTGAAAAAGAAGTCAATTTACCATTATAAAACTCTATATGTCTACAGTTATAGAAATAGAACTACACTTGTCTATCATTCTCTACATGCTAACAAACCTCCCCTATTTATAACAGATAAACCATTTATCTGTACCACCTAGCAGGCAGTTCAGGAGAAAGTTTGCATAGTCAAACACTCTTTCACGTTGGCTCGCATTGTTGTGAAGTTTCTGCCACACAGAAGTCCCAATATGCCCGTTCATTTCAGTTCACAACGGTGTACGTACAAGTACAGCATTTGTCAATGCACACCTGCTTCTTGATGATGGGCTACAAAAAGTTAGACTTCTACTACGTGTACGCTTGCAGCAATTTGATGTCCCCTGAAAGTCCCCGAGTAACACAGACAATGCTCGAATCCACCTCTTCTACTTCCGCTTCGGAGAGAGATCACCGGGAACAATAGCCATGGCATCCCTCTCCCATAGCGGGATCAAGCAGCGCTTCTCGCTGCTCGCTTCTGATGAACTCTTTCCATCCTGATCCTTTGCAGCACCTACAGCTGCTTGCAGTTCAGTTACCCCATGCAAAATGTGTTCTTGTTTCAAGATCAGGATGTTACAATTTGTGTAGCAATTTCTGAGATTAATATTTCTTATGGAGGCTGGTAATGCCTTGGACTGATCTCAACAACAATGATAAAATTATTAAAGCTAATAGTTCTCTCTTATATGTATGTTATAAAATATAATGTGTTTGTTTTTCTTGCAATTGCAAAGCATGAGGGCCACCATGTAAAAAGAAGTGAATCCAAGACTGAAGTAGAAATGGAAATAGCAACTGAAAGCTAACTGGCATAATTTTACTATGGAGTTCTACCAAAAAGGATTCAACCAATACTGTAACCCAAGAAAAATCAAGATATTAAGTTTACACAATGAAAGTTTTCGGAAGTAGCTTTTGGTGGATGAAAAAGTGTGAATTTACCTTCTATTTCACTTGTCTGAAGTGGATGAGACTCTGGACGCCTACCAGCTTTCAAACATTCATCTGAAGGTCAGACAAGTTCGATATCAGTAACATACTGACACGATATGTAGCTAGAAAAATGTACATAACTTGTTCCCCCAACAAAAAATAGTTAAGAGATGAGACATCTCTGACCAATTTTGACTATGAAATCCTTTAACTTCCATCTATATGTGCACAATGTACCAACCACTAAACACGATAGAACTGAGCTTAAGGTCAATCATATATGAGCTTAATCTAGAGAGTACAGAGAAGCTTGTTTACCAACAATATCTGCGACCCAATCCAGTGCCTTGGGCACGGTCATTTCTGCAATTGAAGAGACAGGGGTATGAAATATTACCATCCCCATTGCTTAATAACAAATTTTTATGTAAAAAGAATGGTATCTTACCATAACTATATTCCTGAGAGGGATCTGAAATAGCTGGTAGTCTGGGGGGAAAAGGAAGAAGGAAAGGGAATCAATTCTGTCAGAGACCGCATTACCAAAATTGACTGGTTAACAGTAAATTCAGAAACAGGAAAAATGAAAAATGGTGAGCATTATGTTGTTCATCTGAAGATAAGTAATACTAGCATACCTCCTCTGTCGCCCAGTGTAGACCTTGGCAAGTGCAGATGCTCTTGGCCGGCGAGTTGGTTTCATTGGGTGACGTCTCCGGTGGGAACTGGCGGTGGCAATAAGATTGTAAGAATCAAATCGATGGAAGAGCAAGACGAAATGGCGAGGACTGGGGATTTCAGTTTAATATACCCGAACCCAATGGGAAGAACAGTGTAAGGCTTGATTCGGCCGGCCGGCATAAATATGAGGTCCTTGAGCTCTGGAGTCCGGTAAACCAAGTCACGGATAATCTCCGCCGCCTTGTACCTGACGCATTCCCAGTCAATCGAGGCCCTGCATCACATGGCGGAGCTAATGGGCTGCACAGGTATGGTGTGGCATACCCTAGCCCAGTCCAGCCCAACAAGTATTATGTCTAAAAAAAATTCCTTTGCTGCGTGCGTGCGGAGTGCCTCCAGCCTCCGACTTGGCCTGGCTCGGTGGCCGCTGCCTCCCAGCGGCTAGCGACGCGCACCTCTGCGCGACCGCGACGAAGGGAGCGACGCCGCCAGCCCCCTCCTCCGACCTCCGGCCTCCGCCTCGGGCCTCGGCGACTGCGTGCTGCCGTGCTTCGGCCTCCGGCCTCCGGCCCTCCCGTCCCCGTAGCCGCAGGCCGCAGCCCGCAGTGCGCCGCCCCGACCCAGCGGCCAGCGCGGCAGCCGGGCAGCGCCGGAGCGCCCGACGGCCCGACCCCGGCGAGGGCTCCCTAGGCCAACAGAGAAGAGAGAAGGGGTGCCCAACGGATCCCCACTTCCCCATCTGGTGAGAATCTGAGAGCATAATTCAATCCTTTTGCATTTTCTTTAGTTTTCCCCAATTTCCAAACCCTAACTTTACTGTAATCCCTAAAATTTGGTTATAGGATTTGTGATTTGTGAACTATGAAGAGGGATGGAGACATTGCTTCTATGTTTCAAAAGCATGCTGCAAAGAAACGTGCTTTAGCTTCTCCTGTGGTGGAAGAACAAAATGAGGAGCAAGAGCAACAGGAAGAGAGAGTGATTGAAGAAGTTGTTGGTCCTACTCCTACACCACCTACTCCATGTTTAGATCCAGTTGAAGAAGAAGATGTGTTGCCATCTCCACCGTTACCGCCACCGCCACCGTCACCAGTACCACCACCACCACCACCACCATCGGGTTTTGATGTCAAGCAGCTTCCACAAGATCCAGGTGAAAGATTGCCTATTTCAAGTTATCATCCTAATGATCAAGATGCAGTTAGAAGAGCATATATTCTTAGAAAGGCATTCCAACCTTAGAATCATGAGTTTCCAAAACGGAAAATTGGAAAGAGATATCGTAGTTTCACATGTTCATGGTTTGCCAAATTTGATTGGGTTGAATATAGCATCAAGAAGGATTCTGTGTTTTGCTTTTTCTGCTACTTGTTCAAAACCAAGAAATACAAGGGCAAAGGGTCAGATAGATTTATTGTTGAAGGTTGGAGAAATTGGAATGTAGGAGACAGCTCACTTTTGAAACATTGTCGCTCAGAAGCACATAGAGAGGCTCATGAAAAGTACATTGGCTTTCTAGATCCCAATGCAGCTATTGATGATAAAATTGAGAAGTGGAGTGATGAGGAAAAACAACTTTATAAAATCAGATTGACTTATTCACTAAGATGTCTCAAGTTTCTTTTGTACCAAGGGTTGGCATTCCGTGGACATGATGAAAGTGAAGATTCTAGCAACCGAGGGAACTTCATAGAGTTATTGAAATTCCTTGCAGCAAATAGTGAAGAAGTGAACAAGTTTGTGCTAAACAATGCTCCAGGTAATTGTTCATTGACTAGCCCAATGATCCAGAAGCAAATTATTTCATGTTTTGCTATAGAGACTAGAAAGAAAATAATTGAAGAGATTGGTCAAGATCGGTTTGCTATTTTAGCTGATGAGTCAAGTGATGTATCACATAAAGAACAACTAGCCCTTTGCTTGCGTTTTGTTGATAAACTAGGAAGGCCACGAGAGCACTTTATTGGAGTAGTTCATGTAGATGATACAACCTCTTTGTCACTTAAGGAAGCAATTGAGTCTCTACTTGTTAGTCATGGCTTGACTCTAACTAGCATTCGAGGTCAGGGATATGATGGAGCTAGCAACATGAAAGGGGATATTAAAGGGCTGAAAACATTAATTATGCAAGAGTCACCTTCTGCTTATTATGTCCATTGCTTTGCACATCAATTACAATTGGTTCTTGTTGCTGTTGTTAAGGACAATACCGATTGTGTTTGGTTCTTAGAACAAATAACCCTCTTGCTAAATATTGTTGGAGTTTCTTGTAAGCGCCATGGGATGCTTCGAAGTGCTAGACTTGAGAGTATAATGAAAGCACTTGACTGTGGTGAGCTCAGAACTGGGAGTGGACTAAACCAAGAGATGGGATTGGCTAGGCCCGGTGAGACTCGATGGGGCTCTCATTATAGAACTGTGTGCAACATCATTGCTATGTATCCAATAATCCGTGATTTACTCATCACTCTTGGAGAGGATACAACACATAAGGCTGATTGGGTAAAAGTCCATTTTATGGTTGGAGCATTTGAGTCCTTTGATTTTGTGTTCAGCTTACACTTAATGTTTGCTATTCTTGGATACACAAATGAATTATCAGAATGTTTGCAAAGGAAAGAGCAAGATATTATTCATGCAATCCAACTTGTTGGTGTGGCCAAAAACAGAATGCAACACTTGAGGTCTGAAGGATGGAATCAATTCCTTCAAAAGGTCACTTTGTTTTGCAACAAACATGATATCGAAGTTCCTGCTATGGAGGGAAATTATGTGCCTTTTGGAAGGTCACGTCGGTTTGTACAAAATCAAACAAACGATGATCACTTCAGAAGGGAGGTATACATTGGGGTCATTGATAAAGTCAGTCAAGAGCTTGATAGTCGGTTTGATGAAGTTAATTTAGAGTTGTTGTCTTGTATGTCTGCCCTCAACCCTTCAAATTCATTTGCATCATTTGATGCACAGAAGGTATGCCGACTTGCTGAATTTTACCCCAAGGACATTTTTGGCTCTGATTTGCTTAAGCTAGAAATGCAACTTGAAAACTATATTGATATCATGAGACAAGATGATAGGTTCAGTGGTCTAGAAAACCTTGTTGACCTCTCGACGAAGCTAGTGGAAACAAACAGGCACGGAGTTTATGATTTGGTTTACTTGCTTCTCAAAATGGTTTTGCTTCTACCGGTGGCGACGGCAAGTGTTGAAAGGGCATTTTCTTGCATGGATTTTGTCAAACCCAAGCGGCGAAATAAGATGAGTCCTTGGATGATTGCCTTCTCACATTCATCGAGAGAGACATTTTGGAAACTGTGGATGAAGATGATGTAGTCGATACTTTCATGGCTAGTAGAAAGCGTAGGCCTGACAAATAGTGTTGTGTTTCTATTTGTTAGTTAAGCTTGTATCTTTTATATTCCAAACTACTAGTGTGTTATTTTAAACCATCTGGATTGTAATTTGAGACTATTATGCTATTTAGTTGTTGTACCGAATTGTTGGGTTCTTTCTATAAAACTTTACCGAATTGCTAAATTGATTTACCATTTTGCATATGAAATTTTTTTGGCTTGGCATACCCCATGCCAAAATCCTAGCTCCGCCACTGATCACATATTCACATGCATTAATTTGATTCGAGGCAGCTCTAGTTATTTGATTGGATGTATATAGATCTGTCTGTATATATGTACCTGACTTGATGCCGTGCGTAGAGAATGCTGAGAATGATGGAGCGGATCCTGACGGCGCCGTAGCTGACGGTCCTGTCGTGGCTGAGGTACTGGTTGTAGACCGTGGGGTATTCATTTGTTACGCCGGCGACGACGCTGGCCAAGACCGTGTGCACGCCGAGGAAGCGGTGGAGGACATGGGCCTCGACGCTGCTGTCGCTTCCCTCCGGCGGCGGCAGGAAGCGGCAGAGGTAGCTTTGGGCGTCGCGCCACTGCTGTCGCTTCACGAGCTGTTGCAGCCGGAGTGGGCTGCAGATGGCGTCCGAGGTCCGACTCGTCGAGCATCCTGCGCGCACGCAGCAAGCGTTAGGCAAGAACAGAGGAGCGGCCAAGGAGAGTGCGTCGTACGATTCGGCGGTGGCTTCGAAGCCGTAGAGCCAGAGGAAGGTGATGAGCCGCCGGTGCCGGAATCGGCTCACGCAGGGGTACTCCGCGCCGCCGTCGCCCGAAAGTTTGCCGTCTCCGCATCTCGCTACGACCGGCGACATCGATCACGCTGGTTGGATCTCTCTCTCTTCGTAGGGCTGCGCCTCGGTTTGGTGATAAGAAGGCGCGCGCGCGCGCGCGCATATATATATATATATATATACTCGGGCTTGGGGAAACGGCCTGATATGGTATAGCGGGAGCGGCGAGCCTCTCTCTCTCTGAGAGTCTCTCTCCGTCTATTTCTTCATCTCTCGAGTCGAGAGTCGAGACACGACTTTCTGTCCCTTCTCTCTCTCGACCTCTCTTGCTTTAATGTCTGTGCTAAATGTCAGTTCAACTAACAACTATAATTGGTACGCATGCGCTTATCTAGACTTTATAATCGCCCCGTCCAAAATAAAATACAATTATAGATCTGAGTCAGTCAAAATATTTTATATTTAATCAATTTTATATTAAATAATATTAAAGCATCTCTAAGAGGATGTTACACTGAAGCGCACAATTCTACTCCCCATAAGCTCCGACCGCAAGCTCGGCAGAGGCGGCTTCGGCACCGTGTACCTCGGCTACCTGAAGAGGATGGGGCATGGAGAAGGTGGCCGTGAAGCGGGTGATGATCTGACGACGACGAGCGCTGCCAGCTCCCGCAGAGGGGAGCAGGAGTTCGTCGCGGACGTGAGAAGTCGATCAGCAAGCTCTCGCACGCACCGCAACCTCGTGAAACTCATCGGCTGGTGCCACGAGCGCAGCGCGGTGGGCTGCTTGCTGCTCGTCTACGAGTACTTCCCCATGGGCAGCCTAGACAAGCTCCTGTAACCCGGCGCAGGCACCGTGTCGGCGCCGGAGCTGACGTGGGAGCGGCGGTACGGGATCATCTGCGACGTGGCGTCGGCGCGCTGTACTACCTCCACCACGGCAGCAGCAGGCGGATCCTCCACCGTGACGTCAAGGCCAGCAACGTGATGCTCGTCCACCGCGACGGCGCGACGCACCACTCGACGCGTGCCGTGGCGGGGACGCGCGGCGTACGAGAGCTTCTTCACGGGCCGTGCCAGCCTCGCCACGGACGCCTACGCGTTCGGTGGCGAGAAAGAACTTGGGTTGCTTTGATCATTGTAGGCTGCCACGTTCCGAGTTTCGACCGACGGCGGTTGTCATGTCAGCGCTCGCTCACCACTCGGCAGCGAAAATCGCCGAGGTCGATTGCCCATGTTGCTCGTCGCAGTGCCCGAGTCAATATGCCACGCCGTTCCATTGACCTCTAACCATTTTTTCATGCTTCTCCGAACGCGTTCCCGTTCCGTTGACCTGCTGCCGGAACTCAGCATGTGGCCGGCCATGTACCTGTTTTCGAGTGGAGTTCTACTGGACAGTGCCTACCGAAGATCGCACGAACAGAGGTGCCAGCATGGAACCCATTTTGCCCACTTCGGAGACTAATTGCGTCTATCTTGTTTATAGATTTGATCCAGTGATACTGGAGCCTCGGACGAAAGCGTGAAATGGATAAACGTTTATCTAGTAATAAAATAAAAATTGCGGGGTGGAAGAATAATCCAAAGTCCCAAATTTTCATCTCAAGCACCAAAAGAAAAAAAAAGAGGAAGCCGTTGATTATTTTAGCTGGTGGTCTGTCCTCAAGCCCTCAACTGGTTAAGTTTGTACCAATCAACACCAACAAACAAAGCCGAGGAATACAAAAAACTCCATAGACCGACCCTTATCTTATCCCCCGCGATTAAACTAGCGCGCTCATCGTAGGTTTTTTTTTTTCACGCAGCTTAGTTGAGCTATAAGGTTTGACCTCAGCGCCTTGCAAACTGCAAAGAATTCTTTTGCGTCCCTTTTTCTTCCCCTTTCTGCCGACCTGGCATGCCACGCTTTGCGCTTTCAAACTCTTTAAGAGTTAAACAAAAACGGCATGTGCGCTATTAGGTCTGACATGAGACCGGAGCGGAGAGTGAGTGCGCTCGCTTGGTGCTGCAGGCGCCGAAATTCCTTGGACCAATCGCGACGAACTTGAAGTCGGCTGCTAAAGCCAAGCCATGACGTCGCGACTGGACTCGCTCGCTCCGGACCGGACGTCCCCATCTCAGCCGGGAAGACGGCGAGAGCCCATCGTGCAAGAACGCATGCGAGACGCGGAGGAGCCAGGCCAACGTCGGGCGCGTGCGGCTCGTCATCGTGGCTCCGCGGTGGAGGACGGCAGGCATAGTGTGCAACCGGTCCTGTTGGGAACGTCCTGTCATGTCGTGGGGATGAGACGGTGAGCTGGCGATCTCTCTCCTCTCGTCGTGTGCGTGTGGGAAACAAAGTGAGGCTGCCCGGCCGGCGGCGTTGCTGGTCTTCGCTCCCGGTCTCGAGCGAAACTAGTGTCGCCGCCCGCGGTTTTGTTGCCCACAACGGCAGGTGTCTGCTCGAGCGCGCCAACGACACACTCATGACTCATTGTCCTGGCCCAGTGAGAGCCGGACAGAGCATCGGCTGCACGGCCAAATTAAGGGTGCGTTTAGATATGGGAAAGATTCCTCGAAAATACACTGTTAAAAAAAACACTGTAGTCGAATAGTGTTCTGTGAGTAGAAGGGATGGGATGAATAGTGAAAAGTTAGATGAATAGTGTATTTTTGTGGGAAATAAACGGGGCCTAAATTGCAGTTTACAATTGAGGTTTTCGTTGCAAACCCCGAGATATTATTACTATTTTTTTTTTCGGTAGGTGGCAAGTGGCAACGACATATTCCGTCATCAGAACTCGAAATCGATAGCAGTGACGTGCTAATAAGATCTGAGCCAAGGGGACACAGGCCATTTCTCGGCTTGCAGCACCAAGGAGATAAGCATCATGCGTCCGGAGCAGTTACGCCATGCAAAATACGTTTCTCTGGAAGCTGAACGTGTGACAGAAATCGAATCGCCCCGGAACAGGAAGCTTGCGCCAACCGAAACTGGAATGCAACAGGAATACAGGATACGAAAAAGACCATCCTTACAAAAGCTCAATGCACACATGTAGTATTATATTGATTTTACCACAAGTATTTACAAAATGTACAGAGCTACTAGTTCCAAGATCACCCATTTGCAGAGCAGGATCTCAGTTGTCAGTTAGGCTTCTCCATTCCCAGATTGCTACGCATTACCAACCAGATGCTAGTAAAATCTACTGCTAGCAATAAACGAGAAAAAAAAGGTGAAAGAGAAATCTCCACCAAATGGTTTCCTTTTGGATTTGTCGATCGATTCCTCCTGTCCGCGTCGTCTTCTAGCTCTAGTCGCCTCTCTGCTGCTCCACAGCCACAGCCCCACCACAGCTGCCTGCCTATGGCAGGAACGGCGGCACGGCGCTGTGGCCGCGGCGTGTGGCCGCGCGCCGCAGCGGTTGCACCGCTCGCCGGGCGGCAGCCGGAGGGAGAGGATCCGGCGGCAGGAGGGGCAGGTGGAGTGGGCGCGCAGCCACTTGTCGATGCAGGCGGCGTGGAAGCCGTGGCCGCACGGGGGCAGCACGCGCACGGCCTCCCCCTCCTCGAACTCCGCCAGGCAGATGGCGCACTCCTCCGCCGCGGCCTCCCCGGAGGACTCCTCGTCGCCTCCGCCGCCGACGCCGCCGCAGGAGGAGGAGGAGGAGGCGGTCGCGGATGTGGGCGCGGCGTACGGCACGGTGGGGATCTTGCGGAGCACCGACTTCTTGAGGCCCCTGTTGCCAGCGGCGGGGATCCTGGGCCCGCGGCCGCACGCGCACCGAGCCAGGAGGCCGATGCCGAGGACGGTGATCATGGCGCAGAGCAGCGAGCCGAGCACGATGACGACGTCGTGGTCGCTGGGGACGTCCGACGACCCGGGCGGGCTGACACCCCACATGAGCTTCCTCGCCGGGCCGTGCATCGTCCTCTCCTCCGGTCCCCCCTCTCGCTCGAATGCTCTCGATCGATCGCCGCGGGTGGTGGCGCTGCTCGCTCGCTCACGGACGGGCTCTGTCTTATCCGTGGTGGTAGGCCGTGGCAGGGGAGGAAGGTGACAAGTGTGTTTTGGATGGAAGCGAGGCGGGTGGCCCTGCCTTTTATAGAAGCGAAGCCCTCTGGTAAGCCCCGTGGTTTAGGGAGGTGTGGACTGTGGAGTAGTAGCAAAATAGTGTGTGATCTGACGTGGTTTTCTTACGTTTTCCTATGCTGTTCCTGGTGATATTTGCTTTCAGTCGGTTCTTAGGGGAATATGCTCCGGATATCTGTACTCGTCCCCTTGTGTGAACGAAGCTTAATGCAAAACCAGCTCAAGGCGTGGAGTGTGCCCAACTTAAAGGAAACAAGGCTCTCTGTGTCTAACCGTAAGGCAATATATCATTTGGATTGATACCGTCTTTGAAGATTTAGAAACATCTAGTAACCTATGTGTAAAGAGGATAATATACCTTTTAGTCTCATTGTTGCTTTTTTTTAAAAAAAAACTCTCATTGTATGCATAGACTAGTGGTAGGTACAAGCTACATGATTGTTTATAAAGATGACAAAAACTTAATTAAAATAGGATTTAGTAGTTGGTAGTATCATAGTTCGTTGTAGTTTTTTTTTCTCCTATTGGCGGTCAATGCTCTTACGTTCCGTTCATCATTCGTCAGTGCCAATGGAAAAAAAAGGACTTTGGAAGATTCTAATATATCTCTCACTGCATTTGAAATGATGACTCCTATGGTTCATTCCCCTATTGCTGATGAAAAAAAAAAGTTACTTGTCACAGCTTATCCATAACTTTTCTCTCAAGTTTCTTAAAAAAGGAACTTTTCTTTCAAGTCTATTCTCTTCTCTCTTTTTTTGATTTAAAGATTCCAAGGGTATCCTCATCTCATACATCGCCTAGCGATCAATCATGTGTCCCTACTGGCCCAACACCTCATCCGGGGTTTGGTACAGTGAGCTTTCATTCCGGATCGTGGTTGGCCGCATCGGTGAGGTTCTTCCTGGCCCGGCCGCGCCATGTGCGCCGCGGTGCACCCGGGATCCCAAACCGGTTTGTTCTAGCCCCGGCAGGCTCCAGTCCAGAGGGGTTGCACGTCGCGCCATGGTTTTCGGTTGCCGGCCTTCCACTTCCGTCCTGGACGGTGCGCCGCTCCCCGCCAATCCCGCTGTCCTGCTCGCGGCCGGCCGCGCCCCCTGCACCGTCCGTTTCCGCCGGAAGCCGGCGGCCTCCATAAAGGCCGCCACCGGTCGCCGCCGCCGCCGCCGCCGCCGCCGTCTCTCTCTACCTGAAACGGTGACCAATCGGCGAGGCGTTGCTGCATGCCTGATACGCTTTGCGCTAAAGGTTCCATGGGAAACGCAGTGCTGCCGTTACGTGGCCTGGGAGGGGATCTTTGGCTGCGGCGGCGGCGCAGGTGAACGCCGCGGGAGGTGTCGTCCGGTGGTGGCATTCGCCTGTCACGCAGTTGGCATGGAAATGGAATGGCCGTTTCAGACTTGGGGAGGATGTGGCCCTGGTGCAGGGAACCGCCTACTCCTACTCGGAAGCCTTATCCGCAATCATCCTTAGCTTGATCGGTTGGGTGTTCAGACGCAAATAAATCCTTTTTTTTCGAGCTAAAAATGTTTACAATTTCCATTAGCAATTATACTCGTCAGCGCGTTATTCAGTTGCAAGTGATTTTCCCGCGTACAAATATCCCAAGCTTGGACCAGCACTGGGGCCGCTTTCTCCCGAGGAAGAAGAGTTCACTTCACTGTTGTCCCCAGGGGACCTGGAAAATGAGACGTGACACGCGGCACACGATTCAGTGTCGCGGGTTCACGAGAACAGGGGGCATCTTTTTTTTTTTCTTTTTCTGCTGAATCTGCGGTGATGGGCACTGCTGGAGCGGGCGATATTTGTCACCGTAGACGGCGGTTGCCGTCGCGCTCGCAGAGATGCCACCGAGCACCACTGCATCAGCGCCCTTTGCTACGCGGCACATGGAACGCGACGGCGAGGAATGATGCCGGGGCACACTTCGAGCGGATGCGTGTGTGCACTCGAAAACGGCTGTGACAGGTTGCACGCACAGAGATAGCGAAATGAACCTGACTCAGACCGTGTTCAGGAAGGTCTGTGTGCAGGGCGGCCGAACCCCCCTCGGAGAGCAACACGCACTTTTCACTTTTACCACGTGGAAATATACCGATTAGTATACCAAAAAGAAACAGTCACTTTTCACTTTCACCACAAGGGCCAGTGCGCGTAGTACCAGTTTTTCTATAGTATTATTCCGGCTCTTTTTCTACGTAAATCAACACGGAGATCAAGGCCTTTGCCACGTGCAGACTAAACATCATTAAACCGATGACAAGTACCGACACTTTTTATCCAGGCGCGGGTTTGTGTTAAGGGGGGGGCCCGGCCGATTCCGCGGAGTCACCACCACCCACTACTCAGACCAGACTCGGCTTATTCCTCGCGGATTAAACGAGTTCCACAGCGAAAGGCCGCGCGAAAAGTGGGAGTAAAATAAGATTGCAGCCACCAGACGAACTCGTGCAGACGGGTGCACGGTGCATGTCGACTCGAGATAGCTTGGACAGTTGACAATATAGTAAAAGATTATCCATAAATATTTGACTAGACACTCCACAAAGAGTCATATAGGGAAAATGGATCCAGATTAGCCAATAGATTTTTTTTTTCGTATCTGTAGTTATCGGCTTGTTCTGATGAAAGACAGGTGAAGCTAACGATGACAGAACATCCTTATCACTTCACCACTACTGACAACTAGTAGAGGTAGCGCCGGATCATCGTTGATCCAACTGACTCCTGATCACTTCCATGACTTACTTTCGGTGTTAAGGTTGCCAGTGCCTAAATTAACCTTAAATTTCCATCGACTGGATACAAAAAAAATATCATGACCTACAATCTGTCAGATGTAAGAGCTAAGAACTATACATTAAATAGCCGAGCAGAGGAACATGCGCGTATCAGGAGACTACTCCGAAAAAGGCAATTCATTTCACGGTAACCTGGAGAGCTGATCTTTCTGGGGGTCACTGGGAACGAACACCGGGAGCTGGTGCGGCCGAGCCCCGGTAGACCGTTGGCTCGAACCTCCAGGGTCTCTGAAACTTCTTGCTGCAGGACCTGCAATCAGAGGTCCGCCAAAGAATATAGACTGCCCGGTGTATAGGAGGTCGGGACGGCCTGAACGCGAGCTGGATCCCTGGTTTGCCTGAGCGGACACGAACCTGCCTGCTTCCTGATCCCAGTAAACAGATGACCGAGAAGATCTTTCTACTTGTGGTGGGGGGAAGGACCTCCTGGCGTTGCTGGTTTCAGAGACCGCTTCATTGGCTTTCGCCGAGAATGGAGACCTGTTTGCTGATGTCTGATAGATCGGGTTGAAATGCTTGGATGGATGGTGCTCAGCTATAGGAGTTGGAGTTCGTGAGTTGCTCTGGAAGCTGCTCGGTGTCTGGGGATACAGTTCGATGTCATCTGCACTTGCTCTACTGTGTGGATAAGAGGGCTTGTACTGTGAATTCCCGCCAGACCGAGGATATCTGTGGTGTCCAGTATCAGCACTTACGACACTGCTTCTGCTGCTAAGGTTATCACTGTCTGCCTCATACTGGTTGCGGGCATTGATCGGTTTCAGCACAGATGAAGAGGCTCTGGCTTTTGCTGCTGCTTTCATGGCCTCAGTTGAATCCAACTTTGCAAGCTTCCACGCACTGATGCGCACTGGACGTTTAGGGTAGCTTTTGGCTCTTTCAGCTGGGTCTGTGGTATCAGGATCGACGGTTGAAGGAACTCGTCCAGGTTCCAGGTGTGGGATGATTTCGTCCTGCGATGTGATAAAGACAGGATCAAATATATGCAGGATGACTCACAGAAGGAAAAGATAGCTGCAACTTAGAAGGCAGACAGCTGTGACAGGCAGAACAGAACAAATTTTTACAGATTATCTTATAACACAGCGTGAATTTCTGATAAGATTTGCTGAAGGTGAAAGAATAGACGCCCACAGCAATTTGTGATGCCTTCAATTATAGAACACAAGACAATGATACAAAGGAAAGTTAACAATGGCCCAGAAGTACTGCATGACACAATTCCTACCTGGTCAATGAAGATACGCGGCGGAGTGCACCATGCGCCTTTGTAGTGCCGTGCAAACGAACTCCCACTAAAAGCAGTTGGTGCAGAACTCAATGGAGAAGATGGTAAGCTTTGCTGGTCATCATTGACAGAAGGTCCAGGAGGTTCACTCTGAGCCCTCATGGCCACAACATATTCATAAGTTGTGATGCCCTGCACAAAGTGGAACAACAGCATAGCCACATTCACATGTTGCATTCCTGGACAAGACCAAACCAAATGGGGAATGGATAATGACAAGTGACAACAAAGTGACTAACCTTCCTGATTAATATCATATGGAAGAAAAATAGCTCTCCTAGTGGTACTGAGGCAAGCATAGAAAGAGCTGTACCCATGGCCTGGAGTAAGAGGTTTATATGTCAAGATTCTGATAGCTTACATAGAGAGAGTGAGAGAGGGAGAGACCATACAGTTTTAAATATGACTGATAACTAAGTCAACTAAATATGACTGTACAGTTTACATAGTAAGTTTTACTAATATCAATTATCTTGTCTTACCTCAACAGTAAACTTACAGAAAGTTCAAAGGAAGCCAAAATGGCGATGATGAAAATTGCAAAATTATTCGAGCTTCCTCAAATGTTAATGAAATTACTAAACTATATAACCGAAAAGCTCACCCTGTAAAGAGAAACTAGACTAAAAAAAGATTAACATTTACCACAATAGTTGCAAAGGGTGCTCGTGAAAGGCCATATCCTAGCTTTTCCCCAATCTGATCTTCTATGGCTGTCTTATCAGTGAAGCAACGAACAAAAACAGCAATACCAACTCCACACTCAACGGCAAGCTACATTAAAGATAGCAGCAATCACAATTAGAAAAATAAAAAATGTCTTTAGAATGAACTCAGAACAATTTTATCAGCATTTAATGGAACGTCGTTGTTGACAATAACAATTATCAGCATTCTAGGATTTTTCAACATACCCAAGCAAGACTCACAGCCATAAGGCATAAAAATGTGACGTAGTTTTTTCTTCCAACACAATTGTTCAGCCACTGCATAAAAAGGTGAAAATAAGATTCAGAACTAAGAAAACAAAAAACAACAAAAACAGAAAAAAAGGAAAGGAAACAAAATAATTTGGAGAGACTTCAATATAATACCCGGCAGTGATGATCAAACCCATCAACACACTTGTCGCAGCTTCGACAGTGTTTGCTATGTTTTCGCACCTGGATCAAAACATAACAGAAACAGCACTCAGCATCAACTGAAACTTTCAGTTGATAGCACATGTATAGACAGAAGTGCACTGAAGATGGATACAAAAGGTAAAGAAAAGCAACCATCATGGCAAATGAGGATGCCAACAGGTGACTTTGCAAAAACGAGAGTTATAAATCATTAGCAGAAGTATGGCATAGAGATGAAAACCTATAAAGAAGACATTTGCTTTGCTTAAATAAAAACTTAGTTGCATTGAAAGTATTTCCATGTAGTTTTGAAATTGCAATGGCATTCCACATGATGCCATATAGGAATAAAAAAGATCGATAATACTTTTTTATGCCCCAGCTCTTAGGATCTGATATGCTACAACCAGCAGTTTTGGTTCACTTTTTAGGTACATGTCAACATGTGTGCTTAATAAATTGGTAAAGTAGAACCAAAGAGAGCAAGAATTTGCAGTACAACCACTTGGTACGAAAAGAAATAGAGTTGGGGCTCAGGAATTGCAGATTATGCACGTTGAATAGGGTTGGAGCAAGGTGTAAGTACCTCTGCGTTGCAAAGGGTGCAAAACAGAGCCTCTTCATAGTCCTCCTGTTGGTTAGCTTCATCCTCTTTGCGACAGTCCTCTATTGTAAAAATAGCACAACAAAAACAAACCCTTCCTAAGCATGATTTATGCTTTCGAATACCCTCGCCATTTCTCAATTCTGACTTGCCAGCTTCATCTCGAGTTTCTACATGTGCTTTTAACCAGGAGAATCTGTATTAGTAAACAACGTGATAGCTAGCAAGACTCAATTAATTGGCCAAATGTTAAGGAACAATATGTACCTTCTGATTTATAAATTAGTGCACCATCCATGGAAATGAGGATGCCAGGGTCAGCAGGATCAATTGCAGTACATCTAACATAGAGAATCAGCACAGATAAGGCCTGAAGAAACAGAACATGAATACCAAAACACTTATCAGATGAAACCTACTCAAGTATCCAAGTCAAGCAAGGGTAGGGAGGCATCTTACCAGAAAACTATAAACACCCACAGCGATGTATTGATATAAATCCTTCCCAAGAAATGGAGAGAAAAAAGCATAGAATGCTATACAAAGCAAGAAGTACACTGTTATAGCCACCACCTGGAAAAATACGAAAAATGTTATTCATATTTTTCCCACTGATAAGGGCACAGGTAATAACACATTGCCTGCAAACACAGGATTGTTGGAGGTACAAATGCAATGAAGAGGTAAAAGAAACAGAATGACAAGATTCACATACTGTACGCAACAAAGCTTATCTAAATTTAGTAATTTACATGTCAAATGCAGAGTTAATTTTACAAATGTGAGCTTAAATTTTATAATCACGTACCAGAGAAATCAAACTTTTTAGGTAAGATAATCACAGTATCTCAAACTCTGCAGGCTTCTTCTAAGGTACAGCCATAAAGTCATAATAGCCCATAGTAGATCCAAGCTATTGCAAACTGCCTACTTGATAGCAATAGCATCTCTGTAATAAACATTTTTTTACCTTTTTACACTCTCAGTCCATGCTTTAAAAATGTTGATCACTAATCACTACTCCATGATCTGCTATGATCTCACCAGGATAGCATTGATCTCTGATAGTACATCATCAAAAGTAAAAGTACTACTATTCAACAATGAATCCGGAAAAACTAAGCAGCAACAGACTTGACAGAGATGCCAAAGCTGGTAACTGGGAATTGCAAACCCACAAGAACCTTGAGATTCCCTAACACATTTTGCTAATTTACCATAGCACATTTGATTTCAAGCATCTGACTGGCACAAGCAACTATCACTTGACTGAGACAGTGACATAAAGCTAAAGAACAGCATATTCCTGGACAGGATCAGATCCAGATGAATAATACGAAACAGAACACCTCACCCTATTATTTAGGAACACCTGAAGCATCCATTCTAGTCGCGGTAGGACAGCATACAAAGGAAAGTACAATTATGCATTTCAACAGGAACCCACTAAAATAGAGTCATGAATCGACTAGACCCTGCGGTTGAACACAATGTAAGTAAACCAAGTCTTACAAAGTCAGGTTATCAACTTATCATCAGGGAGTAAAGTAAAAGTGCGAGAAGGAAGGAGACAAAAAGAAGAATATGGAGGCAGCTCCTAGGGCCCAAGTCCGGGCATCACATCAGGGACGAAAGAGCAGAACAGCCAAGAGAATACCAACAAAAAGTGGCACTTTTATTGGAGAAAGCGAAATGACAGATGAAAACAAGTCACATATATGCAACAAGAGATCGGAATGTAGCGCTGCATAGAATTCAGGTAAACCTACCGTTAGAAGAAACCTTAACCAAACCAAATCCATGTACTACATCGCGTAAAAAAAACAGCCGCAGCAGAAATATCCGAATCAGAGAAGGGCGACCCATCACACCAGATCACATCAAACTACAGCCGCCCGCCCGCCCGCCCGCCCAACATTCCTCGTCACAACATGAGCACGTCGAAACAGACACGGCACCAAGGAATTCGTTCCAGCGTGGCGCTAGAGACACCGAAAACCACCCACTTCGGCGGCGAACCGACCAGAGCGCGACGGGATCCGCGGCCACGCTGCGCGCCGAAGCAGCACACACAGAGCGGATGACAACCCCATGCCACGGGAGAACCGAGAGCGAACCTGCAGGGTGTGCGCGGGGAGCTGCCACCCGTGACGCCGCGACATGGCGGGTGGCCTTCACCTCAGCAGAGCCGGCGCTGGAGTCCGGAATGAAGGAAGGAGACGGTGACCCCACGGGATCAGCGGCGCGGATGCTGCATTGCGGCGGGGGCGCGAGATCCCGAGCCCCGCGGCGGCCGAGGAAGGGGAACCCTAGCGCGCGGGCGCCGCGGCGCGTGGCGGTGTCAGGCGGGCGAGGGACGAGGCGGCGCCGAGGACTGGAACACTGGACGGACGGAGACTGGGAAAGTGGCAAGGAAGAGAGCAGGAGGGAGCAGGGTCTGAGGCCTGAAAAGGGGACGTGGTCGAGACGTGAAGAGCTCTGCGGCGGCGGCGATGGGCGCGACCGCTTTGGATTCCTCCTGGGCCCCCGCCCGTCCTTCTATTTGCAGTTGGGGCGTGGACTGTTAAAACTTTAAGTTTTTTTCCTTTTTATTAACCATTTGTTCTTCATTTTTTTTTTGTTGCTAGAGAAGACTTGTTTCATTGAGCAATGGGCCACCACTAGTTTTTTAAGGCCGTGTTTCATATTACAAGCTAAACACTCTTCATTTTATTTTTTTCTATTCATACTATTTCTCCCACTCACGGAACACGCTTTCTGAGACTTAACTACAGTGAATAGTTTGCAATCTGAACACCGAAAAAACCTTTGCGCCACCACTAGGTTGTCCAGCGGACTCGCGCGCGTGCATGGGGACATGGTGCTTCGTTTCCTTGCGCTGGACGCATCGTCGTCTTGGAGGCTTGGAGCGCGCGCACTGCACACAGGACACGGCATGCTTTGTTTATCTCCTTCCGCCCGAGTCAAACGCAGCGCGATCCGCCCGGGGAATCTGCGGTGGTTTTCATTAAGGGTGTGTTTAGATTGAGGAAAGATTTTTCGAAAATACACTGTTCAAAAAAAAAACCACTGTAGATGAATAGTGTTATGTGAGTAGAAGAGGTAAGATGAATAGAGAAAAGTTTTAGGGAATCTTTATGAATCTAAACGGGGCCTAAACTACCATGGCATCTTCGCCTAGCCCGGTTGTTGATGCAAAAATTACCCTTGAAGCTTGTACGAGTAGTATATGATATTCCCATCTTCTCACCGCCGTGGACCTATGTTTCTGTGCTAGTTTTGGCTATATCAGGCATCCAAACCCGACACATGGGAGGAGACCGCTGGGACGGCCTAGCTAGCGAGACCGAGACGACGTGAATACGTGATGATAGGATAATGCAATTGCAATGCAAGCTGCCACGGCTGAACGACAAAAGCGCTCGCACAGCTACGTGACGAAACATGGCGCGGCGCCTCAGCCTCGCACGATTCGAGGCCCCGATCGATCGACTGATCTGATGAACCAGTTGACATGCTGGGTTCCTGTACACCTGATTGTTCTAACATGTCGCTTGCTAATCTTTTTTTCAAAAAATATATATGTGTGAAGGAAATGGACTTGAATCGTGCCCGTGACGCGGGTGGGTCGCCTGCTCCATTCTTGTCCGGCGCGTGTCCTCTTAATTATTTGTCTCGATGACGAGAATCTCTGCTGTGTAAATTATTAGTGCTACTAGTGATTAGAGATGCAGCGCATCGTACGCATGTGAATTGTTTCGCTTTCGTTCTTAACAAATCGTCACACCCCGGCGAAGTTGGCATGGGGCACCTTGCTGAAAACAATCCGGCACGAAGATTCCGGTGCTGGCCAGGCCGTTTCAGGTCCCCGCAGGTGCTAGGATTTTGTTTGATCATTCAGTTGGGGGTGCGGTGCGTCCCAACCTGGCTTTGCTCGAGCTATGTGGCTTATGGCGTATACTACACACTGTATGGAGTAGCAAATGCTACAATATAGTGTACAGCGCATGATTGAATGCATCCGCTCTTCGCTGTCCATCATGCAGCTATCAAGAACGCTACTAGAACAGTATATAGAACGTAAAGTACGTGCTCGTATTTATAGCCAGCATACGTAACGGGGCAACTCACCGTCATCACGAGCAAACTCATGACTCATTAGTGGCGGCAACCTGGCGCTGGCTTCCCGAGAAAGAGAGAGCGAGCATATGATGGAGACAGGAAACGCATATCCATATGTTGCGATCATCATGGCCTCCCCCTCGTCTTTCGCTCAGGAGTCAGGAAATGTGTGTTCCTCCCCCATCATCCATCCGTGCGCACGCGTCGATCTCATGCCCGGCCATGATTGCCGCCGGGTAAAGCCGCCGTGCTCGTTCGTTCGTTCATGCCGCCATCGAATTCCACGGCGTGGGTAGGAGTCCGTAGGACAGGCCGATCGAGAACGAGAAGGTCATCAGATGAACATAAACTAAAACTTTCACTGGGGTGGTGTCGTGGTGAACTGGTATTAGCCAAAACCGAGCCTGTGTTTAGTTGGTGGGGGGAGAAAAGAACTTTTTTCTGGGAAGCGTGTTCTGTGAGAGGGATGAATAGGAAAGTTGGAGGGAATTGGAGGGGAACTTTTCTGGAAAATATGTTTTCTGAGAGGGGTGAATAGTCAAGTCAAAAAAACTTCTGCAACTAAACACAGCACGAGATGGAGGAGCCTCCAGCAGTGACATCTGACATGTACACACACGGACCGGGGCTGGTGAATGGTGATCCCGAACTTCCCCGCTCGGTGCCAAGGACGCCCCCGGAATACGGCCTCCGCTCCTCCTCGCCGCTCGCGTGCCGGGCCACCGGCCAACCGCGCGCGGGTCGTGCTCGTGCGCCACGCACACTGCCAACTTGACGATGCCGTGCCGGCAACGCGCCCGCGCTCCGGCCGAGGTTTTCCGTTGGCCGTTGCCTTTGCTCTCCATGGATTCTGCCCGTTTCCGCGAGGATCTTGCTTGGATCAGGGTCAGTCACACCACACGTCGTCACGGCACTGGCGCGGGCGCGCGGAGTCGCCGCAGTAACTTTTGTCTTCACATTGGTGGAGGTAGCGAACGGCCACAGGACTGTAAAAATTCATGAACAGAAGTATCTGTACTAGACTTGTGTACTGGTTGTCTTTCTTAATCACGTGCCTAGGATCCGACATTAATCCTCCAAACATGAGCGACAAATTCAAGGCCGCGAAGCTGCCCCTGCCCCCATGTGCCGCTGCTTCACGCATCTCTACACTTCCGCAGCACACGGAGATCCCCAATTCACTACGCCCCCTGTCTGGACACGCTCGTGCACCCCAGGTACAGTAGAAATCAGTAACTAATAAGTGCCGCTACAATACGAGTACGGACGCCTGCCTCTACGGCCTACGCGTACGAAATGTACGTACGTACATACGGGCGTGAGCGTGACGACGTGGCTATAGCTACCTCGAGGCCGTGCTGGCGTCGCTGGACGTGAAGCTGACGCCGCTGCCGGAGCCGGACGACCCCACCGCCGCGGGGTCCTTGGAGCTCCTGTGGATCTGCGTGTCCCGGCGATCGGCGAATGACAGGAACGACCGGATGCTGCTGCGGTGGCGGCCGGAGCGGGAGATGGCGGCGGCGGAGCCCCCGGCCTGCTCGGCGGCGGTGACGTGGCGGGAGTACTGGCGGACGAGCACGCAGGCGTGGATGGCCAGCGCGGCGGCGCACGCCACGCCAGAGATGAGGAACAGACCCGAGAAGCTGTGCACGTGCAGCCGGTCAGACTCCAGGTCGGTGGTGGAGTCGGACGACGGCCCCGTCGACAGCCACTTGTCGTGGATCCTCTGCAGGTCGCCGTTCTCCGACAGCGTCAGGATCGCCGTCGACATGTCCACCGCCAGCGGCGAGTCCCGCGGGAACGCCTGCCACATCCGGCAATTATAATGGTTCATCATCACCAGAAACATTTGCATCAGAAAAAAGACAAGTCCAGCGATGAACTCACGAAGCCCCAGCCGCTCTTGGTGAACTCGGGTCCCACGATGGCAAACTTGTCGTGCGCGACCAGGAAGAGCTCAACGTACGGGCGCTCGTCGATGATGGCCGCGACGCCTCCGTTGCTAGGGCCGAGGTCCAGCGCGGTCTTGTACTCGTCCGGAGAGCCGAGGCTATGGAGCCTCGACGGGGACACGCCGAGCTCGTGCACGAGGTAGCTCTCGGCGAAGGATCCGGTCTGGAACCCGATAGGCTCCTCGCTGGCGATCAAGCTGTCGATGCCCCTGATCGAGGACGTGAGCTGCTGCACGGTGAGGATGGAGGTCAGGCTGGCAGTGTAGCTGGACTGGATAATCAGGACTACGAAGAGCCAGATGATGATCACGAAACGCCCCAGCGTGCTCTTGGTGTCCTCTCCTGTGAAAAGAGAGGATGCAGATTGACTCTTTTAAGCTTATCTGGGAAATTTTTCATCTTGATTCGTATGGAGGAATGTGACTAGCTGCATTTCACTTACTGTGGGCAAAGAACAGAGTTGAAAAACTGAACCTGTAAAGACCAGACAGCATGTCAAGTATGTAATATTACAGAGAGTACAGACAACCAAAACGGCAAAACCTATGCAGGAGAAGCAGAGAAATGTTTTCAGCAAGCAAACTCGATTTGATTATCCTTCCAACTCGTCTTTTAAAATGACAGTAACTTCATTTCAAAAAAAAATTGACAGTGACTTATGCCTAATGCAAACGAAATTATGAAAATTTGAAATAGTGCACGTTAGAACTTCGAACTTACCAGAAAACAGTGATAACCTGTTTAGCTGGAGGACCACGAAAGTCATCATTGATTCTGTGCTCGAGCAACCAAACCACCGCACCAACGATCAGAAAGAAAACTCCTGTCACGGACCACATTCCGATGGTAAATGGCTGTAGGAAAGCCCATCCATTCGAGCTTTGCCTCTTAACAGAGGTAAGAATGACAAGCCCGGACCCAACATATGGTTGGGTGAAATCAACAAGCTTTGTCCGATTTGTGACAATAGCTATATCGCCAACAACAGCATCAAATTCCTAGCCAAAAAAAAGATAGACGGTTAAAACATGACTTAGTGACACATTAACTATAAAATGTTTTAGAACCAGAACTTACATCTGTCACAATTTCATTGATAAGCTGTGTGTAGCTTGGATTCTCAAGGCCATTGCCAAAAGGTACAAATCTATACGTAACTGGGTATTGCATCAGGTTTATTGCAGCAGAAAACACATCAATACAGAACCCATCCACTGTTCCAGTTTGATTGTCAACTAATACAAATTGTTGGTAGCTTACCCTATTGGGGACTCCAATTCTCAGTTCATTTCCATTGTTAGGGAATACCCATCCCCGGGGCTTTGTTATAGTGTCGCCTGGCCAGATTGGACTGCGGAGTTTCTGATTTTCGATAGTGCCATTGGGTGGTTTCTTGTAAAGAGTTTCAGGGGACACAATGGACAGCCCAGAATAATTGGACCAATAACCAATTGTCCGCAAACCAGACCCTATTATGTTTATAATGTCATATGCAGGATGGATAAGATTACCGTCTGAATCCAATTCTACAGAACCAGTTGCACCCGTGAAATTCACTTGGCGGATTCTTTCTAGTAATAGCATTCCCCCATCAAAGACGCTTAATGCTTCCAAATTCAAAGTTCCTCCTGCAACTGCACGCAGTCTGGGGTCTGGAGAAAAGGAAATGTTCCCACCGCTATTGAAAAATGCATCCAACGCATGAGCAAGCATCCAAACAGTATCGTAAGCATAAAGGCCATAGGAATTGAGCAAGAACTTGCTGCCAGTGCCACCACTATCCTCCTTAACCAGTGTACTCCATTGAGAAGTTAGTATCTTCTTCCTATTGGTATTTCCTGTGTGCTGACGCAATGTGAGAACACCCTGCATTGTGCTCAGTAATGCATTATCAAGACGTGGTTCAGAATCAAGGACTGCACTGAGCCAATCTGTTGCAATCCACACATATCCTCCAGATGTCATGGTAAGATTGTACGCTAATGAGAACACGTCAAGTCCAGAGTCATCATGTGCGTGCAGGACAAAAACCCGGGACTCCATCATTGCGGCTTTGACAAGTACAGCAGCCATTTCACTCTTCTTCGCTCCTGGCCTAATTGCAGCTTTATACACGATCTTCAGTCTCCTCTTAGCAAGTTCATCGCTTAAGGAGGCTATGCCATTTCTTCCATAATCGTCATCAATATATACTGCTGTCACCATCTTCCACCCATAGTAATCAACTAAGTCTGCAACCGAAGCCATTTGAAATTGATCACTATGGACGGTACGCACAAAGAAAGGATACTGAAGTGATGTGAGAGTTGGATCAGTTGCAGCAAAAGACATCAAAGGTACTTGGAGTTCATTTGCAACATAGGATATGACATGCGCAACGACTGAAGATTGTGGGCCGATGATTGCAACTGTATCTTTCTCCATGAATTGCATGGCTAAGCAAGACAAAGGGATAAATAGTCAGTCGTAAGGCACCATGTTGATTGTACTTTGTTTCCCCTACAATGTAAATTTTATTGATCCAGTGGAGAGCGACCTTGTTCAAATAAAAATGCCAGAGACATGAAAGAAGTACCTTGAACAATGCCAATGAAGCCACTGTAATTGGTATCTTGCATCTGAACAGCCAGCTTTGTACCTGAGAGAACACTTGAATCATTGTTGATGTCATTGATTGCAGCAGCAATGGCAACCTTCGCAACTCTCCCAATAGTCGAATTGAATGAGCAAAGAACGCCAATGTTCACAACATCAGGTCGAACAGAAATATTCTGCCCAAGTGCAAGATAACGCAGACAACTGAAAATGCCCAAAATAAGGACCATAAACTTCATGTTTAGTCCAGACTGCAAAGGATTACTGGGATGTTCTTTAAGAGTCCATCCTTCAGCTCAACATCAGATGTGCTGAAAAATGAAATGGAAATTTGAAAATGATGGCTGTTAGATAGTCTTCCACGATCAAATGACTCAAAACTACTGGTAACTGAATATTAGGCATTTACATGACAAACTACAGCCAGATTACAATTTGGAGTAAATATCAAGTGCTAGGGGAGGATATATCATGTATATATATCAATACGAATTTAGGACTCAATAGCAAAACAAATGGACAATTCTGGTGTGTGTGTGGGGGGGGGGGGGGAGGGGGGGGAGGAGGGAGGAAGGGAGGGGAATTCCATGAGACAAACAAAGAAAAGCTGGAAAAATATAACCAAAACAAATTTAAAACAAGCTATTCTGACCTAACGAGCTACAGAAATGAAGCAACTCTCACCTTAGGATTTCCCAAGCAAAATTAGAACACAAACCTAAGCATGAACTGAGATGGTGGACTAGACCGCAGAATTCTTTATATGAGCCCAAGGGGCAAGAAGACCAACTATGAAGCAGACATCAGACTAAATCTTCTTTGGAGAAAACAACTGGGTCGGGTCAATTCTAAAGCGTGGAGCATGCAGGATTTGCAAATAATTGCTCCACCCCGCTCCCTTCTTTCGTTTTCCTTTTTGTGAGTTGAGGGCTTGAGGCATGGTTCCTCTTACCGTTGGTTCGGGAGCAGCCAGTTGCTCGCCCTCTGTATCACGGGATAGCTGTGAGGGACCGGTGGTCCGTGTGAACGAGAACAACCCTGGTGGCCCTGGAGGCTGGAAGACCGCACGCCACCGAAATACATGATCGAATTCGTAACACAGTCCCTCGTAGCTTCTTGGAGCCCATATTTTCCCAGCAATTGGTATCCTTGCTCAGGAAAAGCAAGATACTTGGAGTTGGAGAGCCTAGATATCACAATCCCTATCTGACATGAACAAACAGGTCATCAAGACAAATATGTTTCTTTTTTATTTCAGGCCCGCACGTCGAACATGCGACTGCGAGTAGGCATAAGAGTATACTTGGAGTTGGAGAGCCTAGATATCGCAATCCCTATCTGACATGAACAAACAGGTCAGCAAGACAAATATGTTCCTTTTTTATTTCAGGGCCGCACGTCGAACATGCGACTGCGAGTAGGCAGAGTATATCAACATGCATGTGGTACATTCCACGTCAGCTTAAAAAAATGCGACGGCATACGTTTATGTAGTAAATCAGTATCTGAGTACTTGTCGAAAATCCCATCGTATAGAAGTATCTGCGTACCTGTCGAAAATCTCGTCATGTCGATTCGAGGCGCGTTTCTCATTCATCAAAGGTATGAGATGTTACCAGCAGGCATGTGCTAACCATTATTTAAAAAAAGCAGGCATGTGCTAACATAGTACCTGAGGATATCGAAGAGCGTTTGGGTCATTGGGTGGATCAGGTACCTTGACAACCCCAGTTCACATGCCCATCCGCCCGTCCCTGGAAAGGCCAAAAGCAACAGGCGTGCTGAAAGCTGACCGCAAACTACTAGCCAGTGGCCACCGAAGACGACGTTGGCCGTTGGACCCAGCCATCACATCAACTGAATTAGAAACCTACAGCAGCGTCCTGATCAAACTCCCGCATTTTTTAATCAATGGGTCAAGATCACTAATAACTTCTACGAAAGGCTCCAAATGTGCTGGTTTTGTTTTGCATGCCTTTTTTTTTTATCATAAATAGCGTTAATTTCTTATATACATGTGAAAGTTGAGATATATTCACTTCTTGGGACGAGAATTACCTAGTACATTCTTTTTCTTTTGTTTTGGGACGAAGTTAGATTAAGCAATCGCAACAGTAGTTTTAAATACGAACCACATTGTGACTTGGTGAGACTTAGTTCAGTCGCCCTACCGTTAATCACATCCGTGTACGTGTGCAGCAGGTAGCAGAGGTCAAAATAACGTGGGCATCATCGGAAAACAGTAGGCCCCCAAGCAACGCTACAAGCACGGAAATACCCCAGTAAGTAATGCTTATCCACTAACGTTTGATAAGCTGCAATGGCATTACTCTATAATTTGCAATCAAGCACATCTCATATTACTTGCATTAAGAAATAATTTCCCTTTCTGCTCAAAATTTATGCTACAACACCCGAAGATCCCTAGGGATAACTTAGGAAATCAAACTATAAATAGGGACCACAAAACAATCCAACCAGGCTGTTCGGTTCGCTGGGCGGAGCGGCTGGGGCTGGGGCTGGGGCTGGCGCGCGCGAGCAGTTTCTGCCGTGTGCGCAGACGTTGCCCTGTTCGATTTGTAGGACCAGCCCAGACACGCCTGATTCCCAGAGAACCGAACAGGCAACTGCCTAATACATGGAGATCACTCTGGGTCTCCTCAGGCCTCCACCCGCAACCTTTTGGACGGTGTGCTGTCGCTAGTCCCTACTGCCTCGATTGTTTCATTGTCTTCTACAACAGTTTCTATGGTGCTATTGGATTGGTCCCCGAAAGTCCACCCCGGAAAATCTGATCCTTGAAATAACGAAGTCGGTGTGGTTCTGTAGAATGCAAGGGGAACCTGTTTTATCCGTCGCCGTACCTACAATTCAAAATTTAAATATTTATCATTTTTGTGGGAATTTCATAGAGATAATTAATAATGGACACTCAAAAGGCGACGGATAATATGCAAATTGAGATTTGTCTTTGAACTTTTATATAAAGAAAAAAAGTTAAGCAAAGGGCAACTGAGAGTTCTGATAGGCACAGTTTAGACCATCAGAAGCCATCTGGTGATTTTCCATATTATGCATGAAACAGGCCGTCATGTACCCTCTAAACAATTGCATAGTCCTATTTATGCCGGGGGGGCAAATACTTCACCTCTACGTTATTGTGATAAGGAAGTGATTACTGCCACAATGTTTGCTAAAGCACCAGACATTCCCTATTTCCCTTAGCCCAATATGGCAATATATGGGATAAGTAACTTACTTCGTGGTACACAAATCAATAGATGAAATTGTATGGTGCATGTGTACCTCATTCAGAACACATTAGCAGAATGTAGATATGCATAAAAAAAATCCACTGAAGGTACTGAAGGCATACCTCGTCCTTGAAAACTGTTGCATATGAGCCTGAACTAAAATCTGTAATTTTCATCTCAGTGGTTTTGGCCCGGACAGTGAGATCCTCCTCAAGTGACGCGACAAATCTGAGATTACCTCAAGAAAATGAGCTAAGAACAAAGGAAACTGCATAGTAATCAGGACTGCAAGTTGCATTCCTGTTACCTTGAAACTGCAGGAGAGTAATGATGCCGAAGCGTGTCTATTTCCCACAAAGAACTTCCTGCAGTACACAAACAAATATAATGTATGTAAACACACTAGCGTATCAACTTGCAGTCGTCCATAAGACTACTTGGTATGGATGTAGCTTTGAAGCATAATTTAGACGAATGGCAATTGAGATAACTGTCATTATCTCACCACTGCTCATAAACCATGATGCAGAATAGTCATTTGGTTGGGTACCAAAATGCCATAACAACAGGATAGCGTCAGGCAAGGTTCATTTCATACAAGTTCACACCAGTTTTCAGTTGTTCATATATTGCAGTGTTAGTTGATGGCACCTTAAGATGTGCATCAGAGAAAAGAATCTTATCACATCATAACAACAGGGATACTTCACAGTGAAAAAGAAAAGGCCAACCCACCTGAAAGCTCCCATAGAAGGTGAGATCTAGGGAAGGGAATTTATAGAAGGAATACCAATAAAAATCAAAATATTAGAGCCATAGAGGCACAGTAAAGGAAAAACTATAAGCACCCAATATGCTTCCTCTATACATTTTTCTTAAAAAAGAATAAAAGACAAACCATACGAGCTTTCTTCTTTGAAGAAAACTATAGGCTCTATAGCTACTCTTCATGGTACGTTTATTGGTGTCAGTATACCACAAAAAGGATGTAACAGGAAAAAAAATCTTTATGATGGCAATTCATATGCATATAGTTTTAGTGCTTTCTATTTAGAATTGCTTCCTGTTTTAGTCTTATTCCATCATCAAGCCACAAAGCTAGTTATCCTAAAAAAAAAGAAATTTGAGATGTACAGAAGCGCAACTTAAGCTCAGAGAATGATTTTTCAAGTGACTGCTTGTCACTTGTGATATCAAGGAAAAGAACTGAAAGAAAAGAAATTGAACAGCATATGTTTGATATGATTAAATAATAAATACTTACGCATTGCACCAGACTTTGCAGGGTCTGCCTCATCGTTGTTAAAAGGGTCTGCACCAATCTTCTTAGGCTGACTAGCTTCACCTCTAGTATTGCTTTCATTTTCATCCACTTCCTGGAAGAAAATACATAGCAATAGAATTAGCTTGTGAGACAACAAAAGGAACATACTTGCAGGGCTGCTGTTAAAATGGTAGTTCAAAATCTGCAGTGGTGTATGCACACCAGAATCAATTAAACGTCCTACACATGCAGTACAACTATAAGAAGGGGTTAACATACCCAATGGACCAAAAAATTAACTGAGGGATGTCTCCGCAGTAGATTATGAATCAAAGCAATAATAATAAGAGCCCCTGCTGGTGGAACTGAAAGAGCAAGTCTGCTCAATCTTTTTGCAAATGCAGCAGCAAGATATGCAGGAAGATAAGAAGATTTCAGGCATGTGTCCAAAAGCTGCAAGAAAATAGCCAAATGTCAGCATGATTGCCAATTAAAAAGGTATGATTAAGATAACAATACTTATATCACTAAAAGAATAGATCAAATTCTATTTTTAAGATTTAGCCGCATGTATCATGGATATGTATGTTTCTATGTGATGTCTGGTCATATGATGTGGCACAATATCAAGGGTGCCTTTCTCTTTGCTCTGCATTGTCCACAACTAGAGCAGCAATGGACACAAAACCCAACGTATTTCACAGGTTTGTCAAGCATCAGGAATATAACTAATAAACTACTAATTATTCTAGTTGGTAGGTTACTTGCGCATGGTCAATTATCATGCCAGCTGTGATAGTCCACATTAAGACAGTACATTTCATGACTGTTCCACCTGAAAAACAGTTGCAGCCTTTTTCCACTTACTTGCAAGAACACTGACCGGTGTTTTGCCATAAAAACAGCAGGAGTCAGCAGTGCATAAAGTTTTTCATAGAATTTTGGATACTCCAGACCATGTTGTGTCATAAGAATAAAAAGGCCACTTAAGGCCATCACACTGATAACACCACCAATGTCGTATGATCTTGTCAAGAAATCACTGCAGCAGGAAAAAAACTACACAGGTTGCAAGATTTATGTTATCGAAATGTTGAACAAATGTTTAATAATAAAGAAATCCCCTACCACAAGATGGCAGGGTTTGACATTGAAGGAATGACATTTTGATGAATAGAAGCAAGGACCTGCAAGTTCAAAACAACATAAATCAATGTAGGAAACCATAGCCAAGTAGCCAACAATGAAGTTGCCTAGATGAACAAATGTAGATATTCATGTTTCTAAGTATACTGGATGATAACAGCTTTACCTCCTTGTACACATCGAGTGGGAGTGGTAACTTGAGAAAGGATAGCCATGCTTTGGTGAACTTCAGTTTTAGTTTTTTCTTGATGTTAGTAGAAGAAGAATCCTACAGAATTCCAATGCTTAATGCCCAAAAAATTTGAGCTTAAGATGAAAAATATCAATTCATTTTCTGAGTAAATATGAAGTACCTTAGAAGAATCTTTTTCTCCTTTAGAAGACAGGCCTTGAAAAGCACAAAACCAAAAGCCAAGAGTGAGAACACTAATCACACCTTAGCAATGCATGCATTAACACGTATAAACATAATTTTCAAGCCATAGAATAGTACAAATGAGAGTAATTTTCTAGGTAAAAAAGAATACATGAAATACTATTGTAGATAAGCGGCAAGTTGAGACTGCCAAACTACAAAAGAAATACCCACCAACAGCACTCCACATTTCAAATGTTGATTCCTTTTGATAATCCATTGCAGGAACATGAGCCAAGAGATTGTATATGTTGTGTATAAAGATAGCACATCTGTTATGCAAGGAGAAGAACATAATAAGACATAAAAATATAAAACTATGAAGATGTCCAAAAGCATTAATGTAGCAACAGTCATATAAATAATCCACATCAATGGTCATAAGCTATGGGTTTACTTTCCAGAGCCGAAAAACTAAATCACATACAGTTCCGTGTACATTACTTGGATGCAGCAGTGCAGGATGAAATACAAGCAACAAATCAACACAACATTGTGCTAACATGTTAGTTGTCTAAAACCAAAGATGTTAGTACTAAAACATTAACACCTAAAAACAAGACTTTCTACCCATGTTGTTTTAAAAGAAAGCATGAGTAGTTGCATTGTGCATGTGTTTGTAATATCATTAGACATAGCACAGAAATGCAGTTTTATATGATCTCAGGGTGAGTTTGAGTGTATGAGAATCACTGAAGTAGTTTTCACAAGCATAAAACCATAGTTTAAGGTTTATTATATGTTCATATGTATATGTAAAAGAAGTTATACTTGTTTTCTGACCCATCGCTTCCATTCCGCAGGGAATCTTTTCCAGAGTCTAGCAGAACAAAAAAAAGGTAACCGGTTAGTAGAGATGCCTAATTAGCCAAGCATTTTTATCAAATGAAAGACTGAGAGACTACCAGTGGTTTTACTGCTCATACTGTTGGCGATCTTGTCAGCACTAGTGTAAGTAAAGTAACTGCAGGAGAAAATGGGTTGCAATAAGCACATGTTCAGCAAGATGGATTAAAATATTGAAAATGCGCTCACAACTTACCAAACATCAGTGTATTTGAAGTACTTCGAACCAAGCAACTCTAACAAAGGATCGATGGAATCAGAAGCATGAACCTGCAGAAAAATTGGAACACATAAGATCAAACGTTAAAACTAAACAATACACTTTTCACTAATCCTGGATGCAGGCACAGCGTTACATGAGCAGAAACAGACAGAAGTTCATAAAAAAAAAGAAGATCCGTTCTTACACACAGCAATTTAATCGATTATATGTGGAACCTATACATTTCAGAGGCTACAACAGAGAAGCTGAAAATGACTGGATGCCGTAAGAGACGAGAAACTCACGACAGCGTGGAGAAACTTGTGGTAAATTGCCGAGTGGAACTTCCCATCCTTTCCCAGCTTCACGAAATCCATGAGAGCATCCAGTGCTACATCCTACAGCCCACAAAAAGTAAGACGAATTGCCACTTCAAATACTTCCTCGACAGATACCAGATAATAACTTCAAACTCACTCTGATCGCGTCATCGCTGTGCGCCGACACGCTTAGCTCGACCAGCGCGGCAACGAGCTCGTCGAACCGCTGACGCAACCAGGCCCCAAACACGAGCTCAGGGTCGCTGCCCGCATCCCCAACGGTGGCTGCCGCAGAGGCGGAGGGAATAGAGGGGATGAGCGGGACGAAGAAGGACTGGAGCGAGATGAGGGCCTCGAGGGCGAGGTCGAGCGGCGCGGAGGGGGAGAGGAGCGCGAGGAGGACGGGGGCGTTGTTGAGGTGGGCGCGCGAAGAGAGGAGCTCGAGGCCCAGCGTCTTCACCTCATTTAGGGTTAGAGCCCCACCTCTGGACCGCTTCTTCTTAGTGGCAGACGCCGTCGCCGACGACGATTTAGCCATGGCGGGAGGAGTGGGAGGCGGGCAGGCGGCGGCGGCGAGGTTGGGTTGGGGACTTGGGGCAAGAAGAAAGGATTCTGGGGTTTATGGGCGAACGAGACTGGCAAGTGTACTAGTATGGCTTACCAGTCTGGCCCATGAAATGGCCTGATTGCGGCCCATTAATGGCCCGTCATGCAGTTCTGCACCTACGCAACGCAACCGAGTCATTCATCCGAATTGATGCAATCGAAGGCTCGGCTTATCATGTTTAGCATTATCCAGGTAGAACATCTTAGAATCAAGCTGGCAGCTGAGTCATGTTTTTACTCCTACGAGAACCTCATTCACAGATTTATCAGTTCATCTCAAAGAATCCAAGTTCATGGACTCACATAGAGAATTATCTTTTTTCTATAACTGGACTAAAACTTAGCGTCCAGATCAATGATTAACATTGGAGTCTATTACTAAGTCGTCATGGGTCATGTTGTAGGTTGAAACCGAAATTAGCATACCGAAGGAGAAACATCTTCTCTTCATAGAAATCCACACCCTCGGTTTCCCATAGCAAAGCAATAGGGATGGATTTTGACACACTGTTTCGTATGCTCTCCGATCAAATGCTATGATGACAAGGTATTTCAACAGAGAATTTGTTCTAACACCAGAATGAAAGCTATTGATTGAAAGGTCCATTACTGAACCAGGAGAAGCCCATGGAGCATTAGTGTAGTCATTAGTCAAGATAACTGTAAGCCCCCGTTTGGAAGTAGACATTGAGGGCTGGAATTAGGAATTGGCATTGAGCACCCTTTGATTCAGCCGTTTGGATGGTCTTGGCATTGGCAGCTGGAATTGTAATCGAATACCACGAGGGAATCGGCCGCCCTTGCGCGCGCCCGCCCACGATTCAGACCCCCCGTGCTCCGTATTGCTCTGAATTGGACTCCCACCCTCGTACCCCTTCGTTTCCTCGCGAGAGAAGAGGGGACGGCGCCCACGGAGAAACACGACACGGCGACCAGGGAGGCCGCCGCCGTCGCCCCCCTCCTGCGCCGCCTCTGCCGGCCCCGTCGCCGCCACAGGTTAGCCTCCATCCAGCCCTCCTCGTGGTCTTCCATCTCTGGCCGGCCTTTTCCCTCCCCTGCTGAACCATCTCACTCCCAGCAATCTCATGTGATTCCCAGATGAATTCGTGTGCAATCGATGGGAACCTACGGAGAGGGTAAGGAGGTCGGGGACGAGGGATACATCGCTGGCATGTCGACGTGCTACCGGCGTCATGGGTCTCTTCTACATCCTCGTTGCCAAGCAGCAGCAACAGCAGCTGCTGGTGGCCGGCGGCAAGCCTGGCCTGTGCTTCAGCTTCTCGGTCCCATTCTGAATCTCCTTCTAACGTTCTGAACCTGCTGCTGCTATCGTGTTGCAGTCTGAAACTTTGAGATTCTCATGTTCTCTCCAAATATTATGTGCCTACCGTTATGGAGGAGAGGAGCAGAAAAGAACTATCAGACATAGATGACACGCTTCGATGCAGGTTACTGAGTTGACACAATAGTAAATAATAATATTAGGCTGGTTTTGCAGTATGAGTAGCAAAACAACTCTCGAAATAATTCCCCTTCCACGGATTAGTCAAGTTACTGTAAAATTGAACCAGATGATGTACGATCTCTTGTACCAGATGATGTACGATCTCTTGTACCAGATGATGTACGATCAATACAACATTAATTTATGGGTTGTTGTAAATTTTTCCATGTTTTTATGATATTATTGTAATATCTACTATTATTTTTTTAATATTATCATGTTTTAAAGTGAAAAGTATTATATATAATCATCAAATAAATATGCATGTTATAAAATAAAGATTGCAATGCATTTACACTATTGTAGACAACCCAGACTACGATTCCACGTTTGTACATCCAAACATAAATTGGAATTGATTGCTTTACATTGATTCCAACTATCAAGTACTTGCACATCCAAACAATGATATTGGTATTTGAGGTCATTTCCAATTCCTCTTGGCATTGGTATTCTAAGCCAATTCAATGCCACACCCTCCAATATCTACATCCAAACGAAGCCTAATATGAAATTTTTATTGTAGATCCAGAGTTACATTTGCCCAAAGTGGCTATTGTACAACAATTTCAATAAATCTGACACATGCAGAGTTACTGAACTAGGCAATCTGTTCAAGAATTCTGGAATCAGTCAGACCATTACTGGTACAAAGTTGGCATCCCTTAAAATACATTTACATTGCTATTCACTTGAGCCAATGAGATCGAAATCGAGCAGCTATAGCATATACAAGCTTCGAAACAGAGAGCATTGTTGTGGCAAGCAAATATTACCCTTCTTTCTTTCTCCTGTTTCCATTTACGGAGCAATAATGCCTTTCTGACCCCCGATATATATACTTCGGTGCTGAATATTCACACAAAGAAGTCGGGGCACCTGCAATCAAGTTTTCTCTTCCATGAACGTGAAGTTACTTTGGAGCCACTTGACATGAACCTCCAGCCCGGCATCTCTGAGGCTTCGCAGGACGGTCGTGTACAGCCTCCTGTCAAGCTTGGTGCCATTCATTTCCTTGAGCAGGTCGATGAGCTCATTGAACCGGCTGCACTTGGAGAACACCCCCACCATGAGCCCGGCCATGACCTTGTCCACCTTCCTTCCGGTCTCCCTGAACTCCTGGTACAGCTCCATGCACCGTTCAAACTCCCCACCCCGGTTATTCGCCAGGATGATGGCCGTGTAGCTGATCCGGTCAGGCCAGACCTTGCGCCGCTTCATCTCCTTCCAGATCTTCTCGGCCTGCTTCGCGTTCCCGAGCCGGCCGTGCATGTCGAGCAGTGAGTTGTACACCAGGACGTTGGGCTCGCACCCTTTCTGCTTCATCATGGCCAGCAGCTTCATGGCCTCCGACGCTCTCCTGATCTTGCCGTACATCGAGATCATGTTGCCGTAGGCGACCACGCACTTGTCGAAGCCTCGGCCGATCATCTCCGAGAAGACGGCTTCTGCCCTGTCACTCCGGCCAAGCCGGCAGTACACGTTGATGACCGACGCGTAGGTGACCTGGCCAGGCTCACACCCTATGAACACCAGCCTGTCATACGCTCTGATGGCCGGTTTCAGGCCTCTCCTCTTCACAAACCCATTGACGATCGTCGAGAGGATGCAGTCCGTGACCCTGAGCCCAATCTGCCTCATGTCCTTGGCGACCTCTATCGTCTCCTCCACCGCACCAGCCTCGACGTGCATGACGGTCATCTTCAAGAACATGTCGGGATCCCCCAACATCTCGCTGTCCCATGCTTCGTGGTACAAATCCTCTGCCGCTGCCTTCTCCCGGGCGTCCGCCAGAGCGCCGATGACGGAGGAGTAGATGGCGGCGTTCGGCGAGAGCCCATCGGCTTCCATCTCGCGCAGGCACCGCAGAGCATCGAGCGCTCTCCCCGCCGCCTTCCCCAGCGCGTCGCACACGATGGCGTACGCCTCCACGGCGCCGTCGGCGTCAGCGGCGGGGTACCATTCGTGGGACCTGTAGAGCTCGAACAGCGACGCGACCATGTCCGTCTCGCCGAGCGCGGCGCACGCCGCCATCACGGCGCGGTAGGCGTCGGCGCCGAGCGGGAGGCCGGCCAGCCTCGCCTGCCCGCACAGCAGCACCGTGCTCCGGTACATGTGGAGCTTGTTGTACGCCTGCATCGCCGCAGCGAACGCCATCACGGCGGCCGCGCCCTTCTTGGACTCGAGGACGCCGAGCACCGCGTCGGCGAGCCCGAACCTCCTCGCCCTGATGCACCCGGCGACGAGACGCGCGCACGTGCGCTTCTCCGGGAGCACGCCGTAGAGCCTGAAGTCCTCGACGAGGAGCTCCAGTGAGCTCCACTGCTTGGCCCTGAGGAGGTGCAGGGTCAGCGCGTTGGCCGTCTTCTTCTCCGGCAGGAACCCCGGCTGCTGCAGCAGGGCTCTTCGGTAGCACTCGAAGGCCAGCTGCTCGGTCTGCGGGTCGCCGCAGAGGCCACGGATGAACTTGTTGGAGATGCCGAGGTTCGGGGCGGCGTCTGGCATCGGCGAAGACACCGGCGCCGCCGCCGGCACGGCCGGGAACTCATCGGCGGGCAGGTTCTTGGGCTCGAGGAGAGGGGACGCGCAGGAGGATCTGGAGCAGTGGAGCACGAAGGACGCGAGCTGCCGCCTGATCGCCCACAGGGGGGTGTGGGATTGCGGCGGCGTTGTTCTTCGTGACGGATGGAAAGGTGGAATCGGGGGCCAATCGGAGTAGCATTTGGCCATCACTCTGCAAAAAGGAAGAACTAGAGGCTGGGAGTGGAAGAACCAGCCTGTTTACGCTCGAGGCACCTTATCCTGCGGAGAGGGAGGGAGATTTTCACATGCAACGTTTGGTTGAAATGGCTGCTATGCATGGGCACGGTGTGGCCACGTGGGCTCCTTTCTCAGTTCTAACAGAAACCTCAGGAGAGCCCGTAGAACTTTGGTAGAAGTTTCAGTTCAGAACCGGTATTTACGTGGCGTTGCAGTTACCCTGCAAGTGAAAGAATTTTGGGCAAAATGTGGTGAAAAATCAGTGGCCTCATTTGAGTTATGGAGACACTTGGTCCACGTAGCTAAAGCACGGACGACAGCCACTAGTAAACTGGTGACTCGGAGACAGCAAGCTGCTGGGCAAAAATATCTGAAATGTTTTAGCAGGCGAAATTGGACTGCAACACATCATGAAAGCAACCAACAGTTGTCTTGCTACCAAACTATCACTGATGGTCCTGCTGGATTTCTGTTCAAGGAAATAAAGCTCTTTTTTAGAGCCACCAAATTCTCTCTATGTTGTGGCTACCTACCAACCAAAAAAAATAGGAAACAAAACATCCCAAATTAGATGAAATTCTACCTTTGTTTTGACCACAAAATATCTAGAAACAAGGCCATATACATAATATCTTCTCCAGTTTCCTCACCCAAGATCTATATACATACTTATTTAACATAAGATGAAGAGCCTGAGGACAGAGTGTTGCATCTATATTGTGATTTAAAAAAATTAAATGCTTGATTAGTAACAGAAAAGAGTTAAAATATACATGTGATAGTTTTATTGTAATAGTTTTTTGTTTGATAACTAAAATTCGCACATTGACAAATGATAAGACAATCAATTAGATACGTTTTGTTCTAGTTAATTGGCCAGATGATTTTTATTTATAGTTTGGTTAACGAGTTAAAGGATAAGTATGATTTAGTTTAAGAGAAGAAGAAGAGGAGGAGGAGAAGCTACCTTAGATGATAACATTTTCAAACTAAAGACAATTAACAAACGCTACACCAGATTCTCTGTGGCTATAGTATTCAGAACTTCTGACCAAATGAAGACAATAAGATATGATATTGCGTTATATGATTAGCACAGAGCAATAAAATGTTAGATGAATCACGATCAAGTAGACATTCATTCTACTTCAGCACCATGGGACAGACAAATATATTCTACTTCGTGCTTTTATTCAACTTGGAAATTAGTAAACATGTAAGAACAAACAAATTGATGCACATGTAGAACTATTTCAGCACCATGGGACAGATATATTCATTCATTCATTTTCTGTTTAGTGTTTGGATCCATGTAATCATGCAAGGTAGCTGCAACACAAAATTACATGGAATTTAAATCTTGGGAGGTGGAATTGGAATCTTGATCCATCAAGAGAACGACTAACATGGCAAATTGAGAAAACCATTGTTCACTATACAACCGAGCTATGGATTTGACTGAATCAGAATGAACTTACATTTCAGAGCCACTAGAAACTAAATAGGGATAGTTGATACAATTTAGTGCATGGTGGTGACACCAATAAGAAATGGTATTACACCATAATATATGTTATGAAAGAAATAACCTAATCAAGAATGCATAATACTTGAGGTTGCGAGCTCACTTGTTAATCTCGGTGTCTCAGTCCGAGGAACATGTATTATGCTGGAAACTAAAGACCATCTATAGGATCGAAGAAATCACATAATACTAGAACAACGACAAATGTAGAGGTTAGTGGCATGGTTATGGAATGTGGAGGAATTGATATTGCAGCTCGCTAGTGCTGGGCTAGGAGCTAGCGCAGAGAGGGAGAACCTCGTAGCCATTCGTCGTTGTGCAGGCAACATGGGGCGGAGCAGCGACAACCGCAGGAGTAGCTGGCAATGGCATAGGGGACTTGGGGATGCTGGGCAAGCTTGCGCAAAATGTGAGGAGCTCTCTGGTTGGTTTGAGGATGTGTTGGATTGGATGATATGATGTGTGCTGGAGCTGCTCAAGGGGGCAGGAGGACACCAATAGTGGAACATTAGAATAGAGAGAGAGTGAACAATGGAGCAATAGATGGCATTCGTACATTTACAACTATATATGATTTAATCTTGATATATCTAGATACATACTAAAAGTTATGTACCTGACACAAAACAATCTATAACTTAAAACAGAAGTCGTATTTAATAAAAAAAGTAATTAATATATAGACATAACATTTATGATGTTTTCATTTATTTGAGCTCTACCATCATCACTTGACACTTATTCATATAGAATACCATTGTGTATTTATGACATTCTTAGCGTCAACAACATGCTCGTATCCAACGTCACACATATCTTCTCGCATTGCTGCAAAGTACATCGATAGCACTGACCAACTTAACTGTCCATGTCGTATTGAGGGAGAGATAATAATGAATGATTTCCCCCCTCTATGATCATAATGGATCAATCGTCCCTTTGTATTGGATCCGTATCATATTTTTCCATCTAGTTAGCTACAAATTGAACCGTTGATCTATTATGGTGTGTTTGGCGGACTATTTACTTATGATGTTTTCAGGGTACTGCATTTGCATTGTGGTAAGTTGGGGTTGGGGGCAGTCCAAATAGGTATTTGATGCAATAATCTATGCAATGGATTTATGCATTAACTAATTGTGTCATGTTATTTTTCTATACTATCTTTTTTAATGATGGTAAATGTGAACAAAAGAGAAGCGTCGTAGAATTTTTAATTTTTTATGAAAATGGATAATAATCTACAGATATATATATTTTTAGCATCATCTATAAATATATGGACACGTATATGTTAGATTTTGTTTCATAATGGCAATGTTTTTTTTCTATAAAGGTGGCTTGTGGCCTGGTGGATATTTTGCATCCTGCGGTTTGGGGCCGCTGGGGCTTGGCTCCATGTCAAAATCGGTTCTGCACGAGATCTTCTTGGACACTCGCGTGAAGAGGCTCAGGAAGTGCTTCTCGCTGGCGACGGGTTTTAGGCAGTGCCTTGTTACACTCGTTGTGTTCATGGGAGAACCGATGGCTGTGAGGTCTCAGTACCACGAAGATTGCTGTCTGAGACAGAGGGAGGGAACAAAATTGCCAGAGGCATCTTTCATCAGGTCAAGGTTCCATGAGATATTCCAGAGTTTGAGTAACTTGCTTCAAAACAATCATGTCCCAGGTTCCGTAAGCCATCCTTTTGGGAACATTGTTTCGGTAATGGTGGCAAGTGTTCTCTTCAATGTAAACCTTTCCGGAAACACCCCCCCCCCCCCCCTCGACCGTCAAAAAAAAGAACATTGTTTCGGTAATCAAGATGCTAGAGGACTTTAGCAAGCTGTTTGGTTGGGAGGTCACTGGAAATGATGATGCCGTGGTGAACGTCTTCATGACGACGAGTGGACAGATTTCCGATCGTTCAGCTGGTGGAGTGGGCGATGCGTTGGTTGAAAATCTTGTGCAAAACAAGACAGCTATTCTAGGCGCCATGAGGACTGTTCTCCAAGACCTAAAGCTTCCTGTGACATGCTCTGACGTCAGGATCAAGAAGTTCTGCCTTCGAAGTGCGCACTTTGTTTTCTGCACTGTGTCTGGCTCGGCGAAGCTGAATGCTCACAAGATGGATTTACTTCTCATCGATGAGGTTGCGCAGCTCAAGGAATGTGAGTCCCTCATCCCCTTGCAACTCTCAGGACTCAAGCAGGCTGTGTCTTATTGGTGACGAGTGCCAACTCCCAGCAACCGTGAAAAGAAAGGTACTGTTTGTTAACCTCTGAAACGTTTTTCTGCCCTTCCATTCAGAAGGTAGCTTCCCTTGTTGCTGAACACTATTTGTTTCTTGCAGGTTGCTGAGACTGCATTGCTGGGCAGGAGCCTTTTTGAGAGATTGAGTTTACCGGGACACAAGAAACATCTTTTGAATATTCAGTACAGGATGCACCCATCCATAAGCATTTCCTTCCGAGCTCTTTTACAGTGCAGAGGGCGGCAAGCGCTGCTGCGTGGGCTGGATCCATGCGTGTCAAACTGAGCTGTTGTCATCCATGCTGCCACTACGTACTGGCCTCAGGCCTGCACACAACATGTGCTTATCTTCGTTATCGAAAGGATTTACAAAGTGATGTCCATTCCGTGTCTAATACTCTTCAGATGAGTGCTGTCTTTTGATAAATGCTGACCAGGTTGTGCAGACGATGCTTCATTTCATCTCATCTATGGAGATACTAAAATTAATAATATACAACTGGAGCTCTCATGGTTGTCTTTGATACTCAAGAACGAAGTTGTTGGTTCTGTCTTTGATACTCAAGAACGAAGTTGTTGGTTGAGGCAGACAAGTGAGTCTTTGATGGCTAGGAGACAAGTGAGACTTGAAAAATTTTAAGTGAACTGTTAATTGAAAATTTCAAAATAAACTATCAATTCATGGCTGCGGCAGACAAGGCTAGGGATGGTTCTGTAAGTTGAAAATTTTAAAGTGAACTGTCGTACCGAGGAGAGAAAATTAGCAAGAAAAATAGTTAAAAGAAACTTTCTTTCTCACTTCTCTCTCGGACGATGCTCTACCATTGGTCTGCAACATACTAGTTCCATCTCAGAACTGAAGGTACCAGCTGCTGCCTGCCTGAACCATGTGGAGATACAACTGCTGACTTGGCCTCATGTATTGCTTCATTTCATATATATTTTGTCAATTGTATACACTAATAGCACTGATAACACATTATTCAAAAATGAAATAATAGATAAATGCTGACAAAAACCATTTTCTGACCGAACCAAATGATCAGAACAACAGAAGAATTCCACATGAGTCAACATGAACATATTTTCAGAAACATCGAGTATAACTAGCTTTTACATAATGCAACCCAAAACTAGACAGTGAGCCTCAGCCTGACAACAACTTTACAACAATTTTAAGAACATCGAGGCTATCAATGGCTTTATTTGCCCGTTTCCTGACACTTTAGACATGCTCCATCCTCGGGGAGTGACAAAACGATCTTCGTTCAGTATTGCCAATGCATTTGCAAGAAGCCCTCCAGCAACGTCCAAGGCGGAGAGGCCCATCCCTGCATACCAAACTTGTCTCAGTTCAAAAGATTTCTTATCTCTTTATATTCACAAATCACAGGCTGCCTATTTGTGCTTCAACCGTGATTCTAATTTCTAGTTTCTCACATGAATTGCTCCACAAATGACAACCAAAATATATATATGAATGTTGTACTCACCTTGAGCAATGCAAAATACGAGACCACGACAGTGATCGGCTCATGCCGACGGGATGACCGAGCGTGCCATAGCTCTTCAGCCGGCCTTGCGGGGGATGTACGCGTGAGGACCAGACCTGGAGCGTAGAGCAGAGGATGGAAGAGGTGGTCTGCTTGAGTGCTGACCTAATACGCCCGGTGATCCACGAAGACGATGCCTGGGGCGCCTCTGTGAGGGATGGCAGGGCGCCGCCGGGGGAGAGGGCAGGGCAGAGGGGCCACTAGGGGATAGGACAGGACCACCGCCGCGGGAGAGGGCAGGACAGGGCAGGGGCGCCGCCGGGGGCACACAGGCAGGGTGTCGCCGGGTGATGGAAACGGCGTGGGGGGTAGCTTGATTGACAGGGATGTAAAAAAGCTCCTTCCGAGACCTGAGTTTCTATGACAAGAAGATTTTGGATGGCGTGAATGTCACACAGGAGGGCCACCGGCGTAGCTACCTTCAAGGTTCAATGTTTGGGCCCTACTCGTTCATCAACATTGATGGTCTGGACATGATCACATGAAGATCCCGGCCGGAGCAAGCGGAACGTGGCCGAGCTAGCTGCCATATTGCAAATACTGCATACTCTCAAAACAGGTAATGCACATCTGTTCATGTCGTTTATTTGAGGATTGCTGTTGTCAAACCTCTTTACTCTAAACATAGCAAAGGATTACATAGATTGCTACGTAAAATAGATTTACCATGCAAGAGTGTTTGAGAAAAAATATTTAATTACATCTCATTAAATTGTCACATTTTAATAAAACTGCCGGTTAAAGTTCCATGTTGTTGGGCAGGTGGTTGTTCCAAGTGACATATTTTAAATTTGGGGTAGTACTATAAAATTTGTCTAAGCCGCTCAAATTTCACTAGGTTTTCTCTGTTTTTTTATTTCTTATAAAACTGTTTTTTAGCTTACCATAAATAGGGAAAAGGATCTTTATAGCTTTTGCAATATGCTATTAGATTTCTCATAAAAAGTAAGAGTCGATTCATAACATATTTTCTAAAAAAAAAAGATAGTCGAAACATACTTTCCAAATAGCAATATATATACATTTTGAGAATCGATATTCAACAAGGTTCAACCAATCAACTTGTAGGCCTTGCTGGTATCCTAAACTGATTATATTTATGACCCGATGGAGTGCTTTTCTAATCTAGGCCTCTAGGGTTCTTGAAAGATTAACACATTTTTCTTTTTAACAAATTTATCTAAGATTGGCGGAGTAGGAACACACCGAGCAGTGCTCCAGGAGGAATACAGTGACAGAGAAACAATCACCTAGTAGATTCTTTTAAGGGGTCATCGCTTGAGAAGCACTCATCCATCCAAAACTTGAAGGACATGTCACACTGGTGCACAAAAAGAAATTGGGCACGCCTTGAAGCTCTCTTGTTTACATTGAGCCGACTATGCTGGTTCTGAAGCCATCTTTTGTACAGCTCAACGCAACAGAATTTCATGACCTCTATGACCCTTGCTCTCTTGATAAAAAGCTTGGCAAATTCAACATGTGTTCTCAGCCCTGCATATGATTGCAGCACGACGATCTTCAGACTTCGGTCAAGACATTCGATAGGAGCAAATGGATTCCAGTGCAGAGCACACTTGAAACTCGTCCAAGTATGCATAAGAAACTAAAATCAACAACAATATATTAGACAAGAAGTGAATCAATAAATATGACAGCAGAATCCGAGAAACCCACAAATGAGATTTGCAACCAGAACCTTGACGTACAGCTTCTCCAAGCACGGAAAACATGCTAAGTACCCAATGACAACCTTTAACTTCGGTTCAGGCATATCTAATGCTAATATTGTCACAGAGGAGAACTGGTTAACCAAGCTGACGGGAACCATGGCCTGCATCAATTGGCATAAAAGAATGAAACAAAGAGTGAGGCCTGCATCAATTGGCATAAAAGAACGAAAACTGAATATTTCAAATTTTGAGAGTAGGACTGTAACTTGTGAAATTTGAGTACAAAGTGGTCAGGCTACAACAAGTGTACCAACATCCAAGCAGAGGAAACAAGAATAATGGCTGCATCAGTGCATCTTACTATCATTTTTCTGTGTTACCATTGCTGATTTAGAAATATTGCTCCACTGAATCAAGAAACTAGGGAGGGAAGATACACATCGATCTTTACCTTAAAAATTGAGTGGCCCAGCTGAATAATGGGCATGCCAGCCCCAAGGTAGCCCAACATCTTGAGCTTTGTTGGTCTAGCAATCCTTACCGATGGACCATATTTGACCTTATGCAGCAGCAGCCTTTCCAGGCTTGCAGCATCCTCGACGACAATGTCATCATAGTTTCGAATATTTTTAGATGATGTGTCAATTTAGATAATAGTGTCTATGAAACCTCTATTAAAACTGGCCTAAGTTATTGTTCTGGGTCATTGTCGGCGGCGGGGCCTGTGGTCTCCTTAGTCTCCCATACTGGCCTAGGGGCCGTTATGAGAAGGTACAAGCCGCATGGGTCTCGTCGACGAGTGTTGTACAAGGTAGTCTAGGTTGGGTGTGGTCTTCACACGCATTCGGTAAGGTGAAGGTGGCGACGACGCTTCGGAATAAGTCCTCTCATTTTCTTTTCTCACCTCGGTGATGTTCCACTCCAGCGCCAACGACGGCTCCGTGGAGGAGGTGCTCTCGTGATGGTGCTTCTGTACAAGAGTTGTCCGGCGACGGCTCATTGATGGGAGGCGAGTCAGTTGTCTTTTTGTGTGGTGGCTGAAGAGGCAGCAAGAGCTCGTGTGGATACAAGGAGAGTGGAGCAAGTCCAATACGATAGTTCTGGTAGATGAGGAGGGAATTGTGAGAGCGGTCGTTTCTTTTAGAATAGCAGAATCCAACTATAGTGTTGAACAAGTAGGCGTAACGGTGGGGTTCTCAAGTGATAACTTTTACGGTCACCAGCGGACCTGCATCCAGGATCACCGGATCTCGGGATGCGTCCCTGGTCGATGGTTCTTCAGGCCAGTCTCAGTGGGAGGGTCATCACCCAATTATCAAGACTGCAAACTTGGAGACCTGTGCCAGCCAAGGGTCATGGTGATGACCCTCCCCTCTCATCTCATGATCCCCCTCCTCTCTCCTCATAAATAACCCTATCATGTAACCAAATTTGCTGATGTGGCATGATAGTTAATGCCATGACACTCCTCCATGACCCTCCCACTGAGACTGGCCTCAGAGCAAGTTTAATGATTATGCCGATCACCGGCTGCGACGAGGACGTGGGAGTGACGGACCCCACAAATTTTTAATGTGCAACAGTGCTACTGGGGAATAGGGGCCGTTCAAATGCTCATGCGTCCACCTAAGGCTTTCTCCAATGGTGAGCTAAGAGCTAGCTATTAAATTGTTTAATCGATGAAAAGTAAAAAACAATATCAAAATGGGTTGGCTAAAAGCTAACTCTTAGCCAGCTCTTAGCTATTTGAACAGTGCAAAGTCGGCTCTTATCTTGGCTTCATGAAGAGCCGGTCACATCAACTTTGCATTGTTCAAAGAGCCAAAAGCTGGCTAAGAGCTAGCAAAGAGCCAAGAGCTAGCTCTTAGCCACCTCATTTTGGTATTATTTTTGTACTTTTCCTCTATTAAACAATTTAAGAGCTACTCCCTCCGTCCCAAATTGAAGTCATTCCAAGATTCTTGGAGAGTCAAACTATCTCAAGTTTGACCAAATTTATATAACAAAGTAATAAGATTTATGATACCAAATAAGTACCATTAGCTTCTTCATTAAGTATATTTTTAGATTATATCTATTTAGTTCTATAAATTTCTGTGATTCACTCTAATTTTGGTCAAACCTAAAAAGAGTTTGATTCTCCAAAAGAATCTTAGAATGACTTACAATTTGGGACGGAGAGAGTAGCTCTTGGCTCACCATTGGAGAAGACCTCGGGCGTTTAAGCAGTCGTAGGCTTCACTCTCTCTCCTACTTCTCTATTCCATGTATTCATCTCGCTGACCAAATTGCAATTTCTGCTTTTCGTGGTGAGTGTTTAGATCCAGAAAAAATTAGAACCGCCTAAAAGTCTAAAAAAATAGAACTTTTTAGTTTTTTTAGAGTGTTTAATTCCATTTGCTTAGTACTCCCTCCGTTCTAAAATAGATGTCATTCTCGCTTTCCAAGAAAAACAACATCTTTCAATATTAACCAATTATATATAAAATAATATTAATATTTATAATACATCATCAGTATCATTAGATAGATATTTGAATCTAGTTTTTTAACAAATTTATTAGAGATATAAATATTACATATATTTTTCTACAAATTGAGTCAAAGTTAAGAAAGTAACACGTGCACGCATCCCATAACGTCATCTTTTGTGAAACGGATGGAGTACATATGTTTGGTGTTTGGATGGCAAGGTACGAGTGGATGAGGATGAGGGGCTCATTGTCCAAAAGAAGGTTAGACAAGGGAGGCCAACGAGGCATGTTTCAGTGGGCCCCTTCTAACCGGCCTAACAGTGCTACTTCATGGATGGAATGGATGTCTAATTTTTTTGATAGAAGAGGAGCTAAGTTTTTAGATTTCACACTCAACTAAACACCCTTATGGCAACCACAATATATTTGGACTAAATAGTTTTTAGTGGTGGGACCATGTGTGAATGGTCTATAGCTATGGTGAAACTCACAATTTGCAGCCCAAAAAACATATAGTAGTGGTAAGAGGAAAGAAGAGAGATATAGAGAGAGGAGAGGACTGAGAGAGATGAATTAATATTATATTTCCTATGGGCAGCCCATAAGCTTATGGGTACCCTTTACTATGGACTGCTATAAGGACTGCTTGCACATTGTCTCAGTGGGTTGAATGGAATATTTTATTCACTATGGACTGCTTTTACTTCCCATTGTGGATGCATGGAGCCTTTTGTGCATTTGTTCTCATAGAATTCGAACCGATTATAGATAAGTTGGTTGGGTTCTTTGTGGTGGAACCTATTCACCAGGTTTAAATCCTCGATTTGGCACTGATGCTCGCATTTTTCTAGATTTATTTCAGGATTTACCGGCGCTATGCATTTGCTGGTAGGTGACGTCCCCCTCGACAGTGAGGCGTCTGTGGTGACTTCGTGAATCTCAAGATCTGCCGACTCAATCCTTCGGAGATACTCATAGGGATATGGTTTGTGTACGTATGTTCATAGAGGTGAGTGTACGTGTGTAGAACGTCGTTGTACCATTTATGTCTTGTTTAGTTGGAGAAGTTGGAAGAAAGTTGAAGGTATGAATAGTACATGGTAAGCGTATCTGTGAGAGAAGATGTGACTAGATGTGTGCAAAGTTGATGAAAGTCGGCGAAACAAGGCCTTAATCTAAAAAAAGTTGTTCCGATGGAACAGCTGTCCTCTATATCCTGCCAGGATTTATCTGTATTTTCTTTATATGTATCTTTCAGTTTAATACAGTATTTTCTTTAAAAAAACTTTCGAGGCAGCGAGAAGGACTAGTCATCACCACCGTGTTCGATCCATCACGGCGGGCGCAGCAGCGCTCCGCGTGGACACACCGGGGAAACCGGGATACGAAACGACGCACACCGGCACACGATCACTGCGACGCGACCCAGCTCAACCCGGGCGGTCCATGCGGCTCGAGAATCCGTACGGCCGCGTGCTCGTCAGTCGTCTCGCCGTGTTAAACACACCAGCAGCCTGAAAAACAAAAAAACAGAACCCTGGGTGTCACTCGAGTTCGCTAGCTCGGTTCATCGTCCCTGCTGCTCCCGGGCAAAGACTGGAAGATCGAGGGCGGCAGGATGAGCGACAGCGATGGCGACGAGTACCAAAGCGCATCGGGCAATGACACCATGGAGGCCGTGGCGAGCTACTGGGCCACAGAGAAGAACCGCTTCGTTCTCGGCCATCTGGAGCGCAAGGTGTTCTCGTGGTCCATCCGAGACGTCTTCAACAGAGACCTCCTCAGGCATCAGGTGACGCCCATCAAACGCCATTTGGTGGTTTTGCGATTGTTTTTTTATTATTCAGAGTCCTGCATTGCGGCTAGGACACTCAGGTTTTGCGCTTCCTGCATTTGATGGTTTTGCTGCTTTGATTGGATCTCCATGGAGTCTGTTTTCTCATTCTCTGGGAAGTGGGAAGGCATACCAGCTTACCGATGCGGCATGTATGATCGACCGCATCTTTTGTGCAGAGCTAAATCGCCACGTCTAGACCTGATCTATGTTTTTGTAGCCGCAGATTTTGTAGTAATGTCGCTGTTGCTTCTGATTGTTCTTTCTCTGTTTGCTTTGCTCTCATTTTTTTTTTGTTATCTTTGGTTCATCATAGTTGAAAATCAGGTAGCTATTGTATCGTACCTGGCCTAAAACACAGCTCGACTTTTGTAGGAAGCCAAATTAGTCTTTGCTGAGTTTTTTTAGTTGAAGGAATGATTACTGAGATTTTTTTATGTTACTTATAAGAAAAAGAGAGTTGCCTCGCCGCTGGATGCCTGGATGCTACCCCAACCGCAATGGAAGCGGCGGCGCTCTCGTGCCTGCCTGGCCACCGCTCTTCTCGTCTCGGCGGTACACATCCCTCCCCCAGGCGCAGACTAATAAATATTTTTGAGTAAATTGCATTCTGGATACCTAAACTATTAGACGATTAACAGATAAGTACTCAAACTAAAAAACGTAACATTTAGGTATTGGATCTATATATTTTGACCACAAACGGTACAAACACGGCCACGCAGGCACCAGCAGCTGACGTGGCGCTGCCACTGTGGACAAAGGAGGCCCAAACCCTTGGCTTTTTTTTGAAAACCCCTGCACCGTATTTCCATTGAAATGAATGTCTCTGTTTTGCAACTTAGTGTACATTGAGGTAACTGCAATGTGAACTCGAAAAAAAAAAGTTAACAAGATTTTGATAGCAGGGGGTTCACATTGTAGTCAAAACTTCCTGTCACATTGCATCAAAATTTTCCTGTCAATTTTTTTTTTGAGTTCACACACTGAGTTGCAAAAAAGAGATACATTCATTTCGATGGAAATATTAGGCAGGGGGTTTTCAAAAAAGAAAACCAAGGGGCCGGGCCTCCTTTGTCCAGAGTGGCAGCGCCATGTCAGCTGCTGGCGCCTGCGTGACCGTGTTTGTACCGTTAGTGGTCAAAACATATAGATCCGGTACCTAAATATTACGTTTTTTAGTTTGAGTACCTATCTGTTAATCGTCCAATAGTTTAGACACCCATAGTGTAATTTACTCAATATTTTTCCATAGTTGGGTTGGGGGATATATAGTTTGGAGTTGTATTTCGTTTGTTTTTGTTTTCTTCTAATAAAAACTACTGCAAATTAAAGCTTTTTGTCATTCTGTTAAAAAAACGAAAATCCCTTTTCCATATGCATATTTGGCTTCTTAGGGTACATACAACAGTTAGACAACAGATGTCTATTTAAGTCAACATAAGCAAAACGAGCTGACGTGGTCATCATTGATGGGTATAGAATGTGTTGCTTATGCGGAAAGAGTGCACTGTTGTCTACTATCTCGTCTACTGATCTAGCATGTGCTCCCATACAGAACAACACAACACCAACTAGAGTATGTATTAAATATCATATAGACAACCAAATAGACGATAACTGTCTAAACTGTTGCAAAATTGTTTATTTGGTTGTTTGTGTGTATCAAATAGATAACAATTGTCTAAATTGTTGTATATACCGTGCTGTGTGTGTCTGTTAGTTGAAAAATTCTGGGTTTTGAAGGCGACCTTTCTCTATACACGAAGGAGGTGGGTTATGATCTGCTAGTGAAACTACTTTTGGCTCTATTATTGCAGAGAAGCTTCACTGTTTTTACATAAACTGTCTATAGAAATAAGCAATCTTCTTATTTATGCGGATCTTATTGCCAAATTCTAACCGTATTAATTGTAGAGCCTAACGTGGTATTGCCAAATTGTAACCGTATTAATTGTAGTACCTAACGTGGTATTGTGGTAATATTTCATCTTTTGATTATTGATGGAGTAACATGTTATTGTCTTCTATCTGCTCAATGATACCTTTTTCATATTGCCCAAAAAAAAGTATGCCTTTTTCATTAATTATATAGATAATGTTTTTGAAAAATGCTGATTTTACCTGCATTGCACTTCACGTTGCTGATTGTATTTAATTGTAGTTATAGTTGTGAACTGAATTCTAAGGAACTGAACCTACCTCGGGGGGGTTGTGGTTGTAGTGTTGTACACTTTGCCCACCCAGGTTCGAGATACTCTCTGACTTTAATTATGGGAGCCTGTTTCTTGTTCCTCCTGTGTTGAACTGTTGGTTTAGTCTTTTCTTTAACTGAATTTGTGTTGAACTGTTGGTTTAGTCTTTTGTTTAACTGAATTTGAAAGACATGATAATCATTACAGGTCAAGAAGATACCAGATACATTCGAGTCTTTTGCGAGTTACTTGAAATCCTTTGCTTACCCGCTGATTGAAGAAGTGCATGCTGATATCTTCTCGTCCTTGGATGGCTATTCTCAGGCGAGCTTTATAGAAGTAATCAAAATGGAAAATCTGCACCATGAAAAGCCAATATTTGGTCTTGAGGTTAAAGAACCCGTGAAGGACGTGAAGTCCAGGGAGATTTATGAACCCATTGAGGGTGATATAGTAGTCATCTCCTCAAAAAAACCTAGGCATGTATCTGATTTGACGCAAAACAAAGCATCATATGTGTTAGGGTCAGTTCTCAAAAGTGGAGGAGAAGACATATCGCCTGACTGCTGTATTGTTGAATTGTCATCTGCCATTCCTGGTGAAGCAGATTCTCAAACAAAAATGCCTAAAAGGCCATTGTTTGTTGTGTTTCTCATAAATATGAAGACATACAATCGTATATGGAAATGCCTTCATATGGGATCAAATGATGTTAATCTTCATGAGCTTCGGAACAAAAGGAGCTCTGATCTTGTGAATATGGTGTGGCAGTACAAACCAAAGGTATGTATCTGCATGCAAAATAAACCATGTAGCACAATCTTTATTTTTGAGAACTTTTCCCTGATGTGAGCATTTATATGGACTTTAAAAAGTTATAATGTCACAATTCATGTATTATTTATTGTTTCTCCTTAAGATCTGGCAACATGCTGGCTTTTCAGGAAGGATTTTCATCAATTGGCATGACTGTCTCTAACTTTTCTGGCAGGTTGCATTTGTTGACGATGATTACTATATTTCTCTGGATGTGATGTAATCAAGTGTGTCCTAGTGCATTTTTCTGGATTGGTGATTGAGAGACACTTTATTATCTATGTAACCTTTGGTTTGGTATTATAGTAGTGATAATTGAAACTGATCCTTTTTCGTTTCGAGAAGGGTGAGAAGCCGGATATTTTACCATTATATAAAAAAATCTCCAATTAAGTTGTGGCAGCCTCCTGCTCTCCATGTAGAAAATTTTCGTCAATGTTACATCACCTTTGCTATTTTTTGGGGGGGCATATTATTTTTTAAAAATGTCAACTGCTTATTTCTCTGCTTATGTTGTCTTGTATTACCTTTTTTTGTTATATTTGTCATGTTAACTATATACGAGCTTATTTGATCTTTTACCATGAAGGCAATGGAAGATGCTAGTTCATCGTGCTTCCAATTATCTCAATCCTCACTTGATGGTCTTGGCCTTGAGCAGTTAAATCTAAATGATTCACAGATGAAAGCGATAGCAGACTGTATTTTAGCAATGGATAGCCACTCCTCTTCCTTAAAGCTACTGTGGGGCCCCCCTGGGACAGGTAAAACTAAAACCATCAGCACTATCTTGTGGGCAATGCTTGTTAAGGGCAGAAAGACACTTGCCTGTGCACCTACCAATACGGCAGTATTGGAGGTTGCAGCTCGAATTGTCAATCTTGTTGGGAAGCCTTCAGATAGCAGTGTCTGCTTCCTGAATGACATTGTTCTGTATGGAAACAAAAAGAGGATGAATATAGATAACGGAAACATCCTTTCTGCTGTATTCCTTGACTCTCGTGCCAAGCGCTTATTACCATGTTTCATGCCAAACACTGGCTGGCGGCATTGCTTGTGCTCACTTTTGGATCTCCTTGAGAATTCAGCAACCAAGTACCAGGTGTACATTGAGGATATTATTGAACAGGAGATCTCAAAGAAAGATGATTATGAGAAGAAGAGCAAGGAGTCTGAAGACAAGGATAATGTATGTGATAATGAGGAATGGTATGACTCTGGAGATGTGGAACAAACATTAATGGTGCCACCTTTCAAGCGCTATCTAAAGGATGATTACAACAAACTTTCTGAAAATTTGTACTATTGCATTGATATACTATACAATGATCACCCAAGAAATCCAGAAACAGGAAGGAGCTTTCAGTGTATGCTCGAGGTGCTTGAATTGATCAAAATTATTTATGCTCTGATAAATTCTGATAATGATGATGGAGATTTATGGTCAGATGAACTGCTTGAAAGCAAAATAGAAGATAATGGCAACCCTGAGATTTGGCCTGAGCAACTGGCCAGTGTGCGGACTAATTCATCCAATAAGTTGAAGTTTAGTATGGCAAGATCACTGTGCATGGAGGAATTGAGATATCTTTGCATGAACCTGGAGCTTCCGAATTATTACAGTGAACGATATGTTCAACAATACCTTCTGGCAAGAACCAAGTGCATTCTCTGTACAGTTTCTAGTTCATTCAAGTTGTATAACGTGCCTATGGGAAATCCCTCCTCAGATATATGTGGGGTGCTTAATAAACCTGAAAACATAAAACCTCTTGAGTTGCTGGTTGTTGACGAAGCTGCACAGCTTAAAGAGTGTGAAACCTTAATTCCACTGCATCTGCCTGGGTTAAAGCAGGCTGTTTTCATTGGAGACGAATATCAGCTGCCTGCTCTTGTGAAAAGCAAAGTAAGCTCCTTCAATCCGTATTCTTCTTTGGCATTTTATTCTTGGCTCTGCTGCATTGACCTGTAATATAATTCTGTAGATATCTGACCGTGCTAACTTTGGACGAAGTGTGTTTGAGAGATTAAGTTCGTTGGGCTACGGTAAACATCTTCTGAATGTCCAATATAGGATGCATCCAGAGATAAGCAAGTTTCCAGTGGCCACATTTTATGATGGCAAGATATCTGACGGCCCAAATGTCACACATAAGAACTATAACAAGAGTTTTTTAGCAGGAAAATGGTTTGGGCCGTATTCATTTATAAATGTCGTTAGTGGACATGAAACCACTGAAATGCATGGCCGGAGCCTAAAAAACACAATAGAAGTGGCTGCAGTTGTGAGGATTGTGCAGAGATTGTTCAAAGGTAGGCTAAGACACCATGAATATTGTTGTTTTAATTGTAGTGCTGCATTTCTTGCTATAATAAGTACAATGTGATTTGATTTGAATCTAATTTATGGCTCAATATTAGGTGTTTAAGCTTACCTTTGTCCTTTTTTACTGATTGCAGAGTCAGTTTCTACAGGAAGAAATGCTTCTGTTGGTGTTGTCTCCCCATACAATGCTCAAGTTAGAGCTATCCAGGAAAAGCTTGGGAAAACCTACAGTAAGTATGATGGTTTCTCGGTGAAAGTAAAATCTGTGGATGGTTTCCAAGGTGCGGAGGAAGATATCATAATCATATCAACAGTCAGGAGCAATGGAGCTGGATCAGTTGGTTTTCTCACAAACTTACAGAGAACAAATGTGGCTCTCACAAGGGCCAAGTAAGTTGCTCGCACCACATGTGATAATTTGGTGGTAGTTCATAATCTTCTGTATAATTTTCCTTTCGACTCTAAGAGTGCACCACGAGGTACAGATGTGTCAATTATTTTTTGCTTCTGTTTTTGGCAGGCACTGTTTATGGATTGTGGGAAATGGGACAACTTTGTCCAGCAGCAATTCTGTTTGGCAGAAGATTATCAAGGACGCGCAGGATAGAGGGTGTTTTTTTGACGTCGATGATGATAAAGATTTGTCAAATGCAGTTGTCAAGGCCATAATTGAGCAGGATGATGCTGATAATTTAGTGAGAATGGAATCACTGCATATAAGCAGGCCCAGGTTTCAGGTACTTTAACTGTCCTAAAACTCATCGATTGTGGAGTTACAGTTATCAGTTGAAATCTGAAGGTTCTGTATCTTTCATATTAAATTGTGTGTCCTGTTATACCAAATTGGAATTTATTGGAAAGAACATTGGTAAGTAAGACGTTAAGATTTTTTTTTCTGATTTAATTTGCAGAAAAGCAGGCCAAAATACCATCCTTGAGTGGTCTGGAACTCCAGGACAGTGTCTTTTGGCGTAGGCGTTTTGCTACTTGGACTCAGAGACTGATGAATCTCCATCCATGACGTGTGGGAATTGGGAAGCGCAATATTTTGTTGAATTATCTTAGCTCGATGCACGCTGGTCCGTCGAACCACCTTATTGCAGTAGTTTGTATTGAACCTTTTAGTAGTTTTAACAGTGGCATTCATTATCTAAAAAAGACGCTGTTGCGCTGCTGCCCGCGTTCTCCTTTTAAAATCCATATGTTCGCAAGAAAACGACAGAGGAAAAGAAGAAAAAGCTAAAGAGATTCGATCTAAGTTCCACTTGCATCTTTTTCTCGTACGATTGCAGTTTTTCCAATGCCTTTTTTATTCCTCTATAGCATTATGATACCTTACCCACTAAGACACCGGCATAAATTTCTACGACGACTTAGCTTGACCCCGGAGACTTAGTTCAGTCCGGACTCTGGAGGCTTGCCGCCATGGCAAAGCGAGGAAGATGCAAATATCTAAACACTGTTAAGGATCATTGCCACTTGCTTGCGAGTACGAGAGTAGGTTACGCTCACTTTTGCTTTTATTCGCATCTTACCCTGCTTTCCCGGCGGCCGGCCTCCCTCTTTTGACTCATCAAACGCTACCGATCGGACAGGCGCGCGCGTTGGTCTATATACTCCATAGACGCCGCATTCGTGTGATCTTGGCACAGGCAAGCTAGATTTCGAGGTGCCATTGCGACGGTGCCGGCGTTAGAGATGATTAGACGGGGTGGTGGTCGCGGCGGCGGCGGTATGCAGAGGAACGACGACGGTGGGGAGGAGTGGCCGAACCTCGTGGACGTGGTGCTGTCCTGGAGTCTCAAGGATGTCATGAACGAGGACCTCTTCAAGGACAAGGTTGGTGAGACTAACTCTGATTTAGTTTGGTTTTCAGTTCTTTGCTTCTGGATGGTCATCGTCAAAGCTTGCGTGGTGTACTCATAAGATCTCACTTCAATCTCTACAGCTTGACATATAGCTTGTCACACATCACACTTGCATCCTTGTTTTTCCCTTACAGCATGATTCTTTAACATAATATTTCAGTTGTTTCGAACATATCGAGTAACCAAGCGTGGTTCTTAAGTATGAATTGCAGCTGGTTTCTTAACACTGCGAGGATTGGAATGTGCAGGTGAAGAAGATACCGGCCACATTCTGTTACCTCAAGAACTACTTGGAGTGGTTCACCTCTCCATTGCTGGAGGAGTTGAGAGCTGAGATGTCGTCCAGCTTGGAATCCCTATCAACCTTGCCCTCTGTCAAGATATCATCGATTGAGGAAAAGAAAGGCAAATACGACATTTGGGTTGCTTCTGATTCCCAGGCTGCTAAATCATGTAATCAGCCTGAATGCTATGCTCCAAGTGTTGGCGATGTCATGATCTTGTCTGATGTCAAGCCCGGGCATATTTCTGATATTACTCGCAACGGAAGGCCATACCGTGTTGCCTTTCTCACAGAAGGAGGGGATGAAGATGACGATTTGCCAACATCAAAGTATGGGATCATATCATCGGGTAAAATTGATGCTGCCGATGAGAAGTGTCAAGATGGAAAAATCAAGCCACTTTTTGCTGTTTATTTGCTCAACATTGTGACATACATCCGAATATGGCGTTGCCTTGACTATGAAGCAGTCAGAAGAAATCGAGGCCTTATTCAGGAAATGGTACATTATTTCCCGGTATGTTTATCCTGAATCATATTTATGAGGAATTCACTATGATATCCTTTTATCAGATGATAAACTTGCAGAAGACAGATATCAAACAATAGAAAAGTTAGTGTTCAACTTGTTATCCATGTTATCCTTTTATTAGAATATTTTGCAGAACAAAATGTCAACTAAATATAAAAAATGATCCAGCAATATTCACGTCATAATCAAAGTATTGAAAGATTTTGGGTTGCTTTAAAGAAACGGGTATTGATTAGTTCCATTTTTTTTTAAAAAAAAATCTCTAGGCCCCAGATATTGGTCAGGAAAGAACAGAGGATGCTGGTTCTTTTGACAGCGTGGAAATATGGACCAAGTTGTCTACAATGGACCTCAATAATTCTCAGAATGATGCTGTCCTGAACTGTATTTCCAAAATGCATCGCAACAGCAACAATTTCAGCCTCATCTGGGGTCCTCCTGGCACAGGAAAGACAAAAACAATCAGTGTGCTACTATGGTTAATGAGAGAAATGAAACATGGTACACTAGCCTGTGCACCCACTAACCTTGCTATTGAACAAGTCGCATCACGTTTCTTGAGATTGATCAAAGAACGTTCTTTTGCTACAAGCTGTTTGGGAGATGTTCTATTGATTGGCAATAAACAGCGCATGTGTGTTGATGGTGATCTCAAAGAGATATACTTGCACGACCGTGTAAGGAAGCTACTTGGCTGCTTTGCACCATTGACTGGATGGAGACATCTCCTATCTTCCCTGTCTGATCTTTTTGAGAATGGGCACTCCCAATACCTCAAATATCTACAAGAACATTCAGTTCAAAAAAAATGTCCACAAGAACAAGAGGATGGTGATAAGCCTTCTTTTTTCTCTTACACCAGAAAAAGATTTACCATCATTTATACAGACCTCAGAAGATGTTTCAAAGAATTATTGTTTCATGTCCCGAAATCTAGTATTTTGGAAGTGAACTACAACAATATCCTTTCGCTTCTCCAAATACTTGGAGAAATCAACAGCAAGTTTCAGGAGAGGTATATTGGGGATGAAATTAAGGAAGTTTTCATGTATAATAATGGTGAACCCGATTCCACAACAGCTAGCGTAATGAAAAATTGGAATACAGTAATCATGCTTGGCAAAGCGAGGTTGAAATGTCTTGAGCAACTGAAGACGCTGTTAAGTTGCTTGAAACTTCCTCTAACATCCTCAAAACAAACCATTCGTGATTTCTGTACAAAAAATGCTTCCATAATTTTCTGTACTGTATCTAGCTCTTCAAAAGTAATAACCAACAAAAAGATAGAGTTGCTTGTCATTGATGAGGCTGCCCAGCTGAAAGAATGCGAAACACTGATCCCTCTGCGTTTGTGGACCTTAAAGCATGCTGTTCTAATTGGTGATGAGTGTCAATTGCCAGCAACAGTTAAAAGCAAGGTTGGTTCTTGATGCACTTTTATGCTTTATCAGATTTAGAAATCTATCAAGCATCAGATTTCCCATTTGTTTGGTATAATTTTTATGATGACATTTAATTTTTGTGATCAATTTAGGTTTGCACAGATGCATTATTTGGAAGGAGTCTTTTTGAAAGGTTAAGTTCACTTGGGCACGAAAAACATCTACTTAATATGCAATACAGAATGCATCCGTCTATTAGTATTTTCCCAAACACTAGCTTTTATGATGGGAAGATCTCAGATGCACCTAGCGTCTTGCAAAAGGAACACCAGAAGAAGTATCTTCCAGGTCCTATGTTTGGTCCTTACACCTTTGTAAATATTGGAGATGGAAGAGAGGAAGTTGATGACCTTGGTCATAGCAGAAGAAACTTGGTTGAAGTTGCTGTCATTGAAGAAATATTGTGCAATCTCCAAAGAGGCATGTTCTCCCTATGCACAATTATTTGGTTATGTATACAGCATTTCAATTTTTTAAACAATGTTTTCTTGCTTACTTTACCTAAGGTCCTCTAGCCTAGTTGGTTAGGGGCCTGAGTGGTATGGTTGCACCAGTAGACCCGTTCAATTCCTTGGGGGCAGATTTACACGGTTGGCTCTAAAAAAGTCCCCCCACCTCCCTTCTTAATGAAGAAACCAGGCGCACGGAGCAGGATATTTTGAGCGATAAGATAATACGATAACAAAGCATCAATAATATAGTTTGAAGCACCGATTTAGAAAAATATTCCTATAATAAGGAATACAGAATATATGTAACAAATTCATATTTCATCATACAAATCTATTTATGTTATCATTGTTAAGGTATATATTCTTGTGCTCTACATATAGTGTTGAAGGGTTACAGGAGCAATAAAAAACAAATTCTGCACCAAACACACTTGGCTCTCATGGATTATCATAATACTGAGTGTATGCATTAAAGTTGAAAGCCATGTTATTTCTTTATATGATATCAGATTGCATGTTTCTAATGTTTCTCTTTTGACAGTTTGCTCTAAAACTAAAAGGAAAGCTTCGGTTGGTGTAATATGCCCATACACTGCTCAAGTTGTAGCAATTCAAGACAAACTAGGTAAAATGAGGTTTGACCCGGTACAAGTAAAAATTAATTCTGTTGATGGCTTTCAAGGTGGTGAGGAAGATATAATAATTTTATCAGCTGTGAGGTCCAACTCTGATGGGATGGTAGGTTTTCTTGCAAACAGGCAGCGAACAAATGTGTGTTTGACACGAGCAAGGTATCTTCATCTACAATATTATTACGACTCCTTTTTATCCATGCCCAATATTATTTTCTTTGATGGCCTGGAATATAACTTATGTTTGAAATATATTTTATTACAGATATTGCCTTTGGATCCTTGGAAATGCAAAAACCTTATTGAGTAGTGGATCTATTTGGGCTGATCTAGTTTGCAATGCGAAAGATCGGCGGTGTTTCTTCAATGGAAGCAATAACAAGTCTATCTGTCGTGTTATTGCTAAACAGAAGTGTGGTTTCAATAGAGTTAATGTGAAAAAGAACACACTTCTGACAAGTTCCAGAAATTGTGGGGTTTGGGTATTGTCTTGCTGTATCTTTTCACTACTATCTTCGAGTTATATGGAACTTTCTCCCTTTTTCATATTTTTTCTAATTTGATGTATATTTATTTTCTTAGCAACAATTTAGCAAGAAAGATACATATTCTATTTTCCACTAGAAAATTCATTAATTTTGTTTCACTACATGATTTTTAGGGGCACTTGTGGAAATTAATAGGTTTTAGAAAGAACAAACTGGGGGTAGTCTTATTGCTTCCAAATATCCAAATGATAGTGCTGTTAACAACAATCATTAATTGTCGAGTAGATTTAGATAGATCATTTACATATTTGGCTTTGAGCATGGATCCCATACATGGAGGTCTAATTGTTTCAGTGAAATAAATAAATGATATATAAATTTGGAACACGTTTGTTGAATATTTTGATAAATCATAAATTTCATTTTTTTTTAATTCAGGTTGAGGTGCCATCTCCAAGTGAACTGAATGAAGAAGGTTCTTCTTCTACGAGTGTTTCAACTTATGCTAGGAGCTTGTCAAGTGATATTGTTGTTGTTTCTGAATTGATGCATCCAAGAGATGAACCTGATGATGTTGACTATATCACTTCTCTACCCATTGTTTTAGAAAAAGAAGAGGATGTCAAGGATATCACTGATATACCCTTTGTTCCAAATAAAGAAGATATTGTTGAGGATATTGCTAGGAGATCATCAAGTGACATTTTTGTTGTTTCTGATTTGTCATATCCAAGGGATGAACATGAGAATATTGATTATATCACTACTCTACCCATAGTTCCAGACAACGAAGAGGGTGTGAAGGATATCACTATTATGCCTGTTATTCTAAATAAAGAAGACATTGTTGAGGATACTGCTAGGAGCTCATCAAGTGACATTTTTGTTGTTTCTGAAGTGTCGAATCCAAGAGACAAACCTAAGAATGCTGACTATATCACCACTTTACCCATTGTTCCAAAAAAAGAAGAGGGTGTCAAGGATATCACTTCTATGCCTGTTAGTCCAAATAAAGAAGACATTGTTGATGATGCTAGTACGTATGCAATTCCATGTGCCATACTGTGTTGTGTTGCTACCTTGTGTATGCGTTTTCTAAGATCATAATCCTATGTGGCTCCCTATCCATTTCTTCTAAGTTTGTATCAATCCTCCCTCAATATCATGGTTTGTTGCTTGGTATGTACCAATAAATGAAAATGATTAGGTCAGCTTTTTAGCCCCTGTTGACTCAAAGCAATACCAATGTCATTGCTATTTTAAAGGGCACACTATTGGTTTTTTTAACCAAAAATTGGCTTCAACATGTTGACTACTTCCAGCAAAGTTTTCTTTGGAGGGGTGATCCTAATAGAAGTCATTGTCTTTTAATTGGACAACATCCACAAACCCACAAAATATAGGAGGGCTACAAATCTTGGATTAGGAACACAAGAGCTTTTAGATTTTGATGGCTTTGATTGAAGTGGAAGAATAATATGAGTGAGCTTGGACTAAATTAGATGTGCTGTGTGATAGATCAAATCTCCTATGTAAAACCTTGGTCATGGTGAGCTAAGAAGATAAATACCTGTTCTTAACTTTGCAGCCAAGAAATATTGCATCTATTATGCCAAAGCTAACCATAAAAACATCAAGGCACAAACACACATTGTAGCATGTTAGTATTCATAAGGTGGTCATGAGAATTTCATGGTTATTAAATTTTATGATGTATAATCGATTTTGTTGAGTTTACAAGGTTGTTATGAGGAGAGAAAAGGGAGGATTTTCATCTTGATGAAGTACACAGGCCTTTGTAATTAGGGTTCATGAAACATAGCAAAATATGCACTGGGAACTTTATTGTTTCATTGTGATGCGCATTTGATCATAGCACCATGCAAAAATTAAATGGTACATGTCTATAATATACTGCATTGAAATTATGCAAGTTGAGAGATACTGTTTCATTTCAATATAAAAATAATATGATAATTTTTAATGTTGCAACAAAATTGTGTATTGAGACTGACCTTAGGGGCACCACATGAACCAAAGCTCATTTGGTTGTCGAAATGACCCTCTGAATTGTTGAATTGTGTCAACTTCTCGAAGGAAATAAGTCGGAGCCGCAAGATATAAAAGTGTTGCTTCTTCGCTTGGATAATCACCCTTATGACAATTCTAACAATTAATAAACCTTCTAGACAAATAGAAATGCACAAACATTTAGATACGTAAACTTTGTGTTTTCCATTTGAAACATAGCAACATCTATGCACAGTTGCCCATCTACAAAGCATGTATTGATGTTCATTACATTCTTGGTCGGACTGAACATCCAAAATAATATTGTAATACATTTGGTGGCAAAATCTTCTTAAAACAAAGATACGCAGCTCTCCTGTGTGTTCTCGAGGAAAAAAAGAACATTTGGTGGCAAAATCGCAGAAGAACCATGAGAACATCTCCTATGCATTCATTAAAAAACATCTCTTATGCTACTACTCTTTTAGGCGCTACTGTATTACCAAACACTATAATATGAATAGATAGATAATATAAACATCCATGCAAAGTTTGAAGTTGAATAAAAGATTATGCAAGGATATATAAAAATGATAAATCATCGCATGAGTAGTTGCAGGTTGTGGATTATAAATGAACAGTGACACCCACAACTATTCGCATTTTGATTTCTCTTTTTCATATCTCCTTTTATAAATTTTTATTCAACTTTAACTTTGCATGATGATAGATGTTTATATGTTCTATCCATTTATATTTTAGATAAATTTTAGTTGCACCGATTTAAGTAGAAAGATGGTGGTAGCACATCGGATGTTCTCGAAGAACCATAGTTTCAATACATGGCGGAATGCAAGCCATAGCAAAAAAAAAAAAGAAGAAGACCTGGCAATGGGAAGAGCCGCTGGGTTTTTCATTGAGAAGGAAGATCTTATCTAAGTCTAGAAAAATCCCTGAACCCATGCTATGCCGACGAGGAGATTTTTTTAAACAAGCCCCGTAAATCTATTTTTGTGAGGAATTGAACTTGGGTCTATTGGTGTAATGCCAGCCATAGCTAATACCCAGTATAACTGTAGAAGGCGAACACGCTGGAAGCCTGGAAACGACTCTCCAGGCCCGGATGGGTTCGTTCCTCTACCATTGATCCCATGCAATTGAGTGACTGAGTATTGAAGTAGACCAAATGATGACCCCCAAAAAAAAATGCAACACATCGCTCTTTGTGAACCTGGCTTTTTGGTGTTAATGTGACAGTCCAAATTTGAACTTGCAATACCATTGCATTGCTGGCAATATCTAGGTAGATTTATCCTTCAGCACACAAAAAAAACAAAGATACAAAGGGGTCAAGGAAACAAATATTTACAGTTAGTCAGTAAACACCCAGAGGCATGGGGAAAACTTGTGAAGAAAGTGCATAAAACAAATATGATTCTTGAAACACAGAGTGCAAGATTGAAGTTGAAACATCATAGGGGGTGTTCGGCTGCACTACCGCCTGGCTGCAGCTGCCTTAGCTTCGTGCACTGTAGCAAAGAATAGGTAGCAGCCGCAGTGCAGCCAGCCGAACACGCCCATACATTGTGCAACTTAGGCAGTTAGGCAACTGCATACATAACTAGTGCTAACTTACACGCATGCAAGTGGGCAAAATGCATGAGGAGGAATACATTGAACTACTGAAGTACCATCAGATACCAAATTCTACAGATATGTTTTTGTTGCTCGTTGCTCTTGTGATCCATACTTGGAGCATCTGGTAGAATATTCAGTGCTTACCAGCAAGGGCCATTGACTCTGCAAAATAGGGAACGTATGGTAGAATATCCTGGGGGCAAACCCCTAGAGTACAGAGAGTACACACTTCCTCGCTATCCATGTCATATGATATCAGTTTCAGATCCCAGTGCTGAAAGAAAAAGATCAGATTGCGATCTGGGTGAATGGCAACCACACTATAGTCATACTGAACTTGGCAACTCGTTCTTCCAAACAGCTGCAGAAACGTCACACTGTGTTTCAGAACCCATTCTTCCTTGTCGTAGTCCTGAAGAACCCAAATGGACAGTCCAGTCATCTCGTCGGTGCTGTCGCCATGCTCATTCACGTAATGCAGGCGCCCTTGGGATTGACCAACAAAAGCAACATCACAAAGTTTCTCCGGCCCGATGATGAGCCTACAATTTGCCCCTTCCCCATCAACTGCAACTATTATCTCCAGCTCTGGTTCCCATCCACAATAGCTCGTGTCATTGAAATGCGGCATGCCACCAACAAAGGCGCTTCCTGCAAAGAATGCTACGAAATCATCGCCCCACGTGCTTAGCCTCCGGCACCACATCCCAGTTTCAGACGAGTAGGTGTGCACCCCGTGCACCCACTTAGTTTTGCCGACCCAGAACTGTACCAGCTGAAAGTGCGAGGACACTGCAGGATCGAAAACCAAATAGGTGAAAGTGCAGCTAGTTTCAGAGTCGGAGTCCTCGCTCTCGTCATCGTCATCAGGTCTCCAGCCGGAGCTGGGCACGGCCACCCATCGCTCGGTGGCGGGGTTGCAGACGATGTAGCCCAGTGAATCGTAGGAATCTCCTGCCCTTCTGTGGCCGAACAGAAGAAGGCTGTTGCAGGAATGCAAGAGGCCGAATTTCTCGATCCCCGGCTGCTTCGCCAGGAAGGAGAAAGACGCGAGGGGCGACGGTTTACCCAGCGTGTTGATGAAGCGCCCGTGGACGGCGTGATCCGGGCTCACGGCGCCGGCATCGCTGCTGCCGCCCTGCGCCTCATCGTCGCCGTCGAAGACGTAGAAGAAGCCCTCGAGGGTTTGGGGGAGCCTGTTGCAGCGGAGGCGGTCGACGATGAGGTCGCGCCAGGCCACGGAGACGCACTTGAACCGGCAGAGGGATTTGGCGGGGAGGCGGGAGAGGATCTCCACCAGGGCGTCGTCGGGCAGGGAGGGCGCCGCCGCGGCCGTGCTCCTCTTGGGGTGGTCCATGCAGCTGCGAATGGACAAGAGGAGGGGTAGGTGAAGGGATGAGCGCGAGAGATGAGTGCACTGCTCGCCGAGCTCGGAATCTTACCGACCACCGCCGGGACGATGGGGATCGCCGGGGGCCGCCAGAGATGTAGCGGCGCCGGCACGGGTGCGGGGCGCCTGAGAGATATGAGAATGGGATAGTGTTTTGTGGGCTGGGCCGCATCGTAGCAACAGGCAAGAAGTAAAGAGCTGAAGTGTAGGATATCATCAGGTTTAGAAGCACAGAGATGTAGCTGAAGTTTAGAAGCCGCATCTGCATACGAGGAGACGAGGTACAGATACAACGGCAAGCAAATGTACTACTTGTGAATGTATTCGTATATGATCATGCACAATTGTGAACATATACGTTCCTTCGGTTGTTGCTTTCTATTTTAAGCAAGTAGAAACAATTCAGTAATGCCGTGTGCGTGTGCCCGGCTATAGGCCCGCGTGTAACCTTCATTGTTGTTACCGTTCTTCTTAATGCAATGATTCGCAGCTCTCCTGCATATTCTCGAAAAAAATTATGAACATATACGAATATATTATGATTTTTTTTGGCATTTGGGATTCTGTTGAAAAGTCCTGGAAGTTCACAAGTACAATGTTGAAGATGAAGTTAACTAAAATTTTAAATCAAGTAGTTGTGAAAGTGCCCCCTCTAAATACTGTGCTGCAATATCATCTAAAAACTAGACCCGGCAGGGATTAGAGCCTGGGGTTTTTCATTAAGAAGGAAGACCTTCTCTGAGTCTAGAAACCCCCCAGACCCCGGCTACGCTGACGAGGGGATTTTTTAGAGTAAAATGCATCCACCATACAACAACTTGTATAGTTGTATCAGTTTAGATCAACAAGTTGCAAAACGTGTGAAGGGAGACATGAACTTGTCAACTATGTGCATGTACGATCACCTGTACACCATAGAGCGTATTTTGTTGGTGGTAGGCTATGTTGACCGTAGTTTCGGCGACCAAAATATTTAATCACTCCCTCAATTTTATTCACCTGGAACACTGATGAGGGATTTAACTTTTTTTTGACAGTCAAAAGCATTTAGATTTAATCGGCACACTACTATATTTGTATTGAAAACATATCTGGTGGAAACCAACTTCTCATGGAAACTATGGAAACTTCAATATAGACCATACGATGTTGATCCAAGGGCTCCCATAGACCAGGTAAAAGGGGTGATTCGCAAAACTCAAGGAAGGTGGGAGGGGTGATTTGCAAGACGTTTTTGCAAATCACCCCTCCCACCTAATCTGGTGGCACCCTTGGATCAACATCGTGTGACCTAGATTTTAGTTTTCATAGTTTCCACGGAGAGGTTGGTTTCCATAGTATATGTTGCCATTTGTATTTCACCTATGTTGAATTTATAACTATGTGATATGGAATACTCATGTGTATACATTCGCATGGAACATGCATTGTTCCTATCCACACGACGACGACTATTTAGCACCAATATGTCGGGAAAAGTAGAGGTTTGTTGCGCCACCTTCGTTGTTTTTATAGCACCATCGTCGTTGTTGCTAGGTCTGTCGATGGGATGCTATGTTGCCTTTCACATATAAAAAAAAAATGTCGCCCAAAATATCATCAATATAGCCTACCAACAAGACAAAATACACTCCATGATATACACATGACCATACATGCACATAGTTAACAAGTTCATATATCCTTTCACATGTTTTGCAACTTATTAGACTAAACTGATACAACAATACAAGTTGATGTATGGTGAATGTATTTTACTCTTAAATATTCATATAACTATCTTTCTATACTATTTTCAGATACAGGTAGCACTATACTTCGAAACAAGATGCACAGTGTGAATGTGTGACCGAGTTTCGTAGATTTACCTTACAGAGTTTAGTCATATATCTATTCTCAGGAGTGGTTGTTGTCACAGTTTTTTCTGTCTTATTTTTCTTCATTCATCTTAACTTTCTGCGTGCCATATATGATTTTAAAGAACTATATGATTTGTCGAGACTAAGCTCTCCGTGTTTAATATATATACGTTTTTAAGGAACAATAGGATTTGTTGTCGAGCCTAAGATTGGTAATGTATCTATGAATGAAGCAAGACCTGGCAACAAACAGTTAATGTCTGTAACAGACGCAGCGGTAGCGCGCCTATCGTCCTAGTATACATACACGCGCGTAGATGTACAACAAGACGTTACTGTTGCACTGTTCCTCGGGTCCTGTTGCACTATTAACATGCAGCCACGTCGTCCTAATTCCTCGATCAGTGATTCCAGATTTCATGCGATCATCTATGTTCCAGATTTCATGCGACGGCTAGGCATAGAGGAGGCAACATACAACAGATGAGCAGGCCGGCACCGAGCTAGACTGCGCGACAAGCACGCCGCCGTTGCCCAGTTCCCTCTTATCAACTGACCTCTGCTGCAGCCGGCCGCATTGCCACACCGCGCTGCGCACACGTACTATCTCGGTTTCATCTCTTTCAGATATGAAATTTATATAGAATCCTGGAAAGACTTTTTCCCATACCATAAGAAAAAAAAAAAAGAATTTACTCTAATCCCTTAGTGGATCGGCTGCCGTTCATGCCTCAAGTTCACATGGTACATTCGTGACACTGGCCTGCAAGAGAGTTGGCAAATTTGGCCTCCCACGGCGAAGCGCGGAGCACAAGGCCCACGAGTCCACAACTACCTGTCACAACTCAATACATCTTACACAGACATTAGTCTAGTAATACTCCAGGAGGATTAACCAAGTATCCTGTCTATTAACTATTAAGATTATACTTCTCCAGAAGATTAAACAAGAACAGGGAAAACAATAAAGCAAGACCTGGCCACCTCAAGGTTGACCAAAGGTGAGCACCTGCACGATTTCATCTGTGACGAGACATTCAGACTTGTGATTAACCATGCTGAGTACCCCTCCCACTTCATGTGAAGGCACCACCTCCACACCAGTGAAGACAACCACATGACATTCATAATCGTCCTGGTCATCAGTAACAATGAAGAACCTGGTGATGCAAAACCTGCCTGATCCCAAGTTCACCAAGGCCGTATCTATCAGGTTCCAGTTCTACGGCAGATCAACATCCAACCCAACATGCTGCACTATTGGAAGTTTGTCACAAGAGCCCAAGGCAACAGCAGATAGGTCTACAGCACACAACTCGCAGGGGCTGCGAGTTGAAATGCCAAACCACATTTTAAGCTCATTGTCGTACTCCAATTTAGAACGGAAGGGAAGCACCCAATCACCTGCCTTGTTCCATTGTTGGCCCACTGTGTCGAAATGTCAGATGATACCAAGATTCTGGTGCCACCAACCAAGGCAAAGGGGCTCTTGTCTGGGGTCCTGTACTTAGGGTCGCTGTGGAATGGTGGCGGTGGGAGAGGACGCCAACACCAGCGACTCTTAGGGTAGTACGCGAGCACCTCAAAGCTGCACAATCCACCAGGAACCGTGGACATCATGTAGAGGCTGTTGGTGTGGTTACCACACAGTTTGTCACCAAACATAGAAGAGTCCACATCTGGGTGAATCTCGAAGTCAGCCCTGGCGTGGGCAGCAGTACGGGGGATGGAGATAGCAATGTATCTGGGTCCCTTGGGCGAGTTCAATTCAGGCATGCTCAGGAAGGACTGTAAATCAGGGTTGTACATGGTTGCGAAGCCACCAGCATCGGAGCAGAGGACCTTGCTCTTGCCGAAGAGTGCAAATGCGTCCTCCAATCTGTCAGAAGTAAGGCCCACAGATTGAGGTGACCTGTGTGGTGAGTAGTACATGCTTGGCTCGGGTAAGCTTCCTTTCCCTCGTAGCAACCTGACATCCTCCTTAGATTTTGTCTCAGCTGCCTTCGCCTCTTCCCGTGATGTGTAGAACAGCCTTGAGATGTCCATGCTGGTCAGTGCGTACATGTCACGACCGACGCCTAGCACCAGATGCAGAGACTGACGGCTCAACCTTGGCAAACTCATGTTTGATTTAGTCACCTGATCCTTCAATGGAAAATTGAGAAAATTGTGTCAGACTAACCAAATGATACAAACAGATGGGCGACTTCAATTAATTTTCTCCTCCTTGGTACCCTAATTTTCAGAAAGAAAATTTAATTGCTTACAGTGATAAATCTGGCAGGGTCTCTCCCTCTAACAAAGAATTCATTTTGAACAACTTATCCAACTATAAAAGCAAACGCAAAAGGAATGAACTGAAAAAAATTATTTGCTAATCATGACCAGAAGTCAACCAAACAATTTCATTGCACGATACTTCAATCCAAAATGTTTATAAAAAAACAAGCCTTGCACGCGAATTTTACCACATATCAATTTAATTCAGTCTGCTAGTCTGGCACATAATTTCAGCTTATCAACAGTGACAGACAGAGGGACATAATTTCAGCTTATCATCAGTGAGAAACAGAGGGAGATCAGTGCACCAGAAGTAGCCTTGGATTTGCCATAGGAAGAGAGTAAAATGATTGGAGTACCTTGAATGCAGAGGCCGACGAAGTGAAGGGGGCAGGGAGCTAACCGGCGTCGAGCCTGTCGCAACCAATTCTAAGGCAAGGAGGGCTGCGCGGTGTCGATCTGGACTGTGGTGGCAACGGGTAAGGCAAAGAGGGAGAGGGGTCGTGGGTGGTCAGAGAGCGGCGAGAAGGGCGGCGGCAAAGGAGGCGGGGTGGAAACCATAGAGGGCGAGGGGAGAAGATAGGCAGGAGAGATCCGGGATGCCCCTTTTGCTGGGGAAAACACAAAACGCTGCTTGTTTGGGCCATTTTCGGCCCGTTTTAATCATTTCTGAATCGTTTTTTTATATAATAGTTGGATCTGGAACCGAAACGCTACCGCCTGAGCCCCGCACGCGGCCCAACTCCGGGTACACGGAGGATACGAAACGGCCGGGCACCCCCTCCCTCCATCGCTTACCATGTGGGGCTCGTCTCTTTCTGCACTACCTCCTTCTTCAGTTCTTCCTTCTCTCGCCGCCGCTATTGCCGCCACCACGTCGGCGTGGGAGCGCTCTTGGGGTCCGGAGCTTTTGAGCAACTCCAGCAATAGCTCCTACTTTGAGCCCCTTCTTTATCGAGTAGGGGTCGGCCCTAACTGGGCTCTAAATTTTTGTTCAACTCTAGCAACAAACTCTACACTCAGCCCCTACTTTGACTATGACAGGTGGGACCCACACAGGCCTGGGCCAGGTGGGTGTGCCACCTGTGCCACGGCACAGGGCCCCATATTTTTGTATGCAGGTTAGTTTCAATATTGTTCTAGGTGATTAAAAGGATGTTTGAATCATTCGCTAAAGTTTAGTCTTGTCAATCGAATGTTTAGATGCTAATTAAGATGATTAAACATTAGCTCAATTGCAAAAACTAATTACAGAAATGCAACGATAATTCGAGAGATGAATCTATTAAGCTAAATTAATCTATCATCAGCGATCATTATTGTAGCACCCCATGTCATATCATAGACTAATTAGGCTTCATAGATTCGACCTACAAATTAGCCATATATATGCAATTAGTTTTGTACTCCTGTTTAATACTCTAATTACTATAAAAAATCTAATATGCAATGTGCAAAGGGCACCCCTAAGTCCTGCGATTATGCGGTTGATTCTTATCGACGTCTTGGAGGCTGTTCATCACTCCTCCTACGGCACAAGTGTCTCTTAACTGGTTTCACGACCCACAAGCACCTCATACTCCCTCCATCGTCTTATGCGGTTCTTTAGTTTAACAGGTAAGACATAGGAATCTCGATTGTATTGGCGTAATTGCATGGGCGTAAAGGATCTCAGACGGATTAAGAGTGGACGCAGCAGAAAGAGAATGGTTATGATGGCCCCACTTTGAAGTTTCGTACGGGTTCGCACAGGGCCTCCATTTATGCCGGCCCGGCCCTGGACCCACACGTCAGTGTCTATTTTGCTCTTCTTGTATGACAGTACACCTGAGCATTCCTGGCCCGGCCCGGCCCGAGCCCGGTGGGTTTTGGTCCGCCCACGCCTCCTAATGGGATGCGTGTGGGCAGCGAAAACCAAGCCCGAAAAAAATCCGGGCCGGCCCGAGCCTACCCAAACGATTTTTTTCATTTATATTTCAACTAAAAAAGAGCGGGAAGCCCGAGCCGGCCCACGGCTCGGCCCGAACCCGGCCCGAAAACTAGGCCCGACCTTGCCCATGAGACAGGCGTGGGCACAAATTTTAGGCCCGAAACAAACCGGGCTTTTTGCCGACCGGCCCAAATTCGGCCCGGCCTGCAAAATGCTCAGGTCTATATGACAGGTGGGCCCCACAGGTTCTCTCTCCCCTCCTTCCCTGTCTCGTTTGAATTCCTAAATCCCCCTCCTTGCGTGGAGGTCGTCGGAGCTCCAGCAGGGGGCGCAGAGCCCTACCAACGCACGGTGGTGCGGTTTGCGGCGCCTTGGAGCAGCGGCGTGACGACGGGGATCGGTGCCGCGACGACATGGAGCATGGCGCAAAGGGCTCGAGTGGCCGCGTGGAGGACCGTGCTCAACATGAATCGAGGTGCTCACCATGAATCGAGGTCTGATTCGAGGTCGACGACGCCAGATTCAAGGTCGACGGGTCCCGATTCGAGGAGGAGATGCCGGTGAGGCATCCCGAGCGGCGACGCGGCCACATGTGCGATGTCGCCGCGACCTAGAGGGGCAGTGCGGCTCCCTAAGCGATGGTGCAGCTACCTGGAGCAACAGCGCGACGACCTGGAGCGGCGGTGCGGCCGGCAATGGTGGAGGGGAGCGGATGCGAGCTGCCGGCTACGTGGGAGAAAGAGGAGAGAGAGAGAGCGCAGGAGGAGTCGGGGCCTCCCTACTCCGCCCATAGGAGTTGGGGCTCAACAGTGAAAAGTAGGGGTCTTGCTGGAGTGCATTATTTTTTGCTCTTGGTCCCTACTTTTTGAGTAAGGCCTTGAGTAGGAGCCTTGCTGGAGTTGCTCTTAGGAGCAGGTTGGGTTGTGGGTTCGCTGAAGGTATAATCCTTGGGAGGGAGGTCGGCCCGACGACGGTTGATGGGCGGCGAGCGAGGCGGCTAGCCGGAGGGGCAGCGGTGGATCCCCGATAGGTGGAACCGGGGCGGAGGTGCTGCGCAGGTGACGACGACGGGGACGGGCGCGGCGGGGGGAGCGATGAGGCGTCGCCTGTCACTCGGAGGTGGTGGCGGCGTAGGGGTGCGGCACGACGTGTTCGGAATGGCGAGGAAGAAGGGCAGGGATGGCAGAAGGGCGGTGCCGGTCGTGGGCCAGAGGAGGTGGTGGAGAGGGGTGCTCGAAGGGGGTGATTCCGTCCGAGCACCGGACCCGAGCAACACTCGCCTCGGCCGCACCCCGCGCCGCTACACTGCCGTGCTGTCGCGCCGTCTATGGCTGCCGACATCCAAGCTCGGGACGTGGCGCCTGCGCCGTCGCCTCGCCGGAGAAAGTGGGGAATAAGCCGTTCAACATTTCAAAATTAATGTTGCAACATTGCGTACTGCGAATTTCAATATTTATACTATTTTGTCCGAACACTTTACCTCGAATGTTAAATATGTTTAACGAATATGATGAACATGTTGAAAAACTGTCGAACATGTATCGAAGCTAACTAGGGATTTTAAAGATGTACTCTGTTGTAAGGCCCCGTTCACTTACCAAAATTTTTCCAAAAAAATACTATCTATCTATATCTAACTTTTCTCTATTCATCTCATCTCTCCCACTCACAGAACATTATTCATCTACAATGTTTTTTAAACAAGTGTATTTTTGGGGAATCTTTGGGCTATGTAAACACACCCTAGTTATCATAGAAAGCTCCTCTGTTGTCAGCCCATCACACACAGTAAGTAATTGGGCTTCGGTCGTGGCCTTTTTTTGCGGTGGTAGTTTCACTGAATACAGCCTAGCTCATAAGGCTATCCGCACTCGTCGATCTCTATTTCTAACCTTAAAGGAATCGCCTAGTCATCAAGATTTCAACCTCTATCCTAACAATTTCCGCACCCGTCAACCTCTATATCTCAACCTCTATACCAAGTAATCTATATTTTATTCAACCGTCCCCAACTACTATCTCCTCTCTCCTCACTTTTTTTCCTTTTCCTTTTTTTCCTCCTATTCTTTTCCTTTTTTTCTGTCAACGCGCGCGCGCTCTCTCTCTCGCTCGAGCTCTCTCTCGTTCTCTCCGTCAGCGCTCTATCCTGCGGCGGCAGCGGTGTACTCCTACAACGGCAAGCTCCCGTCCTTGCTCCAGCTGAGCGTGGAGTATGCGACATTGCACAGACGGTTGGGAAGGACATCTTCATCCAGATCACGGCTGCACAGACGGTTGAGTAGGCGTGGCAAGAGATCGACAACATCTATGGTGCCTAGTTCCGCGCTAGGACGATGAACGTCCGCCTCGCCATGACAACCACCAAGAAAGGTACAATGTCAATCTCCGATTATTTTGCCAAGATGAAGGGATATGCATATGAGATGGCGTCATCTGGAAAGCCCATGGACAACGAGGAGATTGTCTCCTACACCTGCAACGAGTTGGACTCCGAGTACAACCCCATCGTGACCTCCCTGGTCACTAGGGTCGAGCCGATCTCAATCTCTGAGCTCTATGCCACGCTCCTTAGCGTTGAGACTAGGCTCGACCTTCAAGATGGAGTAGGAGGTTCTGTCGACAAAGGGCGACATGACTTCTCTTAAGGCCACGGTGGTGGAAACCACGGACGTGGATCTAGATGTGGTGGTTGCGGTGGCCCTGGTGGTCGCGGCTGAAGGAACCAGAATCAGCAACGCTCCTTCGACAACCAACCATGCCGTGGATTGTCCACCAATGACAATTGTCCCATGTGTCAGGTATGCTTCAAGAGGGGGCATCAAGTCATTGATTGCTGGCATCGCTTTGATGAGAACTACGTTCCGACAAACGCCTAGTCGTTGCTACTTCTGCTGCCTATAGTGTGGATACCAACTGGTACACCGACCCTGGGACGACAGATCATGTCACCAGTGAGCTGGAGAAGCTTGTACTTAAGGGTAGTAATTTGGACTTTTTCCTAAAATTAAATTAATCTTCTGAATCTCTTGAAAGTAAAGGTCCACATGGAGAATTGCTAATTATCTTAGAACATTCATGCTTGTCCATGTAAGTGGTTGAAGTGTCTATTGAAATATTTATCCGTGCATGTACATAATTGTAGGACTACAAAATCACATAATTCTAGAAATAATGAGGAAACATGCAAATGTCTCCAAATAAGAATACAAGTTAAGAGATCATGTAAGAATCATCTGCAAGTAAAACTTAGATATAAGTACAGTCTCCAGCAAATACAAATACTAATTAATATTGGTGAGTGTATCCTATGGATACCAAATTTCTATGAAAACTATAAAAACTAAAACCAGGATCATAGGATGTCTATCGAACAACTAGAAAAAAGAGGTGGAATAATGTTACAAAGAACCCCTCCTACCCATCGTCTCGATCATGTTTCGTTACCACATTCCCCTCTTGGTCTCCCATCACGTCCGTATCGTCTGAGTAAGGATTGGGGTTGGGTTTGGGGCGGATATCCGTGGATTTTGGGTTTGGGGTTTTGATTTCTACTTTGTGCCCATGGATTTGTGGGTTCGGATACCCAAAATACTTTGGATTTAGGGCGGATTCTAAAATTCACCTGTGGTGCTCCATTAGGGCTCTGAAACATTCAGCCCACTAAGGCCCAAGTTGTCTACCTAGATTTGATAAAAAAAATTTGTTAAGTAGTCATGTGTCGTGTCTAAGTTTATCATGCTCCTTGTTTTGTATGAATGTTATGAAATCTGGATACTTTTCTTAATGTACTATTGTAAGCTGAATTGTTATTTTGCGGTTGGTGGTCTTTCTGAATGCTGATTTGATTATGATGTTCTTCGGTTTTGGTTAATGCATGGGTTTGGGTTTGGGAATGGATTTTCACCCGAATAGGAGTTCGGATCGGATTTTAGGTTCAGGTTTTGGGTTTGGGTGCCCAGGCACTCCACCCAATATGAACCCGACCCATTGCTATCCCTACGTCCAAGTCACCGCACGAGCCTGCACGACGATGCCCTGAACGGCGCCCTAGGCCTCCTGCACGGCGTTATGCGTTTCCAGGAACGACTTCTTATCAGCATGGACCGTGAGACCAACGACAACGAGGCAGACGATCATCTGGGCGTTCCCAACAGCGACAGCGTAATGCAGGGGTATGTCGCCATTCTTATTACATGCGAGCAGGAGGCACCTCCCACCCTACTTGCATATTGTCTTGGCACACTCTACGAAGCAGTCGTTGTCGCCTCTTGTCGTAACCACGTGCAACAGAGAGCCCCGCGTAGGCCGTAGCGGTCTCCCCGTAGAGGAGTGACGACGATCGTCCACAACTCCACATGTTGCCGCATGCGTAGCTACTGCTTCTGCAGCAGCAGACGACTCATCATCTTCAACTACTTGGCGACCTCCTCCGCCTATGCCGCTCTCCATGGGTAGGTGTGCAGGGGGAATTTTTTTATTTTTAACCTTTTTAATAATATTTTAATAACAGCCGGCCGGAGGTTTATATGCACCACGTGACCGTTTTGGCCGCACCATCCTAACTGGCGCGGCCAAATCGCCCTGTCGCGCCATTGCATGCGGCGCAACAGGGTTGCCACGCTGGCCGCGGATGCCAGCGAGGCGGGCAGTGGGCCAGTGGCTGCATGTGCCTGCCGGCCACCCCGCCTGGCGCGGCAAGGCCTTCAGCGTCAGTGCGGGCCCTCTTCTTTCTTCTTCCTCCTCTCTCCTTTCCTCCTCTCTGCGTCGGCCGCCGCCACGCCACCTTTTCCAGCCCAAATCCGGCTGTTTTGGCCCAGAAAAGTGGGGGAAATTATTCCCCTCCCTCCCCTCAAGGTATTCCACCCACTTTTCCCTTCTTCTACCGTGGGATTTGGTAGATATGGCAATGTTTAGGTGAGTTAGGGTTTGAGATAGATTGTGAAATTTTAGTGATTTAGGTGTTTCTTTTTTCCATTTTGATGGTTAGCGCAAACATAGTTTAATCTCTGCCCTCGATTTTAACATGTGGAATTAGTTGTTTGCTTTTATTTTTGGATGTTGTTGAATGAATAGGGTTTAGTGGATATATTTCGCAATTTTGAATGTGATGTTGGTCTAATGATCGTAGTAAACTATATTTTTTAGATGGTTTGCCTAGTCCGTTTGTTTCATGGTGTGGCTGTGAAAGAGAATGGAGTGGTTTAGAATATGGAAGAGGTCACGGAAATGTTTGATGATGTCCCATCTTTGGAAGAAATAGTTGGGTTTGCTTGGGAGAATTTTAGATGTCGAGGAGACGATGAGATGACGTTGAGAGGCCGAGTTGATTGTGGTAGAGCAGGCGTACCTAACTTTGCGCCAGTGAATTTGTCATCCGAGAAGAATTGGGATCAATATAAGAAATTAGTTGGCAATGCAAGCATTATGTTTGAGGTGGTTGTTGATATCGGTCGTAGGACTGTTGGTATTGTTGGGCGGATAGTGGAAGCCCGATTAGTTGGTCACATGGCTACACAGGAGTCAATAATATCACAGGTTGAATTTGGAGGAAGGCAGCATGATGCATTTGAGATGAATGAAACATATAGGGATGGTGGTGTGGCCATGGCTCATGATGACTTCCCTAACGATATATTTGAGAGGGATGAAGCAGAGATGGATAAAGATGAAATTTAAGAAGGATCTGAAGGCGGTGATGGCAGTGATGGAGGTGACTCTGAATCCGAGGAGTCTGAATCAGAAGAAGAAGAAGTTCCGCAGGTCAATAACACTGTGCATTGGGAAGACCCGCAGGGGAACAGCAAAATAGATGACGCAATTGGCAGAGAAGGAATAATCTTACCTTTGTATATGCATAGGAAGTCGTTTTGCAAGCTTGTACAATTTAGCCTTTTATGTTCTGCAGCATGAACCTCCATGCTAATGATGAATCGTTGAAACATGCTTAAGGTATAAAAAAGCTGATGCACCTAGCCTTCTGCTCAGCAAACAACTAACTAAATAGATATAGGTAATGGTCACTGAGCCTAGACAAATGACTCTCAAATAGATGTTTCCGGAAATCAAATTAGATTTGATAAATCTGTGCATATAAACTCTGTGCCAGGCAAAAAAAAGAAAAGAAAATAAAGACTGCTTTTCACTAATGGCGAGAAAGGAAGGCCCGCATTTGATTAATCTGAACAGGTAAGGAATCGCCATGAAACAAATCCATCGAAGCAAGGTGACAGTTTTTCACCCGAGAAAGAAATCAATCTAGGTCATTGATGCATCTTCATTCCACACCAGTAAATAGGACGTTAGGGGTGACCCAGTGAACATAATCTTAAGAGGAATATGTCTTTATAGCTTGTAACAAAGGTTAACTATGAAGTTTAGAAAGACCTTGTTCCAAATGCAGAAGCCGTTTCTACCTTCTCAAATAGCTTCAGGAAGCAAAGAATGATGAGACTCTGTTCCTGAAAAAAAAAACAAGAGGAAAGCCATACTCGTATTAAACTTTGTCAACACTGAAAATAAGTCAACCTGAACTAATCTATTCCAAAAATAGTAGAATATCAAAAGAGAATTTTGATCATTTATCCCATCACTTTAGATATCGAGGCTTGAGTGCAAGAAAACTGGAAAAAAAAGGGTTTCCATATATGTAATATTTGAATGCAATTGAAAACAATATGTTCCAAAGGATTGGCATTAGGAGGCAATATGCCTTGCACAAGTCCTTGAGGCATCATCATGAATTGTGTGATGTAGGATTGTTCGACAGGCATAAAAGACACTGGCAAAGCATTATATTGTTTTAGAGGATTACCATCAGTGTTTGATCAGAAATGTTCAGTCGCTCAAAAGCTTCCTCATGACTGAATGTCTTTCATAAGTATGCAAGTTTGAGGCGGGGAAAATAACATAAGTCATCAAATGTGAGGCGGGGCATCAAATACTTGATCAAATGATCCAGAACCGCCTGACTAATCAAATTTAGCCTTTTATGTTCTGCAGTTATGCCAAATGATCCAAAACCGCCTGACTAATCAGAACATCTTTTACAGCATCAGGGGCATCAAATACTTGATCAAGTCGGGAAGAGATCCCAAGTTGTTTCATCTGCCAAAAGGAGATAAAACAGCGTAGTCAATATTACTACCATGCAGTTCACAAGGCATGTTATAAGTCAACAAAAGTTTAATCAACACTATGATCAGTGACATGACCAGAAGGAATAGCTATGGTGCACTTTCAAAAAGCTCAGGAATGAGGGATGATATTTAGTGTGAACAATCATGCATAAGATCTACAGTGGTAAGGAATGACGGATGATGGTAAGTGTGTTTCCAAAATGTTGAGGATGGGTTAAAATAAGGCCAAATGCTTGATCCATATCAGCTTACCTCCGGAGTAATGTCTAACGGTCGTCTCCTTATGCTTTCATTCACTACGTAGTTCAGAACAGGGATGCCATACTTCTTCATTTGTCCGACCATGTAATCACGGTCAGAAGCGTCCTGAGTGATGAATGACTGGCACATATAATTGTTTACAGAAATTACAATGTTTTTCCATAAGAGAGAAACAAGATGATGGTGTGTCGACTCATTATTTGTAAGCAACGATGACAACTAAGGACCTTTGAAAATTACTAGTTACAGAAATGTTATCAATATTATTAGATGTTGAATTGCTGATTATCTTCACTAGAGAATAAAATCTGTTTCTGTAGATGGACCATCATACAACATGGCAATGTGCAATGGTAGTATATCACAAGGAAATCCAGCAGCCACTTGTAAAATAATTGTACGTAGCTGTCTTCTCTAGTTTTATGTAAATGTTAAACAGAGTAAAATGACCTAATGTGGAAACAAGCAAAAAAATGGACATTACTACCTTCCACATATAGTTTGGAACATGGTTTTCCAAGCAAGTCGCATGTAGCTTGTCCTGAACATTTACCTGGGAACAATTGAAATAATGTATAGTGTCTTGGTTACAAAGAAAAAGGCTACTGACAGGAATACTAAACAAACCTCAAGAAGAACAGGCCCATAAACTTCTCGCCTAAAATTGCTTTTTGCTACATTGCACCCAGTGGTATGCTTCAATGATGTTATCAGCACCAGTACTTTGCAATGCTTGGAGTAGCTTATTATTCTTGCTTTCCATTTCCTTCAGTCTGGAACAGATTAGTGTTAGATAACCTAGGCTTAGGTAGAGATGGCAGCAGTTCATAAGTAGGTTACCTATAAGAACATTTCCCCACGTTCTGATCTTCTTGAGCTAACTGAGACTCCACGATATTCCTTCCCCCCTTTAGATTTCTTATCTCAACATTTATTTGGGCAATTTGTTCTGTGAATTGTGCCTATTGCAAAAACATAAATATAGCTACCAGAATAAATAATCATCACAAAAAAATGTATTGCTATGATCACATAGACTGGACATGATACCAGTCAGATAAAGATGACATAGTCAATGTGTACTCCAAACTGTTGGGCCTTCTCTAATGAAGGAATTAACCCTTGTATAGTGCGTAAGTACGTTCCAGTGATGGTAAAGAGAATTGCCCATCTTTTTTCCTTGGGCATATTATCTGTACTTCCCAAGTTATTTAACATTAATTCATCTATCAAATTAAAATTAAGTTGCTCCCAAGTGAGAAGGAAATTATTTTCTTTAGCAAATAAGGATCTAGCTGCCTGCAAAATGAAAAAAATCATTTCATCATGTTTTCTAATGTATTTGTCTGCACCAGTTATGTACCAAGGATTCGGGCATTATGACTATCTAGCTTTGTTAATGACCTAATCAATTTAAAATCATACACTAAATTTAATGGAAAATATGTCTACTGTAGTTTGACATTATTTGTAATTTTAATCATTTAAATCCTCAGGTTTTGCATGTACAGTAACAGATGCAAAGTAGAACCTGGGAAAATTCATATGCAACCCTATTATGGAACATTGTTACTACTACCACCAAAAATTCTGCTATCTTCAAGAAAATGTGACAAATTATTTTTTGTAGCTTCAAAGATGTAGATGCACTTGACCCATCAAAATGGTGTTCCAATGTGTAAATCAAGGATCTTAGCAAAGAGTCATATATGAAGCTGTTTATCGTTCGTTTTCATTATGATATATATGACACTTCAATAATATTTGCAAGGTTTACCTCCAGCATCTCTTATATTATACTCAATAGATAAACTTTGTACAGTACTTGAAGCATGTTATGTATGCTTTTTATTTCTAATTATTTAAGCACTAGGTCACTTGCATTGTTTGACCATACAATCTTCATGTCATTTTGTTGATTATTCCCCTTACACCCAAGCGGGTTGGTATCAATTTCAGTTCCCGTGCATTGATACATTAAAAGGTTGCTATGATACAATTGTGTTGTTTTTATTTTTGAATAAGAGTAATTGCGCATAGATTTTATGAAGAAGCCCACATGTTTACAGGAATCAACCTGCAGTAAAAACCTACCAAATTTGCAAAGAAAACCTTGGAATTATTTTTGAATAAACCCCCTCAAATTTCACTTAAATCATGCAGCACATGTTGCATTCGTAATTTCTACATGCATTATACATAGAATTTGACCATTAAACCACGTTCAAATCAAAATATGTCCAATATAAAAAAAACACGGGTGCATCCACTGGCCACCCGCTACGGCCATTTTCTAATATTCTCTATTTCGCTTCTCGCTGCACAAGTTTTGGAAGTGGGAGTAATGGAGTACACGAAGGGAATCACTGAACTATGCTGCTGAGTGGTGAATAAACTAGGAAGAGGCACGCGCTTCGCCACGTGTGTAACGGGCAATTGCATAATGAACTGGTGCAAACTTGTTGCGTAATGAAGTTTAGATAATAGGGTCAGACACCACCTTTAGTCTCATCTAACGATCAATTTTAATAGTTGGGGAATCATATGCTTCCATACAAATTCGACTGTTCTGTAACACGGAAACTCAATGAAACTGAGTGAGAGCACAAAGCAAAGTTCATATAATGTAATAGCTACCAAAAAGTGATGGATCTCATACAGGCGCCTATCCAAACTATAGTTATTACATTGAATACAGGGATTTGATTATTAAAGCAAAGACTAAGGGATGTGCGCAGAAACTCAGAAATGCATCATGGCCATATTCAAATGTATAATAAATAAAGGGGTAGTGCCAAGGGTCACACTTTTTATTTGTTGAAATAAAGATGATGTCACATTTTGATGACATAAGTATCTCATCTTGAAATGGTCCGTGTGGCATGCCATCCCTAACATTATGACTGACATTGTGATTAAGGTAACACAAAAAAACAACAGAATATGGTTGTAAGTATGAATATAAATAGCAATATAAAAAAAGCATGGTAACAAAATATGAAGTTAAATGCGCTGATCACTAAAGACTATATGTACTAATAAAATTTAACATGGAAAAAGTCTTAATATTTCTTACGGACTCTACAATAGAATTGATTTAAAACAGAGAAACCTCTCTTCAAAGTAGTCCGGTAAGTAAACTGTCTAGTCAAATTTCACATGAGAGAATCCACACATGGCCATAATCTCTTGTGTATACTGCATAAAGCAATCAATTAACTTAGCAAATGTCTTCTTTATTGGAAGGCATGCGTACTAATCCATATTGTTCCCAGTGTACCATGTGCCTTGGCCATATGCAATTCTTAGATTGGTATGACTTCATGGTATGAACAATGTCTTGATGCTCACATGGCAGAAGCAATAGCTTGTAGAGATGGCCTGCAACTAGCTAGGCGGTGTGGCGTACAAAGAGTTCATCTTGAAATGGATTGTCTAGAGTTGGTCAATCTTTGGAGAATGGGGGAATCATAGAGGTCGACGATTCTGCCGGTATTAAAGGTGATGAAAGAGATTAGCTCCTTATTTAGTGATTTTTGTATTTCTCATGTCACTAGAGCTTGTAATCGGGTAGCACATGAACTAGCTAAGTAGGCTAGTCACACGTCTAGTTTTGGGGAGTGGCGTCATGTAGGCCCGGCTAACGTGGAAACCCTGCTTGAGCATGATTGTAACAATATCAACTAATGAATGAAGCTACCTGTTACCCCAAAAAAAGATTGGTATGACTTATTGCACATAGCATCGCACATCTCAATTGATTCGAGACATTTGGCTGTCAGGAACTACTGGTTTGAGTAGAGTAGTAGGTTCACATATGTAATGAAAAGCAGTGCCGTGCAATTGGATGGTGCTGCTTCCTTGTCATAAATAATCTTTTATTTTTCACAAATATGACCTATGGTGAATTACAAAACATGGTAAATGCTTTTTATGGTTTAACCTGTTTGGAAATTGCAAATGCATAGTGTTCTACTGTTCTTTTGGTGAAGGCACATATATAGGGCGTTAAGAATAGTAAGAATAAGAAGCAGCACTATGCTACTAACTTTGTCTACAAATCTGAAGAAAAGAACATGGTTCTACCTGCTTGGAAATTGCAAGTCCATAGACAGATCTTCTATTGCAGGGACATAGGGCATGACAGTAGTATAAGAATGGAAAAGATCCATACTTTCATGCCAGCTTTGTGTGTAATAAAACCAAAAAAAGGAGGAACAAAGTTACGGTATAGAACTGAACTTGACTGCAAAAATCCCACCATGTACATGCAAATAGGAAGAGGAGGTAGCCTGACATATGTGCTATACTGGCAGGTAGTAAGAAACAGGCAGCACTGAAGATGATTCGATTGGCCTCATGAATTAGGGACTACAGAGAGAACAAACTAACCTATTATGTCATCTTTGCAATTCTTAGAAGGCCAATGATATATACCATGTAGAGTGTTGTGTTTGTTGTCATAAGAATAGAATTGTTCTCTGAATTTAATGTTTGCATTCAAAATTTTCACTCAATACACCTGCTCAAACCAACACAACAATACTGAGCATGCAAGAATTTTCAGGCAGGACTTAGACATGAATTGTGGCAACAACATGCCATGATTTCTTTTGCTTTTAATGTGACCCTATTTGGTCTAATAGAAGGCAAGGAAATAGCTAACAATGAAATTTAGAAGAAGCTTGGATACATAAATAGACAAAGAAGCAAATCATCTTTAACAAATTAAATCATTGAGTGTATTGATTATTAACCTAATCAAATACCAGTACATAACAATATCCTAACTGAACATTCAGATGTGCATCGATCAGCAGCAATGAGGAGCTGCATGGACAGGGACGTAGCCAGGATTTTAATATAGGGGGGCCAAGTAGACATAGGCACGAGTGACAAGAATATGACATGATAATACAAAAGTTGATTTATTAACTCGAAGAGCATTGATAATAAATAAATCAGCATGAATTAAAAACGTGCAATTGTCTACTAATTAGGCATTTTGTCCTGCGTAGAAGCTTCGTCATCGTTGACATTAGGCTTTTCAGTAGCAACAACGGGCTTATGCCAACAATCCAGGGTTTATCCTCTTCATCTTGGATTAACAATCAGCAAACATCAAAGATTGAAAAGTGCATTCTGTAATTTGAAAACAAGAAATAAAAGGGACAGAGTTGTCTAATCTAATCTTGGAGTAAATCAATTGTCAATTAACTATTTTGATTAAAACCTACCCAGCTATGCCTAAGCCCCTAACCTATCCAAAGATATATAGAATAGAAAACTTACCCGACATGTGCAACAACCAACAAGGATAATGCTGCTGTAGCGTTGGCCCTTGGCCAGACAGAATGACGCGACGAGTGCATCCTGGCCGGCTGGCGCTCTAGCAATTAAGTCATGGTTTATGTGCCTTTGTTATTTAGTAGGGCTGATTAGTGCATTCATTAGGGAGTCTAGTGTTGCTACGGGAGTATTAGGGGGGGGCCAGGCCCCCGCGCGCCCCCTGTGGCTCCGCCCCTGTGCATGGAGTATACGACATAACGCGCTGGGTGTTGCAAACTTGAAATAAATAACGTATAATAACATATATGAAGAAAGCATAAGTAAGAGCTGTCACACTCATATAGCATATGCTGATTGTAGCAGTAATAAATAGCTAACACAATGGTAAGAAGCAGCATCATCCAAAATGAATCTCGGAGCAATAGAAGGCTGACCTTGGCAACACGGTGAAGAAGACAGGCCGTAAACATCCAGTGGCAGGAAGAGGGTGGTGGAAGATGCAGCGTGCCGTCGAACCTGTATAGAAAAAAAGAATGGGAAAAAAGAGAAACACAAGAGACCTGGGATAAGCCCCGAGTCCACGAACAGACATACGGCAAAATGAATCTGAAAATTGCTAACATAGCGAAGCGAACCTACGCAAAAGGGGAGAATGCCAGAAGGCAGCAACGTGGAAAAAGCAGGACGGCGCAGAAGCGAGTTGAAGCAGCAAATAAATCGGAAGGCAAATCAAAGCAAGGAAGAATGAAGGGTAGGAGGACCCTACCTTACCGACGAACTGGCAGAAGCGACGGCCGACCAAGGAGGACGGCTGCAATTGCAAGGCAAAGGAGAAACGGTGACAGACCAAGGCCACAGAGCTAGGCCAACCAGCGAGCTAAGAAAGGCCGTACGGACACGGACGATGCGTATGATGGACCTAGAAACAAACGAGCTCAAAATAAAGGAAAAAGTCATATTTAGGTCCCTCAACTAATGACCAAGTTCGATTTAGGTCTTTAAACTCTAAAACCGGATAAAGCACATCCTTCAACTTTCAAAACCGTCCATATTACATCTCTGACCGGTTTGGAAGGGCAGTTTCGCTATAGTAACAGTGGTTTTTGTTCCTTCTATTTATTTCTGCTAAATATTATTTGAAAAATTATTAAAACCCATAGAAAAATTATAAATAAAAAATGTAATTTTATCATACTCCATACGAGTAGATCTACACATTAAATATATACTATGGTATCGTTTAGTACAAAATTTTCACCTTTAGATCTATGTTTTCTATAAATAAAATTACTAAGTTATATATGATACAATAATATGATTTTTAGTAATTAATTGGAATAATTTATAGCTGTTGTTTCTATATTCCAATTGTGGTAAAATTTTTATGGTCGACTAATTATTGTAGGCTTAAATTGTAATAAAATTTTATATTCATAGCGTTAAAAAAACTAGATTTTTCATTATATAACTTTTCTATGATTTAATACAATTTTGAAAGATTTATCGAAATAAATAAGTAAAAGGAAACGATAAAACCACTGCTATTGTAGCAAAACCGCTATCCAAAACCGCTTATGGATGTAATATAAACGGTTTTACAAGATGAAGAATGTGTTTTACCCGGTTTTGGAGTTTATGGAACTAAATCGAACTTGGGCGATAGTTAAAGGACCTTAATAGAACTCTTTCCCAAAATAAATAGATCGTCCAGGTGGAGCTGTAAAGAGCGGACAGGACGAAAATGATACGAACCCGGCGGAGCCGCTGCCGTCGCTCGAAATCTTCGACCGATGATGTATCTTCGACGGTTCAACCGATGTTTGTTATAGGATAAAGTCATTTCGCCATCTTCAACTATTGCCCTAGTCCGAGTTTCATCTCTCATATATAAAACCGGGTATCCGATGTCTCAAGTATCTAAACCATTCACTTTTGGTCCTTCCCCGGTTTTAAAAGTGGTTTTAGGTGGTGGGACCCACATGTCAGGGGATTGGGCCTACATGTCAGATCTCCTCTTCTCCTTCCTTTTAGAAGCCGCACGAGGCGGCCGCCGCCGTCAACCTTGCTGTGGTGGCGGTCGGCCGCCACTGCTGTTGCGCTCCTCCTCGAAGAGCTCATCCTCGACGACGAGGGCGGACGCCTCAACTGAGCTCACCGTGGGGGCGGTCGACCCCCTCTACGGCTACGCCAAGCTGCCGATGGGAGGTTGGAGCTCTGTCGATGCCTGATTTGGTCGCACCGGCACAGACAAGTGATTGCGGTGCTAATCCTCTCGTTATCCCGATGGCGGGTGAAGGGACGGGGGTTTTTATCCTGGTTCCGGCCACGGGGCCGTACGTCCAGCAGTGGTGCGGTGCACCGGTTTACGTGTTGCTCGTTGTAGGGGGTTACAAGCAAGGTGAGAGAAGGAGATGAGCTCCTAAGTCCCTAAGTTCGGCTGTCGCTAGCTAAGCGGTGTGTGTCTGGCTATGTATGAACCTACTGTCGCCTCTTGCCCTTTGTATGGGCTTCCCTTCCCCTTTTATAGACCAAGGGGGGAGGGTGCGAGTACATGTGTTCGTGGTGTTGACGTTGCTAAGTGCACTGTTCTGTCCATGCCGCGCACTGTGCGAGCGGGAATCGCGCCTTCCAACTCCGGCTGACGACATGGCAGTGGCTGACGTGATGTACTTCCTTCTTGTGACGGCTCACGGCGTCGAGGGTGGCAACTTGCGTATGGCATCCAGATCGAGTCTCTGTAGCCTCCTTCGAGGGTCGCCTTCGAGGATGGTGGCGCGCCCGAGGCGAGTGAAGTCAAAGGAGTGGTTGGCACAGTGCCGCTGCCAAAGTTAGGTCTGGCCGTGCAGCATGGCGCTCAGAAGTCCACTGTTGCGAGTGGATTTGACCGGTGTCTTCTCCGAAACGTGGGTGGTGGCGTGGCGCAGTGATCCCCTGCTTTTTGACTGCAGAGGAGCGTCATCATGACTCTGATGGGTCACGGAGCCTTGGGCGTCGTCCCAGAAGTGGCTGACTCGAGCTCGGACCATAGGCTCGAGCCTGCCGACCTCGAACGAGACGGAAATCACCCGCTCGTGGGTGAACGTCTCCCTCGAGGTCGCCGGGCCTCGATCGTCGCGGACATCCTCGCTCGAGGGTGGTCGTCCACCTCGAGCGGGATGGGTGCCGAGGAGTTTTGCGATGATGGGCCTTTGATGGGCTGTAGAGCCAGGCCAATGCCATTGTGGGCCTTCTCGCCAAGTAGTTTTAGGCCTAGGTTGGGGTACCCCTTTTACAGGTACCCGACAAGCTCATCGTGGCGGCGCTCGTCGAGCTCCTCCTCGACCACAAGGGCGGCAGCCGCCACGGAGCTCGACATGGTGGCGGTCGACCGGATCTGGGACACCAGAGACGACAGCCACTACCGAGCTCGCCGTGGTGGCGGCCGACCGGATCTGGGAGACCATGGCAGCGAGGTGCTCAGCGTCATGAGTGGTTGGGAAAGGCGCAGAGGAGAAGCAGGAGTTGGATGCTGCTGGGCCTCGAGCTCACTGATGGTGTAGGCGCCGGAGAGCACGACGACGTCACGGGCAGCGAGGCTGCCAGACACAGCGTGGGGAGGGTAAAAGGAAGAAGCGAAAGGGGAGAAGAAACTAGGTGGGACCCACCCCTGACATGTGGGCCCCCACTGACATGTCATCAAAACCACCTTTAAAACAAGGGAAGGACCAGAAGTGAACGTTTTACATACTTGAGGGATGTTAAATACCCGGTTTTATACATGAGGGGCGAAACTCAGACTATGACAATAGTTGAGGGACGACAAAAGGACTTTTTTTCCTTTGTTATATATATACTTATTATCGGTGATAAGCTCGTTAAGGCCGTACCGAGCTTGGGCTACTAGTGTGGCACAGCCCATTAAGTTGCCATTATACGGTTTCCCCCAAATAAAAAGTTACCCCAACCCTGAGCTCCTCCCCCCTCCCCTGTTCCCCAGCAGCATCCGCCGCCAGCTGCTCCCTCCGGCCCTCCCTCCCCACTCCTTTGCCGCCGCCGCTCCCCTCCGCCTAGCTCGACGGTGGTCGGTGGCCCCTCCTCCCACCCCGGCCTCCCTTTCATCGTCGGGCGCCGCCGTAACAGCCGCAGACACCCGCGCGGCCCAGCGCGTTCCCCCTTGGCCTTCACGATTCATCCCTCACTCATCTCTGTTTCTGTCCCTCGTTCCATTCTCTCAGGTTCTCTCTCCTCTCTTGGTCTTCCTTGGCGGCGCTATTCGTTCTTCGCAGGTCCCTTTGCCGGCGACGAGCACTCACCAGGTGTGGTGCGAAACGGAGCACCCCAAATTCTAATCTTATTCGGATCCCAAACAGTTACAGTACACTAGCTTCGATTTGATCTATATATGGACACCCGTGTTCTATGCTGGATCTCCCTCTCTCTAGTATAGGAAGCGATCCTGCGAGCTGTGTCATCGTCGCGTGCCAGTAGCTAACTTCCTGTCTTCCATTTTTTTAAGTCAGTCAGAGTACTAAGTACGAGCAAATTAATTTAAGCCGCTCATTACGTGCATTATTTCGAGTTTGACAAACATTTTCTTTCTTTATGGAAGAATCGGGTGAAGGAAGCGAGAACTGACTGAAGAAGCGAAGATGAGTTGCCAGAAGTTTAGCCGTCAGTATCTGCATATGGTGTTAAGTGCTGGGCGTGGCTTGTATGCTCTGAGCCACATGGATGTTTCGAGGTTGTTCTACCCATCAAAGGAAGAAGCCAAAGCAGCACATGCAGAAGACAATAAGAATGGCAGCAATATGCTGGGAGGGATTGGGAGTGCTGGGAGGTTGCCGGAGCCTATTGTCCACTATGAACCGTTCACTGCAGCTATATCTTATCCTGATAGATCGAGTGATATCTTCTCACTCTTTGGCAAGAGCAACATCTTCTGCTCTGACTCGGTTGGCCATAGCAGCATCTACAACACTGAGTCACAATGCTTTCTGGGCTTGCCTAAGTTGAACTTACCAAAGGGACCTAAACATATCACTGTCTGCATCCCACTGCACTGAAGCCCATGTGAATACTGACTTCGAGGTCGATCCTAATGTGGATTCTGATATTTTCACTAGTGGACATGACGGCAACCATATGTACAACCTCTACATTATGGACATGGACCCTTACAACCAATTCAGCTTTGAGGCGCTCATCTACTACCCTATCAGATGCTGGCGTTGGCGCCAGCTCCCACCACCAGCATTCTTTGGCGATCATAAGTACAGGGCTTGTGATAATGTGCCCGTTGCGGTGATTGATGGCACTAAAATCTGCATATCGTCTGAAACTGCCACCTACTACTTTGACACGGTGGCCTTTGAATGGAGCAAAGCAGGTGACTGGGTGCTGCCCTTTCGTGGCAAAGCTGAGTACTTACCGGAGTTTGGCCTGTGGCTTGGCTTGTCTGCTCACAAACCCTACAACCTCTGTTCTGTGAATCTATCTGGTGTCACCATAGGCTCTTGTGACATACAGCCACCGACACAGTATGTTGGGCAAGATGTTGACCTGCCAGGGGACTGCTCACTGAAAAATGCTGCTGAGGTGAACATGGGCTTGGGCAGGTTTTGCATTGCCAAGTTCTTCGACCGTATCCATGACCAGGTGGTGGTCTTGACTGGTGTGGAGTTGGACCCTGATGACCATAAAGCTGATGGGGCATTCGGCATTACCAAGCACAAATCTGAATGTCTCGCTTCAGATTCCATCGTTTGCGTGCTCTAAATTGCATATCATCTCATTGATACTGTTTCAAAAAGGATAATCTCGCTGTTACTCCACCTGGATGACCGGGTCCTGGGCATTGTCTTTTCCTTTTTCAACCATCTCTGGAGAAGTAGATTCTGAGAGACCAGTAACTAGTTGGATTAATGCGCAGTACTTTTCTAAGATACTAGTAGTATCCTTTGGGAACCCCCTCAGTATTTTTTTCTTGTAAAGACTTTTCAGCTTTCTGTATTCATCTTTAATGGAAACTTGGGGGTTTTATTGCTTTATCGTAATTGCATGGATAAATGAGAATTGTAATGTGGTTTCCTCGCTGTTTGGACCCCACAGCAGGTTTAGTAGTAGCGCGAAGCACTTGTCTACGACTGACCATAGAGCCAAGTCGTACACCAACGAAAGTTTGTTAGTCTGCACCATATTATTCTGTCCACCTAATACAGTCTGGCTCACCAAATGCAGGGAAGCTACCCTTTTTGCAAGATCTTCAAACAATGCCATCCCAAGTTTGTTAGTCTGCACCATGTTATTCTATTCACCTAACAGTCTCGCTCACCTAATGCAGTGAAGCTACCTTTTTGCAAGATCTGCAAACAATGCCATGCCATATACATACAGTACATAAAGTGAAATAGACGTGTACAAACTATTGATTTATTATACTGTCTGCAAACTGTTAACTTATCTATGAACACAAATCATGAATCTGTGGACACAAATCTTGGTAATAAATACGAGTTGGATTTTTTGTAAGCCAGTTTATTGCTAGTATGAGAGAACGCACGCTCCGCTCAAATAAAGTCACATGGACTTTTTAGAGACGCAAAAGGCTAATCCGTATGCATTGTATGAGAGAATGTTTTGGTAATCAAATTGAGAGCCATGTAGAATGTTTGGTGACATGGCGCATTATAGGTAAAATGAAGAGAATAAAGTTGTACACTACTCTCTCAGAGTAGGAAAAGAAAGTCGTTTTAAGATTAAGTCAAACTCTTAAACTTTGACTGTAATTTTTTTATGTATTGTTTAGAAATATAAAAATAATATGAGTAGATTTATGTTGAAATACAATTTCATAAAAGTACTCTTTAAATATGTTTTATAGAAAAAATATATTATTCAAGGCTATGTTTTGGAGTACATGTCAATGTCGAATGACTTCCTTTTTAAGGAAAAAACACTATCTCTGTCTCTATCTACAACTAAAAAACAGTAAAAAAAAACTTCGTCCGACCTTTGGCTCCCCCCTTAAACATCGTCCGCTCGTGGTCTTTTTACTCTGTCTACCTGCCTCCACATCGTCTCTTGCGGTTTTTTGTTTGCCGGTCCTTTTCTTTTCCTGCCGACGATCGGCACCTTCCTTCCATCGATCACTTACCTCCCATCGTGTCGCTCGATGTTGCCCGTCGCCGTCGCAAGTCGCCTCCATCGGTTCGCTTGCCCTACCACTACCTCCGCCTCCGTGGCTTCATGCGATCTATAGGAATCAGTAGGTGAAGACAGGAGCAAAGAGCGGTGCGGTGGAGAAGAAGGCCTGGGCGTTAGAGGGGAGGAGAGAACAAGAGGCCACACTGCCTCCTCCAATCCTCCCCAATCCCCAAACCTAGCCCGGAGCCGAGATCCAGGCGTTAGCCGTGTTGCCGCGGATCGGGGGTAGCGCGACGACTGTTAAGCCGCGGTTTCACAACCACTACAACCACCACCACCACCATCTGCCCCTGCTCTCATTCACGCACTTCCTTCACCTCGCCGCGAAGGCGGGCGGGCGGCACACGCTTATCTCATGCTTGGTGTGTTGCAACTTGCAGGCAAATCATATGAATCACGGAAAAAATAGGTCCAATACTGTGAATGTGATCCGACGAACAGGTACAATCTTGGAAACTCTGTTAAGTGCTTCAGTTATTATTCAAGTTCATTCATGGAAACGATCGGTGCAGTTTGAGCTCCCTGTTCAGTACTTCAGTTATGATTCAAGTTCATTCATGGAAACCCTCGGTTCAGTTCCGAGTCAAGTTCAATCTTAAAATTGGTGTGAAGACTATTTATTTTGCTCGCTGTCGACTTTTTAATTTAAATTCCTTAGAGCTGTTTTCAGAGATCAATATGCACACACAAGCTGGTAGGAACGTAAGTTTCTTGTATCTTTCCATGATGATATCAAATCAGGATAATTAAAAGTGCTTGTGTTATGTTACCTGCATATAAGACATATAAAAGCAAACATAACAAGAGCGCCTAATCTTCTATCTATCTTTTATTACTTGAAAAAGAAAGAGCCACCACGTTCGCCGAGTGGGTCAAAAAATTCACCACGTTCGCCGTGTGGGTCAAAAAAATTCCCACATACAGTAATATGCAATTTGATAAGAATTTGTGGAAGTTGAGAATTCTTTAAAGATTAAAATATTTATGTGGTATCTAAAGAGAGGAGTCGTTCTAACTAAGGATAACTTAGCACGTAGGAATTGACATGGAAACAAAAAGTGTTGCTTTTGTTCCTGTGACGAGACGATGCAACATCTCTTTGTTGATTTTCATATAGCAAAATTCCTATGGAGAGCTGTATAGTTTGCCTTTGAATTATAACCACCTACCAGTATTACTCATATGTTTGGTATTTGGCTTAGAGGGGTTGGTAATAAATTGAAAAGGCAACTGTTAATTAGCATCGCTCTATGTCCGGCTATATGGTTTAGTAGGAATGACATTGCATGAGCCAATCTTGGTCGTATGCATATGTTTCATGTCCTCATCATCTAGGAGTGAGAGGTAGTGAGGGAAAAGTTAAATTATGGAAGATAGACTAGTAATAAGGATCAAGCCACAAGAAATAAATGCAACGCTCTCAAACTTAAGTGAACTTCAAACCTTTACCTTGTTGCATCGTGAAGAGCTTTTCAAAAAGATGCATATCAAACATAAGTGAGGTTCTTTTGCAATAGTTCATGGAAACGCTCATCTCATCAAGTCACTCAAGCCTACACTAAATTGTCTTCAACCTATTCTACTCATATATGAAAGTAGAAGGTATATGTGGAGCTTGGTAGGTAAAAACAATACTAACAAAACATTATACTTGAATATTGTCAAACTAAGAGAGAGATCTATTGGAATTACTGAGACTAAGTCAAAGAGGCCATAGAAAATAATGTTGGAAAGGGAGAGAGATGGAACTCACACTTTTTTAGTTGGTGGACATGTGCAAGTGGCAAATGGGTGATCCCGAGACAAATGACGTTCTTGTTATCGGATTGCACATGGTTAGAATATTTGAGTATGGATTTGTTTTTAAGGCACTTGGAAATAATATGAAGCAAAGAGAACTAAGGAGCATTTTATTTATTTTTTTCTTTTCGTTTCTTTCTTATTTTTTTTTATTTTGTCATGCCTTGTGCACATGTGGCATACCTTTTTTGGGCATGCATCTTTTATTATATTCTTTTGTGCTCCTTAGAACTTTCACAATATCATGCTTACTTAGCGATGACTCCTCCCCTATGCTTAAACGATGCTCATCCTCGAACATAAAAAAAAAGAGAAAAAATATAACTGCCGTGTAGGACGAGTTTTTATTGCACATGTGTGCAGCTACCTCCTCCTGTTAACGGATTTGCATGGTATGCATCACCCGCTAACACACCACTGACCCAGCTATTTTTTTGATTGGGGCGGCGCTTGCATGCACACATGCAACTAACAAATTTATTTAATTAAAGAATGGATAAAATAATATTTCAGTGCTGTAAATCTTGCCGTGTTTCTCGATGTACCAAGGCCGGTGTGTTTCTCGATGTACCGAGGCTGGTTAACAAGTTATATGTTCTTATATGTATTGGAAGTATGAAGACATACTAATTTGCAGAAAGCATGTTGAATCTTTTTTTTTGTGAGTATGCGTTCATACTTGTTTAGAAAAAAAATGTATTAGTTCGTACTTGTTTACGAGGAGTATCCATGCATACATGTTTCAGTTGCGTATGTGTACATACACGTCTAGGTGAAGCCGGAAAATCAAATCCCTTCCTTGTGGTTCCAAGATGAACTAGGTTACGTGAGACCTCTGTGCATTAAGAATTTGTTGCCATGATGACAAAGGGCAATATGGGAGTGGGTCGAAGAACAATGAGAAACAGCCTGAATATCAGCATGAGGGACGCACCTGGTGCATTCTAGAGACATAACACGCTGTACAGCTTGTGGCTTAGCTTCTTCCTCTGTCTTTCTGCCCTACGAAGCCTTCTGCATTTTTCACAATGTTGTCAACTATCTGTGTGGATGTGTTTTTCTGGGGATTCTGATTCAACTCTTGTGATTGATTCCATGAAATGCATAACAAGATGTCCATGTCAATGATCTCTTATGCTTGCTGCCCCTTGACTTTGCAAAACGTAAATACTCCCTCCGTCCTATAATATAAGTATTTATCGATTTTCGTGCCAATATTTGATTATCCGTCTTATTCAAAAATTTGTAAAAATATAAAAACAATCGTCATATATATAAATACATACATAAATTATTGAATAAGATGGATGGTCAAATATTGATACAAAAATCAATAAATGCTTATATTATTGGACGGAGGGAGTATCCAGTGAGCTCACCAGTCACCACCCATATCTCCTTTGATGGAGACATCAATGCTTGGGTCCATGGTCGCCACCATTCAAACGCTTCGCAGTGCCCGCGTCAGGCTGCACAAGAGAGAAGCTGTCTGGGTCCAATTCGGCCCATTGGACCTTGGGGGGAAACTGCTGGAAAGGAAATACGCCATCCCAGTATGAAAGCGTATAGTTTGTGTTTAGCGCCTATCGCGCGTCGCGTCTCCGAACTTCCCACTCGGCAGCGACGAAACCGAAGCTGGAGACCTTTGATCCAGTGTAGGGTACAGGGCTTTTGTTGCGAGACTATGGAGGGATCCCTGGAGGCGCGGCCCGGTGTCCTCCTCGTCGGCGCCCCCGGCGTCGGCAAGCGAACCATCCTCTCCCGTGAGATCTCGCTGCTCTCCTTTCTGTATATCTTCCATCTCTCGATTTGAATACGAAACATCGACCGGATAGATTAGCCGAACTGTTTAGGATCCGAATCCGATGTGTTCGCTCGTTAGGGAGGAAGAGGGAAAGTGAGATCTCGCTGCTCTCCTTTCTGTATATCTTCCATCTCTCGATTTGAATACGAAACATCGACCGGATAGATTAGCCGAACTGTTTAGGATCCGCATCCGATGTGTTCGCTCGTTAGGGAGGAAGAGGGAAAGAAGATCCCGTGGTCCACTGTCCTTTCTGTATATTTTTCAGTTTTGAGTGGACTAAGTTAAAAGGGCGTTAACACAACTCTTGCAGACACCTTCCCTGCGTTGTTCTCCCATTGCACAAAACCTCACATCTTGGTCTCTGAGGCGATGCAAAACCCGTTGGAAATGCAGCTCCAACCTCGGCTTAGCCAGTGCGCGAGAGAGGAGTCCGATATCCTATGCTCATGCCTCGCCCTTTTTCCTCTCAGCGAATGGCCAGACGCCCACATTTTGGACTGCTTACGAAACAGACCTCTACGGTCCCGGGACTTCTATGATCTGCTACGTACTAAAACGGATCCAACGCCCGACGTCATGCGCATCTGGAACACCAACCTTCCGACAAAGGTTAAATATTTTGGTTGGCTCCTCTACCATGGGCGCCTAAACACTCGGTCGTCACTTCATTTCAAAGGGATCCGAGAGCTAGAGGACTCGTATTGCGAAACTTGCAATAATATCTTAGAAACACAAGAGCACATCTTCTGTGAATGCCCTGTTGCCACCCAAGTCTGGGAACGCATGGGAGCAAACTGAGCAAACTGTCACCCGGACTGGTGTCAGACGCCATGACAAATTGGCAACAATCTATCCCTCCCACCACAAGTCCACCTAGATGTCATCCTTCTTACAATGTGGCAGATTTGGAAAGCTCGAAACAGGCTGATTTTTTACCAACAATCATCCACTGTCTCGGACATTCTTCGCCGGGTTATCAGCGACTTGGATTCCTGGAGTTGCCGGTACAAGACTAAGAAGACACTGTTGCATGCCTGGAGGATGTATTTAGCTCAACTAATGTAACTCTGTACACTTTCTACTCCCCTCCCCTGTTTTCTTAACCTGGGTCATCTTTGTAAGGGACATGTTTCCTTCAATTGAATGAAAAAAGTAGGTGGGGTGCTGCCCCCCCCTCCCCCCGAATTTGTTCAAAAAAAAAAAGTTAAAAGGGCGTTTGATTTGGAATAGAGTATCTTAAGAAGGCGCTAGCTTGGAGTGTTCTAGCTGATAAATTAGCATGCCTAGTTTCACTCACTACTTTAATAATTGATGGATTCCTGGGGCTTTGGAGTGGAGATTTGAGTGTATGAATATGATCATCTCCAGTATCGGAAATTCTGCTTTTCTTTTATTGGTTATTGTGCTTATTTCCTGATATTTTATTTTCACCATGAACTGCAGGGTTGCTTGCAGCTGAAATACCTGACACTCATGACTTATCATGTGATGTGCTGTGTCAGGGGTATGTGATGACATCATGTCAAATTATGTTTTTGTGAACTCAGTTACAGAAGTAGAAAGGATGGTCTTCGGTTATTCTTTTATGATTCTTGACATAATTTATTGTCCTACTGAATGCCATGCAGGTGGACGATACAAAGTATTACTCAGCTGATCTCTCCATCTGGACTGCTAATCTTGGTGAAGAGTTTTCTCTTGGTTCCCTCCCTCATCTTAGATCGGTTGGCTGCTCTTGGCATGGTCTTCGATATGAGTGATGTACGAACTAAACCCATGTTCTCATGCAAGCTTCATTGCATTATCCATTTATATTTTGTTTATACATTTTGAACGTATAGTTTAAGTGACCATTTTTCTAATGCTCAATGCTAAAGTAGGATAATCGTCTTAAATAATTGTGCAGGAATCCTCCTTGCTTACTCTTCAAAGTTGGGCTGTCAATGTTGACATGCAGAGGTTTGAGGTGTTGTTGTGCATTGGAAATAAAGCAGATCTTGTGCCTGGTCATGGTGCGCACGTAGAATATAGGAGGCGTATGCAAAGGCTTGGGGAGTCAACTTCTGATCCACACCCTGAATATTCGGATCTTGGGATAAACAAAAGTGAGGGTTGTGGCTTGTTATCAGAGGAAGAGCCATGCATAGAGATTAGAAACTCTACATCGCAGTGGTGTATTGAGCAGAACATAGAGTATATTGAGGCCTGTGCTTCCAATACTGACTTTGATAGGTGTAGGTTGTCTCCTTGGCTGTATAAGCCTGTACCTGTCAAGTTTTTCTCTCAAGTTTGTACATCTTCTTTACCAAGTTATTATGTTTCCAGTGATATATAAATTACCATGAGCTAGCATCAATTAATTATGCTGGCTCGATGAATACTTGCATTCTATATCCTATAACAGTTGTTGGTGTTAATATGTTAATCAACATTTATTCGAAATTAGCAGGTCTTTCAGTGGATGGTGATAGCCAAGGCTTAGAGCGACTCCTTGGAGCTCTTTCTGCGCATATGTGGCCTAGAATGATTTTGAAATCTGGAAACAAAATAACTGCTCCATCCTTGATTGAAAAAATAAGGTAGGTTAAATGCCATAAATGACTAAATTGGCACTGATGTCGTTGATGTGAGCCTTGCTTGCTCTGCACTATTGAAAAACTATAGGATGGCATGGCATGCTAAGCAGGTTCCGCTATGGAGTAATTTCAGCTATTAGTATATATACTGACCCTTTTTTTACAAAAACAATGATGTGCAATCTATGCACGATTATGCTACTTAACACTATTTATTTTATAATAACGTATTATCTGCCCCTGATTGTTTATTTTTTTATTCTGACAGAATCTACAGATGATGAATCCAACTATGATTTTGAGTACGAGGTCTTGTCCCATGGATCTGATGATCAGTGGGAATTTGTTGGGGAGACAAGTACATCCAGAAGCTTTGAGATATCGAATAAGGCTAATGGTGCACAGGATCACGCGCACCAAGTTGTGAACCCAATTGCTGATTCTGACTCTTCATCATCCAATGCTCTACCGAGTGACACACCCACAGAAACTGCTGAAGTACTGTAACTCAGACCAACAAGGCTGACGATAGTGATAATGTAAATAAGACCACAGAAGAAAGCCTTGATAACCATCAAGGTGATGCCCCAGAGGCTAACAACCTGTCTGAGGACGAGCATTATGGTCTGGATGACCTGGAGAGGCTAATGTCAGAGATTGGCAATATGAGATCCAACCTAAGGCTCATGCCTGACTTCCAGAGGGAGATGGCTGCAAATCTAGCCATGAAAATGGCAGCCATGTTTGGTGATGATGATGAAGAGGCATTTGAGCATATCTAATGCAATTGCACCATAACGCAGATTCCTAGACAGGTTGCAGATGACCGAAAAATGGTTTTGTACAGGCCGATGAGCCCCTAGGTCACGTAGGGCCTTTCTCATGAATCATGATAATGCCTTTCTTTAGAGAAATTTTGTGCCTCTTGGGCGTTCCGTAGTCTTGAGAATGTATTATTATAAAACTATTTTCCCTTGAATCCACGGGGGTTACTTTGACTATATTATGGTGAGATGGAGGGAGAATCATGTGACGATATCATAGAGCCGCAAATAAAAAAGAGAACCTTGCAATTCCAAGCTATTCGACATTTATAAGCTTGAGAGGATGACAAACAGGCCACATAGTTTGCATCTCAAATTGCCTGGCTGAAGAAAAATCTATGTACAACAGGTCAAGCGAATATCCATGTTAACTGCTCATTATGTAAGCCGGTCAGCCCACTCTTACAAAACGTATATCTACAGCTAAAAGCTACAAGCTGATAACCACTATGCAATAAAGCCACAATTACCAAAACTGGGAGTGCAACGATTTTATTTCCCTTCCAGCCTGTTGGACTGTAAACTTTCATCAGAGCTATGTTTACCAGACTCACTAACCAGTTTTCTATCTTGGTTTTCCAAATCTGAGACAAATTCTGAGCTCTGACGATTAACAGATGGCTTTCCAGATAACCTCTCATTATGCTGCGTACCCCTTGAATGCGAAGGGAGTTTGGCAACCCGCAAAACCTTGTTTGGATTCAGAGTCATTCTGGAAGGCTAGTGAAACAAAAGCAGATGATTTGATTGCCTCAACTATCAGACTAGGCCTTGAGATTTATTAATATAACAGGGCAACGTATCCTATGGAAACCAACCTCTCCGTGGAAACTATGAAAACTAAAATCCGGACCATACGATATTGATCTAAGGGCGTGACCAGATCAGGTGGGAGGGGTGATTTGCAAAAACGTCTTACAAATCACCCCTCCCACCTCCCCTAAGCTTTGCAAATCACCCCTTCCACCTGATCTAGGCGAGCCTTTGGATCAACATCGTGTGGTCCATATTGAAGTTTTCATAGTTTTCATGGGAAGTTGGTTTCCACCATATATGTCCCCATATAACAGATAGTACATATCATTCGACATTTTAAAGCAAAATATGGGTACACTGTTTGTGATCTTAAAGGGTCAAGAGGATAATATTCATCAGCAAAGCACTCACATCATTTTGACGCCTCTAGCTTTGCCTGCAAAGCTTCATGTTCAGCCTTAACACGGGATGGGACACCATCCTTTTGATAAACATTCTGTTTAGCGGTCTCCTCGTCCACTTCACTTGAAGCAGGAGCGAAAGGGTGGTTTGCTGGAATCCATCTAACTGTATCTGGGTCAACATCTGGAGGTAAGGGATCACCCTCCCTAAGAAACACAGTTGGCCTTTTCCACTGGTATGCATGTGATCTCCTTTTCTGATGCATTTCTTGTTGTTCTTTGGTAAGCCTAACAGGAGCCAACCGGTACTCCTTGCCAATCATTTGTGCAGTAGAAGTATCCTCATCAATCTTGACTAATGGATTACTGAAAGGATCATCGTACGTGCGAAGCTTTGCACTGCATGAATGGAGTTACTTCAGTCAGGATTATCACATGATTCAAAAGTTCTTACAAAACTGCATGTAGTGTTAGAAATAAGCATACAGAAGTTTTTTTTATTGTTTATATTGTAAATGCACCATACTACAGAGAACAGGTAAGGACTAAATAGTATGGCGAGGCTTTTGCGTTGACATGCTATATGAAACAAAGGGACTCGACAGGCTAATGCAAAGCATAAGCAATATAATAAAAATATTTAACAGAAAATTCTATTATTATATAACAAGATATCTGACCACCCTAGGCCTCTCCGGATATATATAAAAAATTAAAATGCTATGTTAATATTCATAAAAACAGCAGGGTCCGAGGATTAGATCATCAAGCATACACAAACCCAGCAAAACATCAATCGTAAACAGCTGACTATTCACTTTTCAGAAGCGGTCATAGTAATTCAGTACTTGGCCAGTTCTACTGTACTAAAAGAATAAAATGCAAAGTGCAACTTGAAGGAGTAAGTGACGTACGTCCCTCGTAGGCCTGATTTTAACTGTCCACGCCTTACTAGATCAGCGACTGAACCTCTATTATCATGATCTTGACTTGTTATTATGACCCGTCTTGCAACAGCAGCCAAAACGGCAATGCCAAGACAGAATCCAGTAACAAAATTTGGACCAATGTTTCTCCGGATCTGCATGAAAAGAGAAAGTAAGAGAATAAACTGCAAAAACATAGCACTGTTACAGCTCAAGTATGAGAATGGTAAAGCAGACAAAGCAATTGGTCTTCCTTTGGAAATAAATAAGGCCCACAGTAAAAGACTAATAAGTTGCCCCAGTTGTTTAAAACCCTGGATGCGGCATGCTGGTGATTACAAAATAACAAGGGCTACACAGTTCGATCAATTCACTATGTGGTTAAGGTTTGCTGGAGGAGGACGGAGAAACAGGGGAAGTCGAACCGCAGGAGATTGCATTTTATGTTTTCTCTTATTAATTTAGGTCTTTCTATGCAGCCTGACATCAGTTCACTATCATTCGAGTTGCCACGAAGCAATGTGTAGTGATCAAATTAATGGATCATCCATTTAAGCTAGCATCAACTTGCCGCTTGCTTGTTCATACTTAGTAGGGAATGCAACTACGTTTTGCACTTCAGAAAAAAAATGCACCTCTCCCAATTCACCTACTAGGCCAACATCCCTCGACACCAATTACCAGCTCGCAGTGGCAGTGACAATCCAAATATACATAAATTTCCAGAGAAGGAAATGAAAGGGGGCGTCGTTACCGAAGCAACAGCAGGAAGCACTAGGGATGGCAATTTGTACCCGCGGGTAGGGTTACCCGCGGGTACCCTACCCGATGGGTAAGGGTATGGGTGTGAAATCTCACCCGCGGGCACGGGTACGGGTACAAAATCTCGCCCGCGGGTACACTGAGGGTACAAAATCTCGCCCGCGGGTAACCCGTACCCTACCCGCACAATAAAAAAACTACTAAAAACCTACGTACAATCTGTGTGACTGTGTGTTTGAACTTTGAAGTCCTTTGTATTTGTTAGTGTGAGTGTGAGTTGGTCTGTACTGTGCATGCTTGATTGCTTGTCAGTTTGTGTACCGGCACAATGTCATGTGACTGTGAGACAGGAACAGTCCTTTGAAGTCCTTTGTGATGTTTGAGCTATATTTGTTGCTTATACTTGATTGTGGTCGTCAAAATATTGTTGTATTCATTGAAATGAAAGAGTTGATGTATTTTTTTTGTCTCGCCCGAGGGTTACCCGATGCCCGCAGGGTACCCGGCGGGTAAGGGTACGGGTACAAAATTTTACCCGCATCCCTTGAAGGGTAAGGGTACAACTTTGATGCGCGGGTATGGCCGCGGGCGGGCATTTGCCTTACCCGCACCATACCCTACCCGCTGCCATCCCTAGGAAGCACAGAGGCGACGAGCGCCCTTAGATCTCCCACCCTCCTCTCCAGAGCCCCCACCTTCCGCTCCCCGCCCGCAAGGCCACTCATGTCGCTCGAAGCCGTAGCCCTAATCGGCCGGGGCCACCTCGCATTCCCCCGGAATGGCCGGGGCGTGAGGAAGAAGCGGAAAGACAGGGAGATGGCGACGGAGGCGGGCGCCATTGCCGCCGTCGCATGGATGGAGGGCCAAACCGAGGTCAGCACTCAGGAGGGTTTGGCCGGAGGTAGGGGATGGCGACAGACGGTGGCCATGGGGATTTCACTGTCTACCACTCTGCCCCCAGTGACGTCGGGCCGCCATGGAGAGCTGCCTCAAAGAAGACCCATGGGCCTCCGTGAAATCCTTTGTTGGGTACTTGGGTCATGGAAGAACAATACACCAAGGAATTGGAATCCAAATGCAATATTTGACTTCGCTATCGACTGACGACCGGTGAGAATTTTCAGACCATATCACAAACCATTTCTCTGTCGGAATGTTTCAGTTGTATCATTATCTCCCTGAAAAGAAGTCATTTTGCCATTATAAAACTCTATATGTCTACAGTTAGAAATAAAACTATACTTGTCTATCAGTCTCTACATGCTAACAGACCTCCTCTGTTTACAACAGATAAACCATCTATCTGCACCACCTAGCATAGTCAAACAGTCTTTCACGTTGGCTCGCATGCATTGCTGTGAAGTTTCTGCCACACAGAAGTCCCAATACGCCCGCTCATTTCAGTTCACAACGGTGTACAAGTACAGCATTTGTCAATGCACACCTGTGCTTCTTGATGATGGGTTACAAAAGTTTGACTTCTACTACGTGTACGCTTGCAGCAATTTGATGTCCCAAGTCCCCGAGTAACACAGACAATGCTCGAATCCACCTCTTCTACTTCCGCTTCGGAGAGAGATCACCGGGAACAATAGCCATGGCATCCCTCTCCCATTGTGGGATCAAGCGGCGCTTCTCTCTGCTCGCTTCTGCAACTCTTTCCATCCTGATCCTTTGCAGCTGCAGCACCTGCAGCTGCTTGCAGTACAGTTACCCCAGCTTCAGCATCGCCAACGAGGCCAATTTCAGCTTCAGCACAGGGCCATGGATAGCCAATGGAGCCCTGCAGATCACACAGAACTCCGGCGACATCAGCCATACTATGTAGTATAGATATTACATAAATGATTGGCTTACTGCAGAGTCATCACACTTTAAAGAATAACCAAGACAACTAAATTTGACAGTGTACGGTTTTCATAGTATGTTTTACTGAAGTAAATTATCTTGTCTTACTTCAACAGTCAACTTACAGAAAGTTAGAAGGAACCCAAAATGGTGATGATGAAAATTATAAACTTACTCGAGCTTACTTGCAAACTTACTCAAATGTTAATGAAAATTACTGAATTATATAATAACCAAATACCTCACCCTGTAAAGAGAAATTAGACTAAAAAAAGATTAACATTTACCACAATGGTTGCAAAGGGTGATCGTGAAAGACCATATCCTAGCTTTTCCACAATCTGACCTTCTATGGCTGTTTTATCAGTGAAGCAACGAACAAAAAATGCAATAACTCCACAGTGTCCACACTCAACAGTGAGCTACATTTATGATAGCAGCAACCACAATTAGAAAAATAAAAATGTTTTTAGAATCAACTCGGCACAATCTTATCAGCATTTAAAAGAATGTTGATGTTGACAATTAGATGAAAACAAGATTCAGAACTAAGAAAACAAAATACAACAAAACAAAAAAAGGAAAAGGAAACAAAATAAATTAGAGAAAATTCAATATAATACCGGCAGCTATGATCAATCAAACCCATCAACACACTTGTCACAACTTCGACAGTGTTTATTATGTTTTCGCACCTGGATCAAAACATGGCACTGAGCATCAACACAAACTTTCGGCTGATAGCGTATGTCCAGAAATAAAGTGCACTGAAGATGGATACAAAAGGTAAAGAAAGCAATCATCATGGCAAATGAGGATGCCAAGTGCTGACTTTGCAAAAACGAGAGTTATAAATCATCAACAGAAGTATTGCATAGTCATGAAAACCTATAAAGGAGACATTTGCTTTGTTTAAATAAAAAACTTAGTTACATTGAAATTATGCCCATGTAGTTTTGAAATTACAATAGAATTTGACATGATGCCATATTGAGTGTTCCTGGCACTGAAGGAATAAAAAAAGATCTATCACACCTTTTTATGCCCCAACCCTTAGCATCTTAGAACCAGCAGTTTTGGTTTTTACCTTTTAGGTTTGGTAAAGTAGAAGCAAAGAGTGCAAGAATTTGCAGTACAACCACACAGTAAGAAAAGAAATTGGCTTGGGGTTCAAGTATGGCTCATTATGCTCGCTGAACAGGGTTGGGAGCAAGGCTACCTCTGTGTTGCAAGGGGTGCAAAAGAGTGCCTCTTCATAATCCTCTTGTTGGTTAGCTTCATCATCTTTGCGACAGTCCTCTATTGTAATTTGTAACAATAGCACAACAAAAACAAACCCTTCCTAAGCATGATTTATTCTTTCGAATACCCTCGCAATTTCTCAATCCTGACTTGCCAGCTTCATCTTGAGTTTCTACATGTACTTTCAACCAGGAAAATATGTATTAGTAAACAAAGTGGTAGCTGGCAAGACTCCATTGATTGTGAATAGAAGCGTTGTTAAGGAACGATATAAAACCTTCTGATTTATAAATTAGTGCACCATCCATGGAAATCAGGATACCAGGGTCAGCAGGATCAATTGCAATACATCTAACATACAGAATCAACACGGATAAGGCCTGAGGAAACAGAAAATGAATACCAAAACACTTATCAGATGAAATTTACTCAGGTATCCAAGACAAGCGAGGTTACCAGAAAACTGTAAACACCCACAGTGATGTATTGATGTAAATCCTTCCCACGAAATGGAGAGAAGAAAGCATAGAACAATATACAAAGCAAGAAGTACACTGTTATAGCCACCACCTGGAAAAGATACGAGAATATTATTCATACGTTCCCACTGATAAGGACATAGGCAATAACACATTGCCTGCAAAGACAGGATGTAGGAGGTACAAATGTAATGAAGAGGCCAAACATTAAGCAGAATCAGAAGGCCAAGATTCCCATACTGTATGCAGCACGCCTATCTAAATTTACATACCAAATGACCGTCGATTTTACAAACGTGAGCTTAAATTTTTACAATCATTTCCCAGAGAAATCGAACTTTTAAGTAAGATAATAGCAGTATCTCAGACTTCGCAAGCTTCTTCTAAAGTACAGTCATAAAGTCATAATAGCCCATAGTAGATCCAAGCTATTGCAAACTGCCTACTTGATAGCATCTCCATAATCAACAATTTTACCTTACTACAATCACAGTTCAGGCTTTAAAAATATTGATCACTCACTACTCCATGATCTGCTATGATCTCACCAGGATACCATTGATCTCTGATCGTGCATCAAGCCATCAACAAAAGTAGAAATACGACAACTCCACAAAGAATCTGGAAAAGGCTTGGCAGCAACAGACTTCACAGAGATGTCAAAGCTTGTAACTGGGGATTGGCAAACCCACAGTAAAAATAGTTTGGAGATAGCATTTTTCTGATTGGTTTATTATGCGAAAGCCATTATATTCAAGCTTTTTCTCAGATCAGATTGTATAAAGTCACATTCTTCTGCAGCTCAATAGATAGCTAGTGCATAGCCAATTACACTGATTCCATAGAACAAATCAAAGGAAGAATTGATCAGTTGTTAGAGACAATTGTTCCAGTAGTCTGTTTGCTTACTTGATCCCCCTCTATTGAGAAAATTCTTAAATGCAAACATGCAAGTATAAACTGTAAAACTCAGAAAATTCTTAAATGCAAACATGCAAGTATAAACTGTAAAACTCAATTTAAGATAATCTGCTCCCACTGCAACAAGTCCAGAGGTGACTGGCCCTTCGACTGAATGTCGAGTTCACAAGCCAATTTTCAGAATCCTCGTTCTCCTCACCACCCCCTCATTATTTTGACCACTTCACCTTTCCCTTGCTGCTACACCACAGATCTGCTGCTTGGTCTGCTTCTCCATGTGCTGGAAAAGTGGACATCAAGCACACAGTTACACCTCAAGTGCACCTTCATCTTGTGTAGGAGTAAAACGTTATTTGTGCGAATCAGGAATGAAAAAACTAATACTCCGTTCCTCCTAAATTGTAGGTCGTTATGCCATTTCTAGGTTCAAAGCTTTTGCTATGCATCCAGATATACACTATCTCTATCATAGTAAAAATGTATGAATCTAGAAATGAAAAATGACCTGCAATTAAAAATTGCAGGTTTCTTGGTTTAGAGAAGCAAAACCCATGTAGTCTATAACACATTATTTCTTTTCGGCTCGCAACAAGAAGAAAATAAAAATAATACACTAATACAGTGCTATAACCCATGTTGTTCTATCCTCTACTTTAAACTGCCTCTCACAACTGAAAAGGACAAATGAAACCATAAAAACTCAATAACATCAAGACATATGATATTTTGCATTCAGATTACTATATCAGTAGGGAAACTATAAACTGCGAACAGACTGATTGAAAAGTGAATGCATTTAACTATAGTAGTTCAGGTGAGACAGGATATAATGCACTATTTAGAAAATTAGAGGGCAATGCCAGATTTAACAATGGGAAATCCATTAGCACATTTTTTCCCCCTCCATCACACGCTTGCTATCTTGTTCAGCTGCAAGCAGTTTAAACCTCTTACATCCCACACCACTCAGGGGTGCCAAAACGAACTAAGTTAGATAACTCTATGGAAGACAAAAGCGAAACAAAGTAAGACAAAAAAACGGCTCAGGACCAGTGAAACATGCAGTAGATTAGCCGAACAGCAGGGGACGCGCTAACGCCCAGCTCTCACTTTGGTTCATGTTGGTTGATTCTTCAGTGGAGGAGAATCTTGGGCTCGACACATACATTCACCTATCCATAAAATGTAGTCCAGCTCGACGAATCGCTCTTTGCTCCTCATTATTGGGTGAAGGGACACCTCCCATCCTTCTGAAATCCCTTGGCCAGAAATTCTCCACGCCTAATTCATCCCACATACCCACAGCCAGGAAGTACTCTTCCATTTCAACAAGTGTGACACCAAACACAAAAATCAGAAGTTCCAAAACCTCATCTTCAGTGTATGGCCAGAGGTCTAAACTTGGATCAACACAGCTTTTCACCTTCTTAGCCATCGCATCAAAACCATGTTGAATGGTATGCCTAGGCACCTCAAAAGCCATTCTCGCGCATGCATCATTTTCTTTCATCTGAACATCTTTGGGACTCTGATCTGGGTCAGCGTCTTGAGGCTATCCGCTCTGATCTGGGGCAGCGTTTTGAGGCTGTCCGCTCTGATCTGGGGCAGCGTCTTGTGGCTGTCCGCTCTGATCTGGGGCAGCGTCTTGTGGCTGTCCGCTCTGATCTGGGGCAGCGTCTTGACGCTGTCCGCTCTGATCTGGGGCAGCGTCTTGACGCTGTCCGCTCTGACTTGGGGCAGTGATTTGATGTTGTGTGCTCTGATTGGGGCTGGTGGCCCTGTTAACCAGTATATGGTTAAGCAGTGGATGCCTTCGAACGTTGGCAGCCCTTTCTTGGTCACAAAGAAGCAACATCAACTCCTTTCTGGACAAAAGATTCCAGTGCACCTTTTTAATTAGGAAGAACACACGCATGAAAAAGGCACCTGCGCCTTGAGGTCGTAGCAAAGCAGGATGAAACACAATTAATCTCTGATCCGTAGGTCTATTCATCTTCTTAAACAAATCATTAACCAGAACTGGCAGCTGCTGCTCCACATCTTTACCTGCAACCTCTTTCAACAACTCAAATAAATGCTCTACAAGCAGCACTATAGGCTCCTGTGCAATTCTTGCTGCTGTCACGTGACTTCCGATCTAGCTTACATTGGCCAATTTTCTTGAGCCGGAACTGTAGGAATTCTGATTGATCTCTAAGTTGTCTTTCTTAAAATGCTCCTTTTGGTTATATCCTCTATTACAATTGCAGAGGCAGATATAAATTAAGGACTCCAGCAGTGAAATGCCAACATCAGACAGTGTGAGAAGCTCACTCCGGTCAGTACCAATAAGCTCTGAGTTCAGCTTATTGGTAGACAATCTCTTTACAGGTGAGTTTTCCTTCAAGAATTTCACAGCACCAACCCACTTAACATTTTCTGCCTGAGAATCACTGTCAAAGATCACCTGTGATACCGGCGGCGCCGTCGGACCAGCAGTTGACAGCATACGCCGAGAGCAACAGAATCCCCAATGAGAAAGCCCTCGAACGCACCTATCCTCTCCGAGGGTGCCCCAGCTGACATGGCATGAAATCCCTGAGAAGGCCCTCGAATGCTCCTGTCCTCTTCGAGGGTGGCCCTTCTGACCAGCAATGCGCCCAGCAAATCCGAAAGGAGGAGGGCCTCGAACGCGCATGTCCTCTTCGAGGGTGCCGCATTTTGCCGAACACGTGGCGCGGCTGTAGCCTGCCTCCATGATGAGATCCTGCTTGTACGGAGGGGCCGAGGGAGGCAAAGGGCGAGATGGGTCAGGCATCGCCACGGTGGCGCGGGAGGCCGAAGCCGACGGGTGAGGCGCCAGCGTGGGACGCCCGGCGAAAGCCGCGTCAACGAGGCTGCGCCAGCCCGTTACGGGTCGCGGCGAAGGAGGTGGGGGCAAGGAGGAGGCGACATGGAATGGATTGCGGTGGGACAGAGCATAGCATTGGCGGAGGCGGAGGGCGGCCGCGCCCGCAGCCATGGGTGGGTGACGGCGGCCGCAACGGGGAAGGGGGAGGCGAGGTTTGGGGGTCTCGATCCAGGCTAGGGTTGGGGGGTTTCTTTCTCGATCCAGGGAGATTGAGAGGAAGAAAGGGGACGGTTCCAGTGTTCCACACGAACACCCGTGTGGACCCGATGCGGATTGATGACGCGTGGACAAGAGGAGCATCGCACGGGAACGCGCCTCGCCCGAGCAGACTCCTAGCCGAGCCAACGAGCGTAACGAGGGATGCAGGTCCGCAAGGCCGGTCTACGGTCTACCTGCCCAGTCCAAACGATCCATTTAAAATAGTTCTATATATTTTTCAGGCGTTTAAATATGGGGGAAAATGGGCCTGGAAGCTGGGCTTACCAACAAACATCAGCCAGGCAGTTTTTTATGTTTTTTTTCAACGAGACAGTTTTTTTGTGTTGATGTGACAGTTCAATTTGAAGTTTGCAATACCATTACTAGCAATGTCAACGGCGGGGGCGTCGTGGTTTCGTTGCCCGGGCACCGAGAAGAATTGACTGTTGGGAAATGGAAAGCAAGCAAACAATATGTAGCAGGCAAGATTAGGAGCAACATTATGCTTATGCAGCGGGGAATCTAGGATTTGAAACTAGGTTGGGCTGCTAGAACAAAGTTTTTTACACGACAGCAGCTTCATGTAAACAGCTTGATAAAAAAATGGCTTACAAGTATTTTTAAATCTAGAGTTAAAGTATATTTAAGCAAAAAAAAATACAGCAAAACAATGCATGATTCTACAGAAACACTTAAAAATTACTCCTTTCATAAAAAAAAGTAGTCCAGAAACACGATAAGATAAACATGGTTCCCAAACTATTCTTATTTTAGGACGGAGAGATTTTAGGGCGGAGGGAGTAGGAAGGAAAAAGTTCATTTTTGGCCATCCAACTCTTGCCTCAGTTTAGTTTGGCCATTGAACTCCAAAACCGGGTATCTTTGGTCATCCAACTATCGAAACCGTTCAAATGTGGCCATCAGGCTGTTTCGATGAGTTGTTTTAACTTCTTTTATTTACAATTTAGTCCTTATATTTTAAAATAATTATTACTTTTTTGCTCGTACTTCTGATTTAATGAGAATAATAAAAAAATTAATGCAAGAAAAACTTATATAATTAATTAATCATCTGGTATAAGAAATATATAGCACAGAAAATATAATAAACTAAATATAATTGTGGTATTCATTATCGATTTAAAAATTGCAAAATGCAAATTATGGTAAGATTGTCGTATAAATCAAATAAAAAATTATACCAAACATGATTAATAAATAATCAGTTTAAATTATTAATTATCAAAATAATGACATTTAATTATTAAAATAATCATTTCTGCTACTTTTTTTAGGCAACATTTCTGCTACTTTTGGCGGGCTAAAATTTCTACTGCAATCGCCTGCGGCAGACATTTTAGCAGTCCAGCTACCAAAACAAACATAATCTAACAGATCTAAAGTTGATTGCACTTTGTGTTTGTTCAAACTAAAATGATAGTCCAATCGGCACGCAACACTAACAGATCGGCAAATATTATGCAAACAAAAATAGACAAACGAATATTATGATATTACTTTGATGATCAACAGTTATTCATCCTGCTTTAAATATTGGTATAAAAAACTAGCCACCCACATTATTTGCACGGGCATCTGCCTAGTTTATAAATATTGATGGCAATGAAACAGCTGAAAAGCATGGCCGGAGCCTGAAAAACTTGGTAGAAGTTGCTGCAATTGTGCTGATGGTGAAGAGATTGTTCAAAGGTAAAGGTCAGCCATAAGGCACACTGCTTTAGTTGCATGATGTATTGCTGCCCATAATAACTATGGTAACGTTTGACTTACATTGAAGCTCAGGTCAGTTCAAGTTTAGCCGGGTTACAAAACAATGTTCTTTTTTTCCCTTTATTTATTGCAGAGACAGTTTCTGCAGGAAGCAAACTCACTGTTGGTGTTGGTATCCCCATACAACGCTCAAGTTAGAGCTATCCAGGAAAAAAATTGGGAAAACTTGCAGTACTAGGTGTGATGGCTTCTCAGTGAAAGTAAAATCCGTGGATGGTTTCCAAGGCTCAGAGGAAGATATCATTATCATATCAACAGTCAGCACTGGAGCTGGTTCAATTTGGATTTCTCTCTAACTCCTTGTTTAGTTCACCAATTTGGTGTGCCAACTTGGTGCCAAGTTGGTACCAAGTTGATGACCTTGTCACATCAACCATTTAGACACTAATCAAGAGTATAAAATGTAGATTAATTACAAAATTAATTACATGATTGGACTCTAAAGCATGAGACGAATCTTTTAAGCCTAATATTGACCGTCATTAGCACATTTTTAATGATGGAGTTACTGTAGCATAACAGTGTCTAATGATGGATTAATTAGACTTAATAGATTTATCTCGTGATCTATAATCTATTTGTGCAATTAGTTTTATTTTTATATTATGTTTAATACTCTTAATTAATGGTCAAACATTGATGTGACAAGTTCACCAAGTTAGCATTTGCCAACTTGATGAACTTAACAAGGCCTTACAGAGGACGAATGTGGCTCGTCTGACAAGGGCCAAGTAAGTTTCATTCCAATACATTTCAAGTCTACTTTTAATCTTATGTATGCAGTGGCTTTCGACTGTTGATTGCAAAAAATATGTTTTTTTTTATCTTGCAGACATTGAGAGTTACAAAACACAGAGGGCTTGAGACGCATCAACAGACTCAATGAAACAGTTACACCAGCAAGCAGCACCCAGCTGAAGCAGCGGGGTAGAAAGGTCAAAACTCTGAGTCCAGTAACCACACAGAGGGCTTGAGAACGCAGCAGCAGACTCAGGTATGTTTAGATCACATAACTTTTCAAAAAAACAACACTATTCATTCAACTTTTCATTATTTATCTCATCCCTCTTAGAGTGTGCTTAGATTAGGAAAAGATTCCCCGAAAATATACTGTTCACCAAAAATACACCGTAGATGAATAGTGTTCTGTGAGTGGTAGCGATGTGATGAATAGAGAAAAGTTAGATGAATAGTATTTTTTTAGAAAATCTGGGAAACTAAGGTGTGTTTGGTTGGAGAGCGAAGTAGGATGGGATGATTCTATCCCGGTTTTAAGGGATGGAACGATTCTATGCTATGTGTTTGGTTCGTGGGATGGAATGGTTCATTGTTTGTTTGGTTGGAGGGATACGTTGAATAGGATAACGCATTCTCTCCGTCACCGTTAAGTTAGGCCCACGTGTCAGTCAATCATCTACCTCCTTCCACTCCCACCGTTCGTTTCCCTTTGCTTTATCCATTCATCCCTGCCGGCTGCCGCCGTCCCCAAGCTCACCACTCGCCGCCATCCCTGAAGCAAGGAAGCTCGTGACCTCGCCAGCTGCCGCTGCGTCGCCTCCCACCGCGTGCGAGCACCGTTGTTGCCGCGTCGCTTGCGATCTCACCCGCGCGCTCCAGCAATTCCGCCACCTACCATGCTGCTCCACCAGCCATCGGATCCGGAAGCAAGCTGTTGCTTATGCGGTTTTGCCCCACCATCCTCCGCCGCAAGCACGCAAAGGCCGCAAGCCACTATTGGCCTGCTACTGCTCCGTTCACCTGCAGTATGCATGTACGTGATGTGCTGCTGGCCTTGCTTGCAAGTTGTCTCCGTCGGAGGGGAGCGAGCATGGGCGGGGCTGGGAGCAGCATGTGAGGACGGCGAGCTTCGGCGCGGGTGGAAGAAGACTGCGCGACAGCACGAGCACACGCGAGAGAGACGGCGCGAGCTTCGCGCTAGACGGAGCAGAACTGGGACGAGCTCGTCCGGTCGATTTTCGGGGACGAGCTCGTCCTGAATCTCTCCAGAATATTCGCTTCTCTGGAATGACTTCATCCCACGGCTCGTGAGCCAAACAATGTTAGGGATAGAACCGCTCCATTCCATCCTATGCCATCCCACCATCCAAACTTACCCTAAACGCACCATTACTCATAGAACACGCTTTCCAACACAACCTAGAGTGTTTTTTTTAATCTACACTATTTTTTTTCTCTAGCAGCGTCAGTTGTCATACACAGCAAGCGGCACCTCCTACCTCAGAGCCAGCTAAGAAGCAGCGTGGTAGAAAGGCCAAAACTCTGAGTCCAGTAAGAACAGAGAGCTGCGCAGCAGATTAAGGCCGTTTTAGTTTCTAAAAGATTTTCTAAAAATATACTATTTATCTAACTTTTCTATATTCATTTCGTCCCTCCTATCCACAGAACATTATTTATGTACAATGTTTTTTTATAAAATGTATTTTTAGAGAATCTTTTTCCAACCTAAACACATCTTAAATGAAACAATCACATACCAGCAAACAACACCTTCTACCTCGGAGCCAGCTAAGTCTAGAGGAAGAAGTGTGGAAGAAAGGCTCCTCGAGTTGCTGTAAAGGTTTTGAGATGCACTTTCTACCTCAGAGCCAACTAACAATGGCATTAATAATGAAGAATTGGCGGGTGCGAAGGGCAAGCCACGTGGTCTCCGCTGCAAGAAAGGCTTCTGATTGCATCGGTGAGCAAGCAGATAATGATCATGGCTATAACATGTCTCGCACTCTCGTGACTCACCTGATCTGAATCCTTTTCATTGCTTGAATGGTCTTTCTGATACCCATCATAGTCCTTGTCCCACAGGAAACTCCCTGATCATGAAAGAAGAAGTCTATTTTTGACCATTGAACTATCTTCCGGGTTTGGTTTTAGCCATCCAACTTCAAAACCAGGAATCTTTGACCATCGAACTATCACTACCATGCATATTTAGTCATCCAGTGGTTTTGGCGGTGGGTTTCGCTGACGTGGACACTACACAACGGTGGGACCCACACGTCAGCACCTCCATCTCTTTCTTCTCTCCTTTCCTTATGAGCCAGTGACGCCCACTCCGCCGCCGCCGATCCCGTCCCCACCCCGCCACACCACGAGATCCACGCGCGAGCCTTGCCACGACTACTTTGACCCGGCCCTGCCCGCTTGCTGCTCCTGATGTTGTGGCCGCGCGGGGGGCGCCGCGCCCTGCTACTACACGACGCCCGTGTCGGCCGCACCCAGCTCCGCCGCATCCGACCACTTCCTCCACGCCATCGCCGCCCACCTCCTCCTCAGCTCCCCGACACCCGCCCAGCCGCAGCAGCAGCCCCAGCCCGAGCCGCCGCCGCCCCTGGTCGCTCACCCTCTCTTCTTCTTCTTCCTCTGGCTGAGCGCATCCACCATGAGCAAGCCATGGATGCCGGCCTGTTTCCTTCTGCTCTGGCTGTCTCCCTCAAATTCCTTGCAACTGAAGATCACTAACCTCTCTAGCTTCCTCACGGACTCCTCCATGCCAAGCCTCGCCCACTGCACGTGGTTCCCTGGCCGCTGCCGCCGCCAAGCTCCACCCCACGTCAAGCTCCTTGCTCTGGCCACCATCTTCATCGTCCAGCCACTCAAATCGATCCTAGGTGACTCGCTCATGCTCATGCTCGCCTTATTTCCTTGATTCCCGCAGGTTTCCACGTTCAACCACGAGGCGCGCCGCTGGCCGTCTGCCGCCGTACACCGCCGACCATGTCCGGCCAGATCTCTTCGTCATGTTCACCCACCACTAGGTTCTCCATGTCATGTAGATCGTGTAGGTGCCGAGCTTCACCGCAGGTGTGCTCCTCACCGGCTAGAACACGCCGGTTAAATCCGGCCGGCCATGAGCTTGACTGGCAAGTGGCAAGCGGCGGGGATCTCTAGGCAGCAGCCATGGCCCATGGCGAGGAAGCTTCGGGCGGTGGCCACCTCATGTGACGAGGGAGCTCCAGGTGGTGGCCATGCCCCGCGGCGAGGGAGCGGGCGGCGGCAGGGAGCTCCGAACGGGGCTGGTGCGGGAGAGAGGGGGGAGGAAATGGACTGACGTGTGGGTCCCACCGCCATGTGGCGTCCACGTCAGCGAAAACTACCTCCAAAACCACCGGAGGGCCAAATATGCACGGTATTGAATGTTCAACGATGGCCAAGGATTCCTGGTTTTGGAGTTGGATGGCCAAAACCAAACTCGGGCGATAGTTCGATGGTCAAAAATATTCCGTTCATGAACTACAGAGATGCTGGCTACTTCAGGAGATTACGTCAGAGCTGCTCATGGTGGAACCTGCGCTAAGTACCATGATCAACTATTCTGCTCCCTTGTATAGTAGAAGTAGACATCTTTTCATAAAAAAATTAGACATCTTTGCAGTGCCATTTAGGGTGTGTTTAGTTTGGGGAAAGATTCCCTAAAAATACATGGTTCACCGAAAAAACACTATAGATGTATAGTGTTCTGTGAGTGAGAAGGATATAATGAATAGTGAAAAGTTGGATGAATAGTGTTTTTTTTTGGAGGGATTTTTGAAACTAAACGGACCCTTGCTTTGGCACGGATAGTTGGTACCCTTATAAAGTTGGTGTCAGTATTTTCATGGCGTCGGCACTTCCAACTCTAGGTAATCAGAGTCTCGGGACATCTGTAGTTACTCTCCAGGCCCTAACAGTACCAGGGTGCTGTTATGTTTTTTCTTTGCGATGATTACTCCATGGATCAGTAAAACGTAGAAGCAGGGACAATTCTTTGCTGGAACGTGCATGGCATCATTGCGGTGGGGTTCCGTTAGAGAAAAATCAGGAAAAAGTTCATGCTTCGCTTTAGTCTTCTCTCCTCGTATGTAGTTTGACCATTGCCAAAAAAAAAGTATGTAGTTTGACCAAGATCCAACAAATGGAGAAGTTTGCTGGACAAACCTGTTGCCATGTGGCTCCGCATGCAACAAAAGCCTTAATTTTTTTGCTCCGATGAACAAGCCTTAATTCGTTTCATACTACGGTCATCAGTGTTCTGGTGGGTCCGTGGTGCGTCCGTGTTGTCAGCAGTCGATGTGGATGCTGTGCCAGCCGAAGTCGCCGCACGCCCGGGTGTCCTCGAACATCTCGTACGGCGTGCCGGCGCAGCCCGGGCTTGGATCGTCGCCTTCTCGCCGCGGAAGTTGAAGTCGTGCCCGCCGTGGATCGTACCGGACGTGGTTGCACCCGCACGAGCCCACGCTCGCCATGCGCCCCTTCGTCCCCGGCGTGCACCCAAGCCTGCTCCACGCGACGTCAGGTAGGTCCTTGGCCCCGACCCGTCCGAGACCGCCACGGCCGTCGTCGCCATGACGATGGCGATGGCCACCACGGCCGCGGCGAGCATTGCTCCAGCTTGGCTTGAGGCCATTTCAGTCGAGTGGGCGACGGTGTACGCCGGTGCTTTTGCTCTCTTTCGCTGGGTAGCTAGTGCCCGGCAATTCGTTGGCACTGGAACGCTTACGGCTCGATGGTTCATAGGACGTGGAAGGTGGCCGATTCCTACGTTGTACTTGACGGAATGACGGATGTCTAGGGGTTTTCCATCGTGGGTATCGAACCAACTGTTGAGATCAGCACGAACGTACGTGCTTGTGTCAGTGGGGTTTTTAGAAAAAAAAAAAGGGAACATATATGAACTTTCTTACTTTCCATTTCCCCGCAACCATATCCTTGGAATGAGGTTGTGAACCTTGCGATTTGTGAGGCTGAGGGGCTTCGGGCTTCCTTTGAGACCATTAGCAGTAGAAGGTTTAATTGGCAGATGAACCACCGAGGCAACCTCATAAAAAGAGTCTTAAGAATACCTCAGCTCAAAGGCCTCCAGGCAAGAGAAGCCTGAGTTTCTTTCTTTTTTTTTTTTGTGCGGAGTAAGTTTGAGAATGTGACGGCGGCGACGCAGCCAAACCCCCTGGCCGCATGGCCGCCGCCGCACAGAAACCACCGCCCGCACCACTCCAGCCACTCCCACCACTCCTAGGGCCCTTGTCACTGGCTCTCATCCAGCGCCGGGAGCTCGGCCTCACCTTGATGACGGCCGCAGCGACGACGCGCAGCTGAGAACCGGAGGAGCTCCTCGCCGGCCGGGATGCAGCTTCCAAGATCGTCTCCTCCGCGATTTCTATTGCACGGCAGTGCCAGGTGCCATTGCTCCCTCCTCCCCGGCCTCCGTTTGGGCCACCCCTGGCTCCACGTCCGCACGCTTCAACCTCGCCTTTGTGACCAACATGCTCAACTACCTGCTCACCGTTTCTCCCGGTCGCCTATCTGTCGTGCGTGTGCGTCCTAGGGTGTTTCGCTTCGCCGTCGCGAGTAGAAACATCGCCCATGTTCTGGTGCTTAGGGGTTGTCTGTGCCTTGGCTCGTCTGTGCTTCGTTTGCATGCCTCCATGGACGACGCCATGCGAGCTGTGCGCAAGGTTCAGGATGAACACTTTACGCCTCCTCGCCCACCTGCTTCTGCCCCTGTGCTGCTGCCCCAACAGAAAGTTGGCTCTGGAGAGTTACTTCGGCCCGTGGCTCGAGACGAGAGCAGGCTGTGTTTAGATTGGATTGCTTTTATCAGTGCACTGGAAAGCGTATACAACAACAACATAGCCTTTAGTCCCAAGCGAGTTGGGGTAAGTTAGAGATGAAACCCAAGAAACAAAGCTCAAGGCTCAGGAACGTTGATAGCTAATCTCCAAGCGCTCCTATCGAAAGCTACCTCCTTGGAAATATTCCACTCCTTAAGGTCTCTGTTTATCGCTTCGTCCCAAGTCAATCTAGGTCTACCTCTACCTCTCTTTATATTATTGGCCCGCCCTAGGACCCCAATACGCACCGGCGCCTCCAATGGCCTTCGTTGGACATGTCCAAACCATCTCAGCCGATGTTGGGTCAATTTCTCCTCAATGGGTGCCACCCCGACCTTCTCCCGAATGTCTTCATTCCAAACTCTATCCCTTCTTGTGTACCCGCACGACCATCGCAACATCCGCATCTCTGCTACACTCAGTTGCTGGACATGTCGCCTTTTAGTAGGCCAACATTCCGCCCCGTACAACATCGCCGGTCGAACCGCCGTCCTATAGAACTTCCCCTTCAGCTTTTGTGGCACCCTCCGATCACAGAGGACGCCAGAGGCTTGACGCCACTTCATCCAGCCTGCTGCGATTCTATGCTTAACATCTTCATCAATGTCGCCATCCTGTTGCAACATCGATCCTAAATACCGAAAAGTAGCCTTTTGGGGGACCACCTGTCCGTCGAGGTTAACGTCTCCATCCTCGTGCCTAGTCCCACTAAAATTGCATATCATGTACTCAGTCTTGGTCTTGCTAAGTCTGAACCCCTTCGACTCTAATGTGCGTCTCCATAGCTCTAGCTTCTCATTAACACCTTCCCTACTCTCATCGACTAGCACCACATCATCAGCAAAGAGCATGCACCAAGGGATATCCCCTTGTATATCTCTAGTGACCTCATCCATCACCAAAGCGAACAGATAAGGGCTCAATGCTGACCCTTGATGTAGGCCTATCCTAATAGGGAAGTCAGTGGTGTCGCCATCGCAAGTCCGGACACATGTCATAGCATCCTTGTACATATCCTTAATGAGGGTAATGTACTTCGTTGGGACTTTGTGCTTCTCTAAGGCCCACCACATGACATTTCTCGGTACTTTGTCATACGCCTTCTCGAGGTCAATAAAGACCATATGCAGGTCCTTCTTCTGCTCCCTATATCTCTCCATCAACTGCCGGATTAAGAAAATCGCCTCCATAGTTGATCTTCCAGGCATGAACCCAAACTGGAAAGCGTATGATGAATAGAAAAAATTTATTAAAGAAGTATTTTTTTTAGGAATCTGAACGCTAAACACAGCCTCACCGATCCTACTGTTCATGCTGTCTTGTCGGCTTCAGAGGGCGCGTGCCGGAACGCCGCCGACACGACAGCACAGCACGCCTGCGCCCCTGCAGTGAATGCTGCGTCTGCTCCTGAGCCCCACCAAACCAGACACGGCAGCGAGGCCACAAACCAGACGCACCCCGCCTATCACCACCAACTCCGGCTGCTTTCGCTGCCTCTCCGCCGACCACCGTGTGAGTTCTTGCCGCGACCCCATCCGCTGCCGCAACTGCCGCGGCAGCGGCCACCGCTTCCGCGAGTGCAAGATGCCCATTGCCCGTGTGCTCACGCCCACGCCTCGCCGCCGCGCCACCGTCCAAGACCCTAGCCCTCGTGCTCCCGGTGGACCTCTACGTCGTGTGTTGTCCCCGCGCGGGAACGCGCCGATGGTTCCTCGATCGGCGTCTTCTGGGCCATGTTTAGATGAAAAGTACTTCTCAAACTAGTTTTTTTATTCATCTCTATTATAAAACACGTTTTCTAATGCACTAGCAAAGTACCTTTCACTCACAATCTAAACGCACAGCCCTAACCCACGTTCGTCTCCGGGGCATCGCTCGCCGCCGGCTGCTGCTCCGTCGTTGGAAACGGTGAAATGGGGCCATCTTCAGGCAGGAACACCTGACGATGCCGAAGTTTCTTCAGAACTGCAAACTTGATGCTAGAGCTTGGAGCTGTCGGCTCCCAAGGGATGAACTGATCGAGTGAAAGCGATCTCTCTGGTGTAATGTTCTCTCTTTGGCAATGTAAGCGTTGGACTTCTGTAACCTCTTTATTATTGTACCTGGTCATTTAGGGCCAACAATGATGAAATGAATCTGGTGTAGTGTTCTCTCTCTTAGCTTTTGCAAAAAGATATTTAACCTAAGGCTGTCGTGGTACCCTATTTTTATCTAAAAAAATATTCCTGCCTGGTCATCCAGATTTACTACTTCATCCTAACTTCTTCCGTGCTCGTCATACTCTAAATCTCATCCCTAATACCAACTAACCTATATTTTATTCAACCATACTCAACTACCATTCCCTGCTCCTTATGTTTTTTCTTTTCCTTCTTTTTCTAACCCCTCTCGCTCTTTTTCTTTCATCTTTTTTTTTCTTTCTTCATTTTTTCTTTCTTTTTTTCTTTTCTGTTTTCTTTCTCTTTTTCCTGTCATTTTTTTTTTCTTTTCCCCTGTCTCGTAGCTTCCGCCTGCTCTGTCTTCCTCTCGATCCCTCCTCTGTCTCGTAGCTTCCGTCCGACGGCAGCTTCGGAGCCCGCCTGCCTTCTTCCTCTGCGCGACGGAGACCTCGACCGTGCAAGAGGACTGCGCGGCGCGGCTGCTGCTCCCACCCCCTGTTCTCGTTTCTTCACATCTCTCCCTTTCCCACACCGTTGCTAGCTTCCGTGTTCTCTCGATCGACAATGGGCTGCGCGAGCAGGAGCCCGGCCTCCGAGCAGCGGCGGCGGCGTCCTCGAGCTCGGGCAGCTTCGCCACCACCTTGGCTCCTTCGAATCAAGCTCATCCCCATCCCGCTCCTTCACCAAATCCCCATCTCTCTCTGCTCTCTCTATTTGTGCCGGCGCCTGGAGGAGGTCCGGCCAGTGGTGGCTTCCGAGCTCGTGAGCTCTCGCGGCAGGTGGAGGAGGAGGCCTGCGGGGTCGAGGAGGTGGCGCCGTACGGGATCTGCGGCCTCCTCAGCTCCTATCTCCCTCTGTTGCGTGATCGGCGAGGTGGAGATCCGGCCGCCTGCCTCGAGCTCAAGCTCGGCGTGGAGGAGATCCGGCCGCCTGCCTCGGCCTCGAGCTCGGTGAGGAGATCCGCCTGCCTCAGCCTCGAGCTCGGCGAGCTGCTCCCTCCGCCGTGGTTGCGACTGTGAGCAGAGTCCCCGCGAGCAGGCTCCGTCCGTCGTGGCTGCGACTGCTTGAACTCACCTCGATTCGAACACCGACGAGAGAAGGAGGAAGCTCGCGGTCATGGGGAGCTGTTGCCGGCGGCGCGGAATCACGGCGGATGGAGGCCTCCTCGGATGGAGCTCCCGTGTGGCACGATGCGGCGGCGCATGCGGAGGAGCGCCTGCGACGATGCCAGTGGCTGGCCTCCACCAGGCGGCGCGCGCACAACGCCGGCGGCTCCTCTCTCCCTCTCCGGCGAGCCCCTCTCTCTCCCTGCTCGCTGGCAGGTGGTTCAGATGACGCGCGCATGCGTGGGCCCCGCGCCACGTGAGCCTTTGGCGCAGGACGCCAAAAACGCTCGGAATAGCGCGCATAGGCCATCCGCACCGGTGAACCTCTATTTGTAACCTCCAAAAGAATATTTTTGTCTAGTCAACCTCTATATCTCAACCTCTATATCAATTAATCTATATTTTATTCAACCATCCCAACTACCCTCTCCTCCTCATCATCACTTTTTCTTTTCTTTTCTTTATCTACTCCCATTCTATTTTCTTTCTTTTATTTTTCCTTTTCTTTTTCTTTTATTTTCTTTTTTTCTCTCTATTTTATTTTTCCCACGGTGGCGTGCCGGCGTCGGCCTTTCTCCAGATATTTCACGAGGCCTCCCATCCATCCGGTTCTTCTCTCGCTCACCCTCTCCGTCGACCGCTGGCGCTCGATCCATTCTCGTGCACGCCCAGCTCCAATCCGGTGCTTCCCCACGCCGGCCTCGGCTCCCCGCGCAAGGTGCGGCAAGGATCTGCAAGCGCACGAGGCAGTCCCGTGGAGTTGCTGCTGCTCGCGGAGGAGTAGGAGCTCCACCTCTCCAGCCCCGTCTCCAGCCTCTCCGCGGAGGAGCTGCTGCAGATAAGGTCGCGAGCGACGGCGAGGAGCTCCGCCTCCCTCGATTTGGTTTTTTTCTTCTCTCCCCAGGCGGCGAGCAGGAGCTGCGTCACGAGGAGGTGGCCTCTCTACTCGCTCCGCCACCCTTCCCTGCTACCTCCATACCGGAGTAGCCTCGAGCTGCAGGCGTGCGGCATCAGGAGCGCGTCGCGGCGAGCGGACCGGCGCCGCGTGCTGCAGCAGAGGGAGCGGAGAAGGAGCAGGGTGCGCCAGCTGCCGTCCACCCTCGTAGTGGCGATAGCGGTCGAACGGAAAGGCCCTAGATTTGGGGGTTCAGCGAGCGACCGGCAACGTAGCGGCCGGCTCCCAGTCCGCCACTGCGTAGATTTTCGCCCCTAAAGCAGACTGGAGGCTGGGATACAGGCCCTAGTGCGGATAGCCTTAGTCCGCGGTGCGCTGCATGGGGTAGCGCCCCCTGCTGAGGGCGAAAAGACGCTAAAATGGTACTGCATACCACGGTGCCCACGGCATAGGGCACCCACTGCGACCAGCCTGAAACTAAGACTGACCACAGCGGTTTGGATGCACAAAACTGTAGAGCAGTGCCATCTGTACCGATGCTGATAAATTCTAAAAGCTCATAGCGGTCGGCACCGGTGTCTCGTGCATGCATGGATGTAGAAGGCCTTTGCTTTGCCAGAGCTGTCAGAGAAATGTCAGAATCTCTCCTCACCGCTCCTCTGTATGTCTTTGCTCTGGCAAAAAAGCTACTACTTTATGTGTTAGGCATCGACGCATCTACATGCCTCGCACGCTTGGTTTTTTTCATTTCGGCATCGTCCTCTGTGCGGTGGTTGACCCGATGCTGAAGCCCTCTCTCTGTAGTTTTCAGCATCGGAAGTACATACCGCTGTGGGTAGTCTAACAGAGAACGTGTTTTTTACCAAGTCCAATGCCCCCCACGCAACCTCACAAGTCCAAATGCCTCCATCCACAATCACACGAACAGGTACATGAATAAATCTAAAACAAAATATGGTCTGTTCAAAGCAAAACCAGCCCAATCTAGACCTAGGCCGGTGATTATTGAAGAACACAGGCCCACTTGACCGTTTTATTTTAATTAGTTTTAAAGTAAAGAAAAGAAGGAAAAAGACATCTGAAAAAAAACATGCACTGCTCATGACATCAAATTCTTTCGATTATTTCTGAGCTAAGAGGCCTTTTTCGATCCAGCCGGGCCTAAATTTTGCTCAGGCCTACTCCCTCCGTCCCTTAAAGAATGATGTTTTAGCGTTTAAAATTTTTCTCATAAAGATTGATGTTTTGGCATGTATGTATAACAAATTAGGAATATCTTATGCATGCAAGCTTAAAAGGAAACTGATTTACCTCCTAAAATGGCATTTACCAGGGACACATACGTCTTTCTTTTCTACTCTTAATTTGTCTGAAAAATCATAAAACATCATTTTTTAAGGGATGGAGGGAGTAGTTCGTATTTTACTCTAGAGTAATGGAATTGCGTAAATAAAAAAACTTTGTTGCAATTTCAGATATATATTATAATTATTTTTAAAAATACATGGATAACTATACTTTATTTTATATAAAAAAAGTTTCCTGTGTAGTGGCAGCAGATACATTTGTGATTTATATTTGAGTGATAATCAACACACGTCGGTCCGATCCCACTCCCAGTGTTTGGGCTAAATCGAGAGCAAGGGAACCCAGCATGATCATACATGATGCAGCACCACTCAGCAGTCGATGTGGATGCTGCGCCAGCCAAAGTCACCGCACGCGCGGGTGTCTTCGAACACCCGGTACGGATCGCCGGTGCAGCCAACCCCGGTGTAGAGCGTGGCTGTCTCGCCGCGGAAGTTGAACTCGTACCCGCCGGAGAAGAAGATGCCGTTGCACCCGCACGCCCCCACGCTGTTCATTGACGCCGGCCATGGCCCTGAGGTGCACCCTGGCCCTTTCCACGACGCCAGGTAGCTCCTCGGACCCGGGGATTCCACGGCCACGACGTTCGCCACGGCCACCGCCACGACGGCGATGGCCATTGCCGTGGCAACTGCAATGTGCTTCATGGCTGCGTTCTCGTAGTATAAGGTGTTGCGAGGCATCAATGGCCAGAATCGGTTGGGAGATTTTATAGGGCGATTTTCTAGGGGTTCTTCTTTTGAAAATTTCGTGGCATTTGCCGAGGGTTGTGATGGGATCATCCTGTTTATTTATCTACGGAGTAGTACACAATTTTGTTCGCCGGAACTCTGGAGTTCCCGAGATGGTGATGTTAACCATCAACGATGGTACCAAGAACAAGACATGGTTTCGTTTCATAAATTTCTTATTTAGCTCTTGCAAAAAAAGAGATTTGAACGAAAAGAAAAACAGAGAACGTATAGGAGCACATGCACGATTTCCTCTTACACGATACAAGATACCATGGCACCGCAACAGCATTACCCCGTGTGACCAAACTGACTGCAACACACTTGGATTGTAAAAGAGCTCAAGGATTATTACTTGGTGAAAATTGTTCATGAAGAAGTACATAAAACCATAGTAACGCGAAGATCCTCCATTGCTCAGCAGTCGATGTTGATGCTGCGCCACCCAAAGTCGCCACAGGCTTGGGTGTCCTCGAACACAATGTACGACGTGCCGGCGCAGCCGGTCTCGGTGTACAGCCTGGCGATCTGGCCCTGGTAAGTGAATTCTTGCCCGTCGTAGAACTGGAGGTCGCTGCAGCCGCAGGACCCTACGATCGCCGTCTGGCCGGAGCACCCTGGCCCTGCCCAAGACGTGAGGTAGCTCGTGGCGTCCGCCGAGCCCATCGCCATGGCCACCGCTAGGATGGCGACGGCCACTGCCGCGTAAGTTACGCTGCACTTCGCCGCCATAGGTGTGTGTAGTTAGTAGAACTGTGGAAGTGGGGTATTAGCTACTGAGCACACTATGTTCGAGCTCTAGCTCCTGATTGGTTGTGCGCGGCATGAGACGTCGTCCTCAGCCAGGATTTATAGGCCGAGCTCCATGTAATACGTGAGGGGTTTTGTGTGGTTCAGTACTTCAGTTCAGTGACGCCGGCTGTTGTAATTGGTCAGAGCGGAGTTCCCAAGATGGTATCCTCAACATAATTGTCTCATTGGATTATTGAGAATGGATCGACAACAAAAGTATCAGTGCATCGCCATCGAATGTGCTCCTGGCCGACTCTCGCCGGCAGGATTGGGAAACCAAATCCATGGTTTTTTACCCAGAAACAGACGATCCAGATGAAAAAGATCCAAAACCCAATCCAAATCGAATCCAAACTATGCGCTTGCGAGTTGCCACGCTTTACTATCTTTGCCCGTCAGTTGGGCCGTGTATGTTGTACTTGTACTCATTATTTTCAAGGTCACCATTGTAAAATGTTCCACTCGTATGGTAAAATACTAATACAGAGGGATCCACACCACGTCTTGTTTTGGATGTAAGTCAATCGTCAATTGCCATCCCAATCTTTCAAAAAATTGCCATCCCTCTGAATTTTCCACAAACGCGCACTTGGAAATCTCTCGCTGCATCCAACGTCTTGCTTGGAATGTATAATTAAGTACGAGAGCCTTTTTCAAGCTAAGTTTAATTTGAGAGCTATAGCCTCTGAATTTGCCCTTTTGCACCGAGCATATGGTAGGCAAGGCAAGTGGTACTGCCGTACTGGTATGTCTAAAGTATATACCAAAGGCAAAGGGTGTAAGATTTGGTTACTAGACCAATCATGGTGGGTGACCTACTATATATAAACAAAGAAAATGAAGTTTGTACTAAACTGTTATTTATTAATTAAAAATCCTAAATACTAAACAAGCATTTGCAATTATTAAATACATATGGCATTTTAAAGATATTGTGGTACTAGGAGATACATTTGCAATTTATTGTTGAGTGGTCACCAACACAAGTCGGTTGAAAAGTTGAAATGTTTCGGGTAAAGCAAAAACAGTGAATCACTATGAATATAGCAAACGGCCAAAATTTTGTGTTTTGTTCTTTCTCCTTGAGTGTTTGATATTTTTTAATATACTTCATATATTTTTCAATAGTTTTATAGAATCATCAACAACATATTTCTTGTAAATTGAACATGTTAGAAGCCTCATACTGCCCACACTCCACAGTGGCTATTCATTGTCGCCGGCCATAGTCCTTGAGGTGCACCGTGGCTCTCACTCCAAAGCCCAGTATAGCTCCTTGGATGCGATTATTCGGATACTATGAAATCAAGTCTGCCAATAATCCATGAAAATACTATTTGGATATTTCAATTAAAATTTATTAGAAAATATGTATCGGGAGACCGTTGAAGATGCTCTTGTGGTCTCTTATATTCTTGAGATGGTGTGGTTAACAATCAACATTTATGTATATAGGATTACAGCTCAATTAATTTGATTTCTTATGATGGAATATGTGTCAACCCAGTGTATTGAAGATACTCATTAGGATATGGTGTTACATCCGTATACGCTCAAAGGTATGATTGCACTTCCATGTATGTGTGTCTGTGTGTTAAGAAAAAGCGGCGATGCTACCAACAAGAAGACATGCATGGTTTACATTCATATATAAATTTCTTAGATTTTGCAAAAAGAGATTTGACCGAGAAAAATATAGAGAAGGTGCCTGAGCACTTTTTCGCTTATGCTAAATATACTGATACAACAAGCGACCATGACACAAGGACAGCACTAGGCTGCGTGACTATATAAGGCGAAAGATTACGTGACGAAAATTATGAAAACATATAGGAGTACAGCAACCATAGTATCAGATTTTAGACCATCTGGATTATAATAGGTGATGGATTTTCCGTTGTTCAGCAGTCGATGTAGACGCTGCGGAACCCAAAATCGCCGCAATATTGGGTTCCTCTGAACCCTCCGATCGTGTGGTACGTAGTGCCGGCGCAGCCGAAGTCCGTGTAGAACGTGGCCGAGTAGTCCTGGGCCAAGTCTTGCCCCTCGTAGTACTGAAGGTCGCTGCATATCCCGCAGTACTCCACGGTCGCCGTCTGGCCCGCGCACCCTCCTGGCCCGGACCACGACGTGAGGGGTGGCGTGGCGTCCGTCGGCGTCGAGCACATCGCCATGGCCACCGCCAGGATGGCAACGGCCACCGCCGCGGAAGTTACCCTGCACTTCGCCGCCATAGGATTGTAGTGGAAGCGGAGTACTGTAGCTGACTAACAACTGAGCACGCCCTAGCTCTTGATCGGTGCCGCACGGCATAAGATCGGCGTCGTCAGCGAGGATTTATAAGCCGAGCTTCCATGTACGTGAGGCCGTTTGTGGACGGAGCTAGAGTGGCGCCGGGTGTTACTGTCAGAGCGGAGTTGGCATTTGCCAGATGGTTTCCTGAACATGTAGTTGCTGTCTCATTGAGCTAGTGTACTAAAAATGGATCAGCAACAAGTGGATCGACGGATCGAGTGTGTGCTCCCGGCCGACGCTCGCCGGCAGAACTGGGAGACCGAGTCCACCTTTTGTTGGCAGGAACAGACGATCCACATGCGAAAAGAGCCAAAAACAAATCCAAATCCAATCCAAACGACGCAGCTGCGGCGCTTTATACCCCTTGCCCATCAGTTGGATCCTCCTTTCGACACCGATCCCAAAAGCCAAGATGCCACAGCGCGCCACGTACTCCCAGCACGACGCCGTCGCCTCCACCCCAGTACCCCACCCTCCCTCCAAGCTCCAACCACAAGCGCTTTCCACGGCGCCTCACATGGGCGCGGGCGCCTCTCCTCGTCAGCCGGGCGCTCCGCGGCGACATGCCGCCACTGACTACACGTAATCCCTCCACTACGGGCATATTTTCTAATCGGCGATCTGTGGCGTCTGAGCCCTGAAGCAGATACAAGCTCTCGTGCGCTCCCGTCACCCGTCGGCGAAAAGCGCGCACGGCGACGGAACGGAGCTCAAAAGCCAGGGAGATGATGCCATCGATAGCTAGGCCCGTGCGCACATGCATCCATGATCCATAACCATGCCAGGATATGCAAGGATGATCCCATGATCCACTCCCATGGCGCTCGCCTTTTGGCAACTGTATAAAAACGCTCCTGCCGTTCTTGCGGTCAATCTGAACACCATTACACCAATCTCTGGTGCAGTCGAGCTCTGAGTTCGTGTTCCAGGCGATAGCTCGCTAGGCTCCAATGGCGGACATGCAGATCGTCCTGTCCGGGAGGAAGATCGAGGCACAGTACGTGGAAATGAAGGTGCCGCTCTACTCATACGGGTGCGAGAAGAAGATCAAGAAGGCACTGTCGCATCTGAAAGGTAACTTCACTCTCTCTCTCTGCATACAGTACAGGTCCACCAAAGAACAGTGCATCATTAGGCGATAACATGTCGATTAACTGTGCCTCGAATGTGTTTTGCAGGGATACATTCGGTGCAGGTGGACTACCACCAGCAGAAGGTGACTGTTTGGGGGATCTGCAACCGCGAGGACGTGCTCGCCGCCATCCGAAGGAAGCGCAGAGCGGCGCAGTTCTGGGACGGCGACGAACTGGGCCATGGCGAGCATGTGCCGATGCCCGGAGACGCTCCCAAGCAGTACCTGGCAGCGTTCACCGCGTACAGGTTGAGGAAGTCGTGGAAGAAGCTTTTTCCGCTGATCCGGCTGTAGATCTGGCCGTGAGCCGTGTTCCGCGTGCGGATTCATCGCACAGGGATGGCAAAAAAAAAAAAAAAGGGCTGTAACGGTAGCGCGTGCATGTTGATATCGAATAACTGTGCTGCGTTACAGACTTTTGGATCACATTTTGTATGGTTTGCACGGAACAGTGCAGTTCCATTAGGCAGTCCATTGTTGTAGCGTTTGGTGGTGAGGAATAAAGGCAGCAAAGCTGTTCGTGTTCTTCATTCTCGGTTCAAGACATGTTTTTTTTTTTTTTGATAAACTCCGTTCAAGACATGTATTGAGTATGCATTAAACTAAATTAATTCACAAAAAAAAACTCAGTCAAATTGTGAAATGTAGCGTGTTTATAGATGGCCGTTCAAGACATGTGTTGAGTATGCATTAAACTAAATTAATTCGCAAAAAAAACTCAGCCAAATTGTGAAATGTATAGGGATATTTGTAGATGGCCGTTAGGTGGCCCGTGGGCCGACCCATGGCACGGTAACTTCGCCCCCATCTTCAGCACGGCCCGGCACGACAGCCTTGGTGCCTGTGCCAGTCCGGCCCATAACGCGTGGCCGTGTCGTACTGCCCATTTAGCCATCTATAGGGATGTTGCTTTGTTTTTTTTTAGGTTATAATATTTGCACAGAATACTTGTATTGAAATAATATCAAACGGTACACAGTTCAGCTTTGACGTTCCCGTGTACTTGGGGGGGGGGGGGGCGTGTGGTCTTCGTTCCAAAACACGGTTCGGGCACGATGCTCTTGCATTTTGGAGGACAGTTTTTTTTTTTTTTGTCAGAAGGCACCTATATCTTTTCCTAGATAACATAAGTATATGTACTAGCATGTGATTATGTCCTGGCAATTCTGCAAACAGTTATCATAGCATGCTATTAGTGGACTCAATAAGTAACGGTGGTTATGTGAGGGGAAAAATGCTGTGGCAATGTGGATCGAGCTTATAGAGGCTTTAGAAACTTCTTTAGGTCAATGTAACAGGCAGCAGGATTTGCAGATGGTGTGGCGCCGCCCCATGCTAGCAATGCTCAAGGACTAGAAGTAGCTCTGTCCCTTTCACCACCTACAAAATCATTATTGCAAAATTTTGTTTGCATTGTTTTTCTTGAGACTGATTACGCATGGGTGATCAGTACGGTGATGATGTCAGCAGATCGCCATAGTCCTTTTCCATGTGCATCAGTGGCTAAAACTGTCCAGATGTTTGAGCCAACTAAGCCCGTGAAGCGGTGATGCATCGTATTACCATGGTATACATCCGTAAAGCGAAAGTATCGTGGCGCGTTTTATCCAAAGACACGAAGCTCAAAAGTAGTCTCTTGGCACCAAATTTTGTCAAAGGAAGTCTCTTCATTGTTCATACTACCAAGAATAATTACAGTAACAAATGAATCCTCGAAGGCTCGAACTCGAAGACAGTATAGTACTACTCTTTACAGATTACAGTAACCAAGCGAGAAACCGAACTCATCAATCAATCGACAAAACGAACGAAGCGAGAAACCGACAAAAACACACCGTGGATCATCAAGATCAACCTATCCGACGATCAGCCGCCTCTGGCACTGGCCGTGTGGTTGGCCGCGGCGGGCGGGGCTAGCTAGCCGGAAGCCTGAGACTCAGCCGCTGGTCAGGCGCGGGTGGTGACGCGGAGGGCGTGCGGCGGCGGCGGCGGGGGCAGAGGCGGCGGCACGAAGGGGAGGCTCCGGAGCATGAGGAAGCGCATCCGTCGCGGGAAGGGCGCGTCGGTGAGCAGCTGCTCCAGCACCCTCGCCACCAGCGCCGTGTACTCCTCCAGCAGCTCCGCCACGATCGCCACCAGAATCATTGCCGGAAGGGAGGGAGCCTTTGCTTGTGTGTTGTGTCGGATCGGATCGGACGAGTGAACAGACTGCGAGGGAGGGAGCTCTGGATTCCACGGCTTTAAAAAGGGAATCGGTCGGAGTCTCGGCCTTTCTGGGAGTGGGGCAGGTTGGCGATGTATCAGGTGGGCCGAAGTGGAGGCGTGGAACGGACTCGCGGCGTGTCGCGTCCGGTGGGCAGCGCGCAGTGGGTTTGGATGTGACCCGGCGGCGGCTACCGTGCTCCCGCGCGGCGCGCTGCTGGTATCCGCTAGAAGCCGAAGGGAGTAACGGCTGGGTTCGCTTTCGCGCGTCGGCCCGTGGTTTGGGGAAACCCGGAAACGGCGCACCGGTGTTGCGGTTGCGGCGTGGGCGCGTCGGGAGTTCGGGACACACCCGAACAGGGAGGCCGCGAACTTATCCGATCGACCGAGCACCGGCTTGGAGGTCTCGTCGTCTTCTCGCGCGGGGCCCGGAACAAGAAGCCACTCGGCAGCTAGCTGGCCATGGTAGGTTAGCTGGGCATGGTCCGGCATTCAGGTCTTTCCGGACTGTGACTGGAGGGTCTGCGGTGTCCTGTTGAGTCCTGGCGGGTGTACGGATGGGATGGGACGTGGTCTATCAGCCTACGGTGCTTTTTGTTTCGGATGAGACGTCGCTTTCTGTGGGCGTCACCTGTGTGCACAAGTGTTGCTATGTTGGGTCCTTGGGAAAGGCCAGGAGGTGGTGCTATTTTCTACCACGAGTAGTTTTTTTCTTTCAGGTGCTGATTTCTCGGCCAAGCTCGTCTGGTAAAACTGAGTTTAGTCGATTGTCTCTCCCTGCAGATTGGACCTTGGGTCACGTCTTGAAGTTTATTTTGAAAAGTGGTTTGTCAAAACGATTATCGTTGTCTTAGAAAGAAATTCATTGTTCTTTTAGCAAAATTCATTGTTTTTGTTGTAATGCAACCAGACTTGAATAGAAGGAAAGGACTAGAAGTCTTAGTCCATGTCCGGTTGCCCGGACTTGTATAGAAGGAAAGAAGGACTAGACGTCCTAGTCCATGTCCGGTTGCTTGTGGGCTCTTACCGAAACTCTAGTCATAGGTCGGAGTATATATATGAGAGAGATTGTCATTGTAAATTATCGAATACGAGGAATAAAGAGAAGCTCCACCTACATTATGTCTTGTCTACTTTGTTCTTATGTTTATCATGAGAGGCGTAAGAGGGAGAAGATCCAACCGTTGACGGCGTGTTTTACAACACGTTATCAGCACGACCGCTCTTCGTCGACTACACCGGAGGAGTCGCCATCAAGCTCGACGCTGACAATCTCGCCGCCGTCCTCGCCGACGACTACTTCGACGACGTCGACTACATCAACGCCGTTAGCGGAAAGATCTGCTACCTCTACCAGCTACTGATATGCACTGCAACGACATCATCGTCATCAAGCAGGCAAGTCGACGACCATGCCTAACGTCCTACGCGGTATGTATCTACTGATAACTGCCCTACGCGGCAAGTGTAGTAGCTCAATTGGCATCTGATAAGGTACATTTTGTTTTTATCAAGTAGTAGATTATATTTGCGTTTCGGCCGTAGTGTCGGATTATCTACTTCCTGATCAGTATTAAGGCAAAAGCTGTCGCCTGCATACGTCAGTGACCGAATATGGATAAAACTACTATGAATCATATTTATGGCTGTCACATGGTTTTATACTATACGTCAGTGCTAGCCAGTGGCGTAGCCAGGGGTATTCATGTGTATTCACATGAATACCCTTGGATTTATATAAGCAATGTAATATGTAGTATTAATCTATGTGTATTAACAAAAATACTAGTCTAGTTCATAGTCTAATTCATTCTACAAGTGAATTTCTATAAAGGTATAATAAACTTTCATCATTTCCTTGTTGATCTTTTTGTGTTTGGTATCTTGTATTTGAAAAAAAATCACAATGAATACCCACACTAGAAATTCTGGCTACGCCACTACTGCTAGCATGCATGACCTGTGTACTGATAATTTCATTGTTCGTCGTAAAGCACTATGTACTAATCTCATCCGAGGAGGCTTGAATGCCAATAATCCTGCAGATGTTATTGCACCCCCAATTTAATATATTGATCAGAACATGAAGTTCGATCTCTTCAAGTGGGATTGCATGTATGTGACATCGAAGCCCACATACACACGTACATCCATGAATAAAAACAATGAATTGTACATAATTATTTGTATATATGAAAGTTAGTCAAGATAGTACCAGAAGACAATCGCGAATATTATCCTGTTGATACTCGCACACTTCAGCAATAATGATTTTGCTGCTTGCCAACTTTCTTTGCATTGCAACCCGTTGTTGTGGCGCTATCGCAACTTGTAGATTGCCTTTAGTGCCTCGATATCTATCTTAGCAATGCCTGCAGCAAATCATTATCGAGTAGCACACCAAAGATCAGGCAGAGCTTGCAGCTTGCTTCCAGCCATATTTCTCGCACCGCCTGAAGCTAAGACTCCGCAACCTCATCATACAACCAGAAGCCAAGACTGAATTCCATACGCCGAGGAAAATCCGTGTCCCACCTGCACTCAAGGTCGAGTTCAAGCCCAGCCCGCAGCAGAGGCTGAATTCTATAGTCAGCGTCACGGGATACTTCCTGTGCTGAAGCTCAGGGTGACGATTGTTACATCGTGCACGTATCCTCCTTGAAGCGAGCTCGCCGCTGGAAAGGCCGAACTGAATTCCACGTACGTCAGAGCACAGCCTGTAAGCTGGTCTCTTGTATGTTCTTATACTCGATGTAATGAGTGTGCCTGCATGCGCATATCATTTGGTTCAGCGCCTACCAGTTCACTGGAATTGGATGCATGCATGCAATCTGAGGAAATAAATTTCGAGTGTAGCTGGACTTTTATGGATAAACTTCTAATTTTATGGAATTAAGAGTTTTGAAAAAATTTCTAGCAGAAAAGATCTCGGGGTAGCTGATTTTTGCGGCAGATTAAGATGTTTTTATCTGAAGATTACTAATCATGGAATTTATTTACTTATTATCACTTTATGGCATATTGTTATATTTGTGCATAAATACAGTAATATAATGCCTTTAATCATAGAAACAAGGTTTTAGGTATCTGAGCTCTCTATTGAAACTCCCTTTGAGGCTCATATTTTATTTTTTTAAACATGTTTAATGGTTATATAATTCTGAAAATTTAACCATTAATCCATGAAGTGATATGATATCTCTCAATCTTGAAGAACCTTAGACATAATACCTCTGAGAGTTTCATATTTGAATGTTTTCCTGGCAATTATGTGAATGGGGTAATTTTTTTTTGCTAGGAAAGTTCTGGGAAATTGTGTGAATAATATGTTGAATAAACCAATCTTAATTAATTTTGCACTTGTTTCATGCATTAAAACACATGAAGTGTGCTTGTAGCAATTGCATGAATAATGTAGAATATGACATGAAGTTAATTATTTATTGAAGAAATATATTATTGGTTCGAAGCCTACACCCTATAGTTTCTAGAAGAGATACTATATAACTCTGAAAGTTATATTAGCTTATTGGCATTAATATTTACTGGCAGTAACCTATTTAGGAATATATTAATTAATTGAGCTTGATATGACATGAAGTTATACAAAATTAATATGTCTTCTAGAAGAAACATATTGTTTGTCTTGTAGATAGTTTTGCAATTCAAGAAGAATTATACATGTTATTTGTCATGTAGACATTTTTGCAATTCAAGAAGAATATGCATAAGCTCAATACAACAAATATTTATGCTACCAGAAGTTTCATAAGCTATAGAAGTGGAAGAAAAAATAAAGTACATTCCAGAAGTGATGCTAGGCTCAGGGGGAGACGCAATGAGCAACGACATTTCATGCTCACCCATAACCATAAATGAAAAGAATATTCTACATAAGTTGCATTATTAGTTATTCATGAAGAATTTGGTTGTACTCATGAAAAGTACGTACTTATCTTTTTGCTTTAAACATGAAGTTTAGCATTAATTTATAAATCTTTCCCAGATTAGAAGGGCAAATTCAACAAATTGGTGTTTCTTATCTGTTGTCGGGTACCTACAATAGGGGTACCCCAATCTAGGCCCAAAAACTACTCGGCATCAAGGCCCACAACGACATTAACCCGGCTCCACGGCCCAGCAAAAGCCCGCCATCGCTACGAGTCCTCGGGACCCATCCAGCTCGAGGTAAACGACCACCCTCGAGCGGATGGTTTCCGTCTCGATCGAGGTTCGGCGGCCTCGACCCTCACCCTCGAGCGGGTGGTTCCCGTCTCGTTCGAGGCTCAGCGGCCTCGAGGGCGACCCCTACCCTCGAGCGGGGGTTTCCGTCTCGTTCGAGGCTCAGCGGCCTCGAGGGCGACCCCTACCCTCGAGCAGGTGGTTTCCGTCTCGATCGAGGCTCGGCGGCCTCGACCCTCACCCTCGAGCGGGCGGTTTCCGTCTCGATCGAGGCTCGGCGGCCTCGACCCTCACCCTCGAGCGGGCGGTTTCCGTCTCGTTCGAGGCTCGGCGGGCTCGAGGACGACCCCTACCCTCGAGGGGGTATCTTCCGTCTCGTTCGAGGGTCGGCGAGCTCGAGCTTGCCATCCAAGCTCGAGCCGGCCTCGTCGGGAACAGCGCCCGGGACTCTGCAACCCATCAGAGTCATCATGACACGGTCAAAAAGCAGGGATCACTGCTCCACGCCATCACCTACTCCCGGAGAGGACATCGGTCAAATCCACTCGCAACAGTGGACTCTGAGCGCCATGCTGCACGCCAGGCCTAACCCTGCCTAGCAGCACTGTGCCAACCACTCCTTTGACTTTACCCCCCGCCGGACACGCTGCCACCCTCGAAGGCAACCTCGAAGGAGGCCACGGAGGCTCGAATTGGACCCCGTACGCAAGACACCACCCTCGACGCCGTGAACTGTCACGAGAGGGAAGGACAATACGTCAGCCCCTGCCATGTCGTCAGCGGAGTTGGAAGGCGCGATTCCCGCTCGCGCACAGTACGCGGCATGGACGAACAGTGCACTTAGCGACAAACACATGTACTCGCACCCCGCTCCCCTTGGTCTATAAAAGGGGAAGGGAAGCCCATGCGAAGGGCAACGAGAAGAGCACGAAACCACGCAGAGAACACAAGTCTCACGAACACTCGCACACAACACAGCCAGGGACTTAGGAGCACGCCTCCTTCTCCCACCTTGCTTGTAAACCCCTACTACAAGCAACACGCAACCAGGTGCATCGCACCCCTGCTGGACGTACGGCCCCGTGGCCGGAACCAGGATAAAACCCTTGTCTCTCACTCTCGCCATCGGGGAAACGAGTGGTTAGCACCGCAATCACTCGTCGGTGCCGGTGCGACCAAATCAGGCACCGACAGTTGGCGCGTCAGGTAGGGGACCAGCGCTGCGTTACTCTCTTTCCCGATGGCGAACTCCGGCGAAGGACGCCCTCCGCTGGGCGAGAGCAATCTGCTCCCAGCGGGGCAGGAGATCCGGTTCGGGAGCCTGCGGTTCCAAGCATGTGGCGACGATTACCACATGCGCATCCTCCAGGAGGATCCCAGCGGCCAACCGGAGCCTCATCACCAGCTTCCGGCGGCACCGCGACGGCGGAGTCGTCCCGGACCTCGCGCACGACGAGCGCGCGCCGCGAGGCGTGCCGCCGACGTCGGCAACCCCCATCCCACAAGGGAAGGGGACGCCCTGCGGTCAGGGTCACGGGAGAGGGCTGCTCCCTTCCTCCCAGGGCCCATGTCTCCACCACGCGCTACGACGGTGCATTCCTATCCCTACGGGCTACGCAACTCCGCGGATGCGTACGCCTCCTCCATCCGCGCTACCATGAGCGCGTTTGACAACCAGCCTGGTTGCCACCCAGTTTCCGAGCAAGACTTTGCCGATCCGTTGCCCGGCGATTCCCGCACGGAGTCCGATGATGGACACGCATTTATGCGTACACACCTTGGTTGGGACTACTCGGGTCTCCGCGACCCAGAGGCCTTTATTGCCTTTCAAACAGCGACGGATTACTGCTTCGAGTATTTCGATGATGAGTATGACCCAACCAGGGAGTGTTTCGTCATCAACGACGGACAAGCCAGCGAGGGGTCGACGTCGGACGACGACGGCGGGGGTGACGACCAGGGGAACGACGATGGCATGGATCCGATAGGCGCGCAGCCATCGGACCCATCGGATCACTCTCCTTCCGAGGACGAGCGAGATCCGCGCCACCTGCCACGAGTTAGCGGTGACGTCTCACCACCGGCGCGCTCCGACCGCGAGCCGGGCAAGCGAGACGACGAACGCGGCACGGACGCCCGACACGCGGGACGAGGGGCTCAGGCCCGCATCCTCGCTGAGGGCAAAGACGACGATCTCGCTCCCAGAACGAGCCAGAAGCTCATCGCGGCGGCCGCGCTGCTCCGAGCCATGCCGGAGGCAGCCACCCCCGAAGGGCGAAAACTGCACCTCGAGGCTCAAAAGCTGGTCGAGCACGCTGCCCGACAGCATGCCGAGAGCTCAGCCTCCCGCCTTCGACGCTCCTCAGCCTCGAAGGGCGAACGGGGAGGGGAATTCTCGGTACGCTCACCCCAGCCCAACGACAGGGCGCAAGCCCAGTCCCGCGGCGACTCCTGCCGTGACTCGGCGCAGCGCCACGCCAACGAACCACGTACGCCCGAAGCACGAACGCTTCCGGCGAGGGTGCCCGCGAGGTCACGCCTCCGGGACACCCGAGGCGCGGTCGGCGATGGCGATGCTCGCAACACCCTGAATCATATAAGGCAGCGAGAGGGAGCCCGGACCCACCAACGCGGGCGGACCGACGTTCGGTGGAACCGGGATGCGGTCTCGGAACCGGCGGGAACGCGCGTGTTCAGTCGTAACGTCCGCACCGCTCCGATTCCCCCTCGTTTCCGACAGCCTACTACCATCACCAAGTACTCTGGGGAAACTGACCCCAGGGTATGGCTCAACGACTACCGCCTAGCGTGCCAGCTCGGCGGCGCCACAGACGACGCCATGATCATCCGCAATCTGCCACTCCACCTGGCGGATTCCGCGCGGACATGGCTCGAGCACCTGCCCCCGAACCGGATCCGCGACTGGGACGACCTGGTCGAGACCTTCGTGGGAAATTTCCAGGGCACCTACGTGCGCCCTGGGAACACGTGGGACCTTCGAGGGTGCAGGCAAAAACCCGGTGAATCTCTGAGGGACTTCATCCGGCGCTTCTCCAAGCGCTGCACCGAGCTGCCCAACATCACCGACCATCAGATCATCCGCTTCTTCCTCGAGAGCACCACATGCTATAGCTTGGTGTCCAAGTTGGGGAGGAACCCTCCCCCCGACACGAACCGGCTATTCGAGGTAGCCTCCAAATACGCTTCGGGGGAGGAGGCGGCGAACGCCATCTTCAACGGCAAGAAGGGAAAGCGCCCCGAAGAGACGCCCGCGGAGGGCAGCAAGCCAAGGAAGCCCTCGAGGAAGTAAAATCAAGGCAATAAGGGGAAGAAGTATCGAACCCCTCACAAGAAAGGCAACAACGGCGAACGAAGTCCCCGCAGTGGACCTCAGCCACAAGGGGCCTCGAGGCCTTCCATGTGGAGGAGAGTCTTTGATGCCGACGACGTGTTCTTCAACGCGGGACGACCCACCGCCGACGGAAATCCTCGCGAACGCCTGCGACATCCAACAGCTAAGTTGCTTATGCCCCTAGAGCGGCTTCAGCCCTCGAACCCTTTTGTACATACTTTCGATTGTACAAACTCTTGATTAAGTTTTTGGCTTAGCTCTCGCAAGTTGTGAACTAACCAAGTGGACTCGAGTCCACTCATACTTGAGTGAGGTTTGGTCCTACCCTCGCTAGGACCGTCCCTCCCTCGGGGGCTACAATGGGGACGAACCCCCGGAAAAGTCAATACTTTTACGAAATTCTTGTGATGTCTCGAGCGTATCGCCAAGTGCTCTTTTGCAACCCTCGAAGGGAAGACACTAGGCGTGAAACGGACAAGGGCAGGGTCGCCTGAGCCGAGTGCTCGCCTACGCCTCGAGGCTACGGCAGCACCTCACTTCCCTCCGCCTAAGTCATTCACGTACGATCGATCCTAGTGGCGACTTCCTTTCGAGGCGCATGCATTCGACACGACGTGCATCGCAGAGATGTCGCATGAAAATAAAACTCGTTTAACGATACAAACGATGTTTAACGAAAATAAGTAGGATGTATGAAAACAAACGAATTGTTCTTACATCAGGAAAACGCAAGTCTCTAAACTACGATTTATACTCGGGCTCGATGTCCCGAGGCTTTCAGGGTCCGCTTCAACCATCAAGGTCATCCCAGCCGCCGCCATCTTCGCCCGGGAAAGGACGCTCTTCCGCCGTCGGGGCAGTCGTGCGGTCACTTCGCCCACGCCACGCCTGAAAAGGCACGCACGCTCCCCCACGAAGTCGCAGTAACTGCCCTAACGGTCATCACGACCCCGCACGAAGAGGGGGAAGGCACATTCAACACACCAACCCTTGAAAGGGCGGCCTTCGTTCTACTGATCAGGGGTTCGAACTCTGGACCTCCGAAGGGTTTCGACAGGGGCCCCAGATCAACCGAGTCAGGGATAATCGACGGTACCCTCGAAGCCCGAGCGCTCGAGGAAGCCAATCGATTATGTTCGAGGCCAGGCAAAGTGCCTAGATCGAGGGACCCCTCGAGGGGGAGCATCGAGCCCTCGACCTCTATCGAATGAGGTCGAGTCCCATCTAGCATACCTTTGCGAAAAGCTTTTACGGGCGTGTCCTATGACCACGAGCCTACCCTCATCGAACGGGGCATGGACGTCCGCTCGAACTACCCGCTATCAGCTCACCCAGGCATCCATGGCTCGATCCCAATCGTGGGAAGCATGGATCGCCTCCTCCTCAGTCCCTCGAAAGGGATCCCGAGGAACAAAGAAAAATTTGGGACATCTCGAGCCAAACGAGGCTCGGGGGCTCCTAGTGCTGTGGACAAACCCACACGACCGTGTTCCTCCCCACATCGGCCACACCGCGCGGAGCGGAACATGCGGAGAGAACGCTCAAGGCTTTCCCCTCGAAGGGAGGAAGTCATCGTTCTACTGATCAGGGGTTCGAACCTTGGGCCTTCGAAGGGTTTCGACAAGGGCCCCAGATCAACCGAGTCAGGGATAATCAACGGTACCCTCGAAGCTCGAACGCTCGAGGAAACCAACCGATTATGTTCGAGGCCGGGCAAAGTGCCTAGATCGAGGGACCCCTCGAGGGGGAGCATCGAGCCCTCGACCTTTATCGAACGAGGTCGAGTCCTGTCTAGCATACTTTCGCGGAAGGCTTTTATGGACGTGTCCTGTGACCACGAGCCTACCCTTATCGAACGGGGCATGGACGTCCGCTCGAACCACCCGTTACCAGCTCAACCAGGCATCCGTGGCTCGATCCCACCGAGGGAAGCACGGGTCGCCTCCTCCTCGACACCCTCGAACAGGGAGCGCGAGGTACGAAAAAAGCTTGAAATCCCCCCAACCTCAGGCGTAGTGGACGAACCCACACCTGAGAGAGCAGCGAATGCTCTGCACATCAAGCTGAGACCTTGAGAGAATGCCAACCACTCTCCCAAGGCCTCGGGGGCTACACCCGCGGGTGCGCTAGCGCGCCCCCACGGATTCTCGGAACCCACGAAGAGATAAAGGCCTCGAAAGCCTCGACGAACTCCAGCCTTCGCGGGATTAAACCTCATCCCTGCGAAGGCTCGGGGGCTACTGTCGGGTACCTATAATAGGGGTACCCCAATCTAGGCCCAAAAACTACTCGGCATCAAGGCCCACAACGACATTAACCCGGCTCCACGGCCCAGCAAAAGCCCGCCATCGCTACGAGTCCTCGGGACCCATCCAGCTCGAGGTAAACGACCACCCTCGAGCGGATGGTTTCCGTCTCGATCGAGGTTCGGCGGCCTCGACCCTCACCCTCGAGCGGGTGGTTCCCGTCTCGTTCGAGGCTCAGCGGCCTCGAGGGCGACCCCTACCCTCGAGCGGGGGTTTCCGTCTCGTTCGAGGCTCAGCGGCCTCGAGGGCGACCCCTACCCTCGAGCAGGTGGTTTCCGTCTCGATCGAGGCTCGGTGGCCTCGACCCTCACCCTCGAGCGGGCGGTTTCCGTCTCGATCGAGGCTCGGCGGCCTCGACCCTCACCCTCGAGCGGGCGGTTTCCGTCTCGTTCGAGGCTCGGCGGGCTCGAGGACGACCCCTACCCTCGAGGGGGTATCTTCCGTCTCGTTCGAGGGTCGGCGAGCTCGAGCTTGCCATCCAAGCTCGAGCCGGCCTCGCCGGGAACAGCGCCCGGGACTCTGCAACCCATCAGAGTCATCATGACACGGTCAAAAAGCAGGGATCACTGCTCCACGCCATCACCTACTCCCGGAGAGGACATCGGTCAAATCCACTCGCAACAGTGGACTCTGAGCGCCATGCTGCACGCCAAGCCTAACCCTGCCTAGCAGCACTGTGCCAACCACTCCTTTGACTTTACCCCCCGCCGGACACGCTGCCACCCTCGAAGGCAACCTCGAAGGAGGCCACGGAGGCTCGAATTGGACCCCGTACGCAAGACACCACCCTCGACGCCGTGAACTGTCACGAGAGGGAAGGACAATACGTCAGCCCCTGCCATGTCGTCAGCGGAGTTGGAAGGCGCGATTCCCGCTCGCGCACAGTACGCGGCATGGACGAACAGTGCACTTAGCGACAAACACATGTACTCGCACCCCGCTCTCCTTGGTCTATAAAAGGGGAAGGGAAGCCCATGCGAAGGGCAACGAGAAGAGCACGAAACCACGCAGAGAACACAAGTCTCACGAACACTCGCACACAACACAGCCAGGGACTTAGGAGCACGCCTCCTTCTCCCACCTTGCTTGTAAACCCCTACTACAAGCAACACGCAACCAGGTGCATCGCACCCCTGCTGGACGTACGGCCCCATGGCCGGAACCAGGATAAAACCCTTGTCTCTCACTCTCGCCATCGGGGAAACGAGTGGTTAGCACCGCAATCACTCGTCGGTGCCGGTGCGACCAAATCAGGCACCGACATCTGTGCATAGGTTTTTTCCACCTTACCTTTTGTCCAAATACTTGTAGCAATTTTTACCTATAGTAATCGGTTTAATTTCATGGAATAAATAATGAATTACATATTGAATATGTAAATAATTATTTTATATTGCCTATTATATAATTATTTGCAATGATATATTACCACAACGCCTCAAGTAAACATGAAGTTTATTTGTGCACTACTACCATATAGGTAGAATGAAAATTGAATTTTCAAGAAGCACATAAAATTAGTAATATACACGTCACTTCATTGATCTTGAAGGATTCAATCTGGCGATGAACTAATATATTACTCAACTATGCACTGAATACATAGGTCCTGTAACTTGAAATTTATTCTACCCACCACATTATTGTACACAGAATAGTACAATAATATATGAATTCATATCATATTAGATATACTAGTAGTATAATTTAATTATATGAAACTTTTTCATATATCATGCTTGAAGCATTACATCACCTGAAGTGCAATTGTGGTATGACTAGGGGAGAAATTTGGGCCAAGAGGTATACGAAAAATGTGGATATAATTATAGAAAAATTTAATAGGCATATTCCTAATCTTGTAAGATTGTTGGTTTAGAGCATCATCCTATTAGATGTGGAACAATCAACGTGCAAGTTGGCCCATAGCCATAGTCAATGCAATGACTAAGCATGCAGCTCTGCACATACTTTTGTAATCCATATACCATTGTGTCAATTAGAATGGCCAATTAACAGTTATTCCACATTAATGTAAGGATCATCATCTCACTACATTCAAGTACCCCTTGTAGGGGTATCACATTAAAAATTCGCTCTACACTGGCTTGCAGCCATTGTGTTATTCTTGTATTCACACTAGCTTGGATGCTATGTGTAACTCAAGCTTCTCCTGTTGAGTAGCAGACCCCATTACACTAGGATGGCTAGTAGTTCGTCATAAAAATCTATCAACTAGCTAGCAGGCTAGCTCACTTGTGCATCGTATGCACATATAATAAATGATCAGAAATCATTAAGTAAAATTTTAGTCAAGAAGGCTAAGATCAGGGGGAGAAAAATGGCCTAGAGTTGGCTCAGTATAACCCAAATCAGAATGGGTTTTTGCGGATACATAAAAAGAATATAGACCTGGTAGTCTATTATGTGGAAAAATATTTTATATTATGTTATCAAAAGTATATGGGGAATTCTTGAATGAATGAGCAATTATTTTTCTAGAAGAAAATTCCATGTAGATTATATTTTGTATATTTATAAACTAAAAGTTTATGCTAAATACTTGAAGTATATGGTGTGTAACTATTATTTTATTTCACCATAATAGCATACATAAATGGCCATCAACTTGAAGTTGGAAAATGGATATGAATTTCCATTATACTAAGCCCATGGGGACATTTTAGAAGTATGCTAGTAGTGAAGATATAATATCGGCATTAGGGGGAGAGAAAGTTCATGTGAATGCCTTATATTTGAAGCAAGAAATATCTTCATATAATATTCCTGAAAACTTGAAGTGGGAATATAAACACACTCTATATTATACTTTTATGAAGAAAAGTATATTGCCAGAAAACTGAAATTGTGAGGAAGCCCACGGAAGGGCGCCACTTGATGTGGCAAACACTTGAAGTGAAACTCCCTGAAGGACTTGATCCCAGTGAGAATGTGCACATGATGAATACTCATGAATGGGACATAGGAAATTAGGAGAAACAACATGAATTTATTAACCTGAATCTAAAGCTTACTTGTAGTAAACAAAATGCTATGTGTGGTATATCCCGGGTATCTAATAATATACTCACATTAGCAAATGACTTGGTCATTAATTTAAAATCTACAGGGACGCCTGTTGGTTTTAGATAAAATGAACTTGTCAAACAATTTAAATAGAATCTCCACAAATTCCGAAGCAGAAGACCTTTAAGGTTAATTACCTCACAAATTGAGAAATATTCATCACGAAGATGAATGCCTAACACTTCGAAGCGCGCGCAATATTTTATGTTGGTATAAGCAAAAAAATATTGACTATATAATAGTCTTATCCTGAAGATGTGAGTGAATTGAATGAATGTCGACAACATTACCTCTATAATTGCAAATGTCTCTCTAAACGAGAGTATGGATCCAAAACTAAAGTCCATGGCAGAGTTTCATGAAGCACTCATATCGGGTCAATGAAAGAATGCAATTGAGGTTGAACCTTGAAGAAAGTATTTGAACCTAGAAGTTCAAACTATACGAGTCATTATGAAATAATGATACTGTGAAATACTATGGTTTATAAGTCTTTCAAAAGACTATTAAAATCCCATTATATATGAATAAATATTATGTAACATATCTGGCAAATGACATGAATAAATGAGTAAAATATTATGCAGTTAATCAGTGGATTCTGAAAATCCCTGAGAAATGATCCTTGAATGACTCATTTTCCTCAAAGGAATAAAATAGTAAGAAATATAATCAAAGCTCATACTAAACATTAAATGTCTAAGGTAGATAATACTCTTGAATGAATATTAAAATGTCTCACGAAGAGCATATCCTAGAAGGAGTACAAGTAAAGAGTTCATAGAAGAACTCAAATTATTGTGAAAATTATTTCACTCTATCATGAGAAAATTTCTCATAGAAGAGAAATATTATTATTGAAGAATTAAAGATTCCCGAAGAAAATAGTCATTGAATGACTTATCATCAGTCAAATCCTGCATGAGCACCAACAATCCTAAAGATACAAGTGAAGACTTGTACAGACCCGAATGATTAAACTAGAAGTGCAACGAGGATTTAAGTGGTCTTGAATGTACCATACAAGCACTCGTATGTGCATAAATAGCTAGCTATCATTGAATAAGTATCCTCGAATACCATAGAAGGTATATTGGTGATTGGAAAACTAAATTATCCTCTTCAAATGCTAAATGATGACTGACTAACTTCAAACACCGAGGTCTGAAAATATAATACCTCGAAGGTATACTAATTTGTAACTCATTGTCCCCATGTTCCCATGAAAAGATAAAATTTATTTTTATTGCATAATTAAATAAGTGGTATCAGTGCTCGAAGCATTGCTCCTGTCATAGTCTAGAAGAACTATATTAAGTCTTTGAAGGACTAAATATTTTGGTAATTGAATACCAATATTCGCACACATTTATGAAGAATGTGCTTAAAAATCATCATGAACGTGAAGTTCAAAGAATGTCGTTATGAGGGGGAGCACATATTTTCATTAAGTATTATCTAGAATGAATCAACTTAATGATTATTTACCATGAAGATATACCACTTGATTATTAAAAATCACATATATGATTATTGTAAGAACCTGAAGTTTATGCATAATCTTGAAGATTGATCATTGTTCATGAAGAATGATGAATGTATAATTATATAAAAGCCAAGAAGGTTTGATGTTGTACTCTTTTTCCCTTTGTGAGTTTTTATTTGAAGGTTTCTCACATAAGGTTTTTGACGAGGCAACATATGCAATACAATTGCGGTTGATATGTACTCTTTTCTCCAATAACCGTTTTTCCCACTGGGTTCTCGGATGGAGTTTTTAATGAGGCATATACATTCGTGGTAATCGCCCAAGGAGGAGTGTTGTAGTGCAACCAGACTTGAATAGAAGGAAAGGACTAGAAGTCCTAGTCCATGTCCGGTTGCCCGGACTTGAATAGAAGAAAAGAAGGACTAGACGTCCTAGTCCATGTCCGGTTGCTTGTGGGCTCTTACCGAAACTCTAGTCATAGGTCGAAGTATATTAAAAACAACAACTAGAGCATAGCACACTTTCCAATCTGGCCCATTCGGTTCGTGAGGGAAATTAGGCTTATAAACGACCGACCAGCCGATTTGCTCATTTAAAATGTATTGGGCCGCGCTTGTCTTTCATTTCTTCCCTTGCCCCCTCTCGTACGGCCCAGTGCACATACGTTGGGCCGCATTTTATCTGGTACCTTCTCTCTGTTCTTCTCTTGCTAGTATTCCATCTCGGGGCTGTTCCAAGTGATAATATGATAATATCGCATAAATACAGACCTAAAAATACTGTTCGTGCAGAAAATGTTATACCAAGTGGGACCACTTGCTCCTCGCTCGCACGCTAAACTAATCTATCTCCATATGTTCAGATTCCCAACTATTCACTATTTATTTCAACTTTTCACTATTTATTCAAACTTTTTATTGTTCCTCTCTAACAAAACATGTTTCCCAGCAAATACTACAGTGTTTTCTTAATGCTATAGTGTTTTTTCCTAAACACTGTCCCGACCCAAACAACGGGAAAAAAATGGTCTCACAAAGACACAAACCCCAACAGTCCCACGCGGCCGGCCACCACACGCCATAAAAAACACCGGGCCGCACGATCCCGATCCTGCAGCTGCAGGCCCGGGCCTGCAGCTCTCCCCTCAACAATCCTCCTCGTCCCGGCCCCCAAAAGGTACAGCGAGCAAACCAAACCAAACGGCTCTCGTCTCGGCTCTGCCACGCGCGCAGCAGCATCTACTAGCCGTACGAGTAGTTTAATCACCCTGGCCAGACATGTGCAAAGGGTGGTAAACCCCATGGAAAAGCAGGAATTCCTTGTGGGTTGTGGTACGTGTTGGGCCCTGAGAGGCGTGCGTCGCGTCGGTGCGTGATTACGCCAATAATTGGAGCCCGCGCCGCGTCCGTACGGGGACTGACCAAGTGACCAGCACGCAGCGGGGTTCACAAGATATTCCCGCACGCCAATGGCCGCCGGACAAGTGACCCCCAGCAAGCTGACTGGCTGTGCAGCAGCCCGGGGCGGGCCTTTGTTGCCCTTTCTCACCAAGGCGGCTGCTGCACGTCCGTGGAGAGCAAACCTACCCTTCCTGACCAATGGCCAATGCCATGCAACCATCTCTGGCCTTCCGATCGTCGATCGATCTCGCATTCGCATCGTCGCACGGCCATTCAATCGGTCGCCTCGGCATCACCCGCCTGGACTGGACTGGACTGGACTGGACCACCGTCGCAATACGTGCCCAGCGCGGCGGCCCGATCGATCGATTGATCGAGCCCACGCCGCCACGCGGTCCCCTCTGACCCATGCCATTGTCACGGCACGGGGACGATCCGGGAGCGGAGCGGCTCGCGCGCGCACACACACTACACTCGCAAAGCGCACGGCGGATCGGATGCGCGCGCTTCCTGGCTGCGTCGCGTTCGCGTCGGCCGGCACCCCAAGGGAAGGGAAAAGCACATGGGAAGACGATGAGGCGTGGCGTGTGCGATCGCGAAAGCGACGTAACGGTGCGAGCTCAACGGTTTCATCAGTGTTGCGTGCAGTGTGGATAGAGTGAGTGACGAGCTACGCGGGGCCCGCGCCGCGTGTCCGAAACGGGCAGGAATTATTTGGGTTCTCGCTCCCCCACCCTCCCCGCGGCCTCGGCTGCAGCAGCTGCATCTGCATGCATGCACCGCCCAGTGGTGCCCAGCTTTGTTGTTTCTTGGGCCCGGCCGTCGTCGTCCTCTACCTCTGATCTCACTCGGATGCCATGCATGCCACGCAGAGTGCAGGCCGCCAGATGTGCCAAAACAAGCACAACCGCCCCCGATCCTCTATCTCTCTCATCATTCTACACATGCATACACGCGCTAGCTTTTGCTTTAGCGCCTCCGCTCTGATGCAATGCATGGCCAATTCATGGATCGAGCATATAGCCGCATGGCGTTGCGCTACCGTCTGAGCTGACCAGGGCCTTAATGCGGCTTTGTTGGGACGTGGTTGGATGCTTCCATCTCACATGCACCAATTAATCCGCAGGCCGGCGGGCCACCGCCACCGGGTGGAGTTGCGCATGGGCTGCAGTGAGTGAGTGCTGCTGATGGCTGCTGCCCATTAAGCCCACCACCCGCTGTCACGCACGGCCTAAATCCATTGCCCGGTCATAGGATCCATCATCCATAGGAGCGGCAACGTATGCACACGCCGGTTTTATGACCTTATACTATATTGAGTCCAATTAGCAGCTTTCGTTTTTCTTTCAACATCATTTATCTGTTTTCTTGAGATTACTAGAATTACTATATATATTTATGTTGCAAACTTCAGAAGCCAAGCCATCGCGTCACTGGTCTTACCTGAACTAGCTAGTACTTTTCCTTTTTACATGACACATGCGCATATAGAATCAAAACTTTTCTTTTGACGACGGATAGTCTAATAGTTATGGACTGTGAGATAGAAATTCAGTATAAGTATAATTATAATTTCATATAGGTGCGCACCAAATTGATTCCATTATTATTAGTACATGGCTGGGGTCAAGGGTCAAGGCCATCTATTAGGTACTTGTGAATTAATGGTCAAAATATAGCCTTTGAGGCCACTGGATTATATTGGGCCTCACATTTTCATGGAGAAAGCATCGATTAAATGCTGCTTTGTTATATACTCCTAAAAGAAGCCAAAAACGTACGCACGCACCACTAGCTAGTGCTATAGTACAAATGTACAATTGCAATACAATAAGGATGAAGGATATTTAGTACTGGTCCTGCTGCAGTCATGTACCACCCCGTCTTGAGCAATATATTAGCATGCATGCAGTAATGCGCAGTGCTCCTTATGATCATTTAGGCCCTGTTCAGATTCCCCAACAAAACACTATTCATTCTAACTTTTCATTATTCATCAACTTTTTACTATTCACTTTCCTCACAAAACACACTTCCCAGCAAGTGCTACAGTGTTTTTTTCTTCAGCTACAGTGTTTTTTACCCCAATCTGAACACACCTTCATTTCAAGCACAACACACTGATGCGACTACATACGCTCCCAACATTATTGTTCCATCATCAGGTATTGAGATTGATGCATGAGCGAGACGAGCTGGTGGTGTCACAATGCCGCTTTTAAGTTGATCAATGATTAGCCCGGCAATAATATAATGCCATTTAACCTATTGTTCATTATTGTTTGATTATTGGGAATTAATCTCAGCTAGATGGCAATGTAGTACAGTTTTTGAGTTTTTGCACCTGCAGGCATTACTCTCACTAAACACAAATAAACATGCATGATGACATGCACTATGCTGCAAAAGTAGACAAGTATTATTGCATATACATGATGCACGTTCAAAAATACAACATGGAATATATTCCTAATAATGTAGCAGTAGGGGGTCAACTTTACCCGTACTGACTGCGTATCAGCGTATGCATGGATGATCAATTATACATTGTTATTGGGTTCCTTTACTCTAGATTGATCCATCAACAATTAACAGATTACAGCGACCACTCTTGCATAGAGTCCGTACTGACTATACCTCTGGCTGCTTGACACACCACATCTACAACAACGAACCGAAAAGTCTCAGGAATGTGCTCAGCATTTTGGACGTATAGTGCGTGGTGTAATGGCAGGGCACCAGTTTTCTAGCTGATCATATCAGAGGTAAAAAGTACACATGCATAGCTTTCAAAAAAAAAAAAGTACACATGCATATATATCTTTCAAAAAAGTTAAACGGGGGAGACTATATATAGAGCAGCAATCTTATAGATAGAGTACGTAGCCAGCTAGAGCAAGGTGTGCAGAGAAGGCCGGCTGGCCGCGGCCTGCCGGAGGAGACGCTGCTGCACGCCGTCGGCTGGACCACTGCTCATGGGCTGATGCGAGAGAGGTCCCAACATCCCCTCGTCATCAAGGAGATGTTGTGGAAGCATGACCCAGTACACCAACCATCCAGGCCTGACCTGGCCGGTCTGCGGCCTGGCCGGAGATAGATAGATAGACACAGTGCAGGCTCCTCTATCTGTAGCAACAGCTAGTGGCGAGATGCATGAGAGATCAGTCCGGAAACAAAGCGATATAAAGAGATCGAGCACGCCTGCTGTCTAGCTAGGTAGCTAGCAACCTATAGCAGCAACGAGAGGCCATGGACCCATATGGCCATGGTAGAGGTGTACTCTCTCGAGCCGGGGCGGCCTCATGTGCGTGTCTTGCTCGGTTTCGAGCAAATACAAAGGCGCGCGCATGCATGCGTGCGTGGTCCTCCGGCCGGAGCGCATCGATCAGGCATTCAGGCCCTGGCCGGGGAAAGCGCGCGCCGAGCGATCGAGCCATCGAGAGGCGAGAGCTCTAGCACACCCGGCGAACCAGACCGGCCGGCCGGCTGGCGCGCGTGGCGTACATGTGCATCCCGCCGGCGTTACACCGCCTTGTCGCGTCCGTGGCGAACAAGCGTGCCCTCGCTCGGGAGAGCGTACTGCGTCCGGCACGCGCGCGCGCGGCTACTGTGCTACGCTCCATGACCACCGTCCACCGGTGCGTGTGACTGTGTGAGCCGTTACGCGCGTCCTGTGCGCGGGTACGTTGATGCGTCGCCCCACGTCACGGCCGTCACGCCACCCCAGTACCACTACATGCTGCCGGAACGTACGTTTTAGTTTCGTACTCTCCTCTCGGCCCTTTCTCCTGCTACAGTAGTCTACAAGGTATAGCAGTTATTTCCTGGTATTAATTTCTGCCTTTTACGTACATTTACCTAGGCAAAGTTATTGTGAGAAAAGTGTTTTACTGTTATGCTAAAATGTGAATTAGCTATACAAGCATAAGTGCATAGAAAATAGAACATCGAATAAATTACAGTATCACAAAAGATATAAATTTGGCATGAAATCACCTAATATACGGTATACTAATGAAATCAAAATAATATTTTTGTGTCTCCTAGTCAATACAAGAAACAGGGCCAGGGGTGGGGCAGACAACACATTAATTTTAATTTTTGTCATTAGTTAATAGCGCTTTATCTGAAGCTAGCAGAGTCATGGGCTTATTATCTAAGTTTAGCGATGCACCACTCGTATTATTTATCTGAATATAGGCGGAAGTTTATGTTTTAAAAAAATAGTATGCACAGGTGAGAAGCTACAGGGAAAGGGAAAAGTTGGTCCATGAAACACAAAGGGATATAATACATCAGGCACGCAGAAGGGTGATCTTTTTAGCTACATGGAAATGGAAATTAAAGCTCCTCCGATCCTGTTAGCTAGCTGTGACAAATAAAGAAGGAAGGCCCTTTGTTTTGCAAGTTCTACGATAATAAAAGGCTGCTCAGCCAGCGCCCTTTCATCAGCATTGGCTTTCCCTTTTGCCACTCTCGTCTCGCTTCATTCCTCTGCGTGTCTTTGCAGCTCACTCTCCCACCCAACAGTATGAAGCAGAGATAAAGTGGGGGTAGAGAGAGAGGGATTAAACATCATGATGCATGTGTCAGGTGAGGAATTAGAAACCTCTGCACATCCGTATGATAACAACGTCCTACTGCTACAGTTGATGCCAATAAATGTTAACTCCTCCCGCCCGTACGGATCAGTATACGTGTAAATGCCTGTGTATCGTGTTTGTCTTTTCTTAACTGCAACTGCAAAGTGCCAAAGGTATTGCACAGCTTAGCTCAAGCGTGCATTTCGCCGTTTACGAAAGATTGAAGTTGTCTAATCATTTGGTTGTTAAAACAATTTAGGGTGTGTTTAGATTGTAGGAAAAAACACTGTAGCATAAGAAAAACACTGTAGCATTCGCTGGGAAACGTGTTTTGTGAGAGAGTAATAGTGAAAAGTTGGAATGAATAGTAAATAGTTGGAAATCTGAACATGGCCTTATACAGACGTGCTGATCGATGAAATTTGGTTTTGTAACATTTGGATGTTAATTAACAGACTACTGTTAATACCAAATTTAAAATATAATCGTTCGCTATTTATAAAGACGTGTTGATAAAATCGTCATGTTTGTATATATACATATATATAGAGATATGCGGCTGTAGCTTATGCCAACAAAAACACATAAATGTCTATGTATAATTGGGCAATGATGTATACTATTTCTCCACTTGAAATTGCAAGTCTCATTTTGGAATACTAGCCTATTAACCCATTTTCCCACACAGGCTAAATAATATTAATATAAATGAAAGATTTATAACTAAATAATAATGCATTGTAATTATTTATCTCATGCTCTTTTTTATCTATTAAATATTATAGCGCAATACTCTAAAAAATAGATATATTTATTATCATCAAGTTGTAATAGATTTAGTTATTAAATATTATAGCACAGTACTCTAAGAGTACATATTCACCATCGTCAAGTTGCAAGCTATAGTGGCCAGACAGTACAGTGTCTATTGCTCTGATGATTTTATGAAATAAAATACTGATATTAGTAAAAGCTTCCTGAACAGGGAGTATATCATCTGGTGGCCGTATGTGGTTACTTGGGACAGTGCTACTGCCACCGCCTGAAAGACGTCGGTTGATCTCGGCAGGATACCTCTGCTATCAAATGCATCGGTCGGTGTGTCTGCCAATTGTGCTCGACTTCAATGATCCGTGGCATGCATGCCACCCGACTCATCTCTGACACGCCTCGCTCGCGTTCTCTCCTCCTCTCTCTCCTCACCTCTGTTCAGCTTCAGCATGCATGGTCGACAGCCCGGCCGGAGACGACGGATCGGAGGCGGATGACATCTCTGTACGCGCCATAGTGCCATCGCCAAAATGTGCTGGAAAAGTCGTGTGTTCCCCCTGCCTGCTGCAAAAGGCGCGCTTTCGTTGAGGTTTCTCCATGGAAACATAGATGCATGGCGGCAGTACGTATGCGTACACGTCGATAAGGGGTAGTTCATGCGAGCGAGCGAGCGCCCCCGTCGCTCATCCGGTGACTGATGCGATTGTTCCATCACCCGTCTCCATGCATGCATACACGCGCATGCGTCGGTCGATTCGATGGCTTTCTCTGACACTCTCTGGTGCGTGCTGAAGTTGGTAACCGTGTGGCGCACTAGCGCGTCGTCATTTCGAAAGTTCTCTCGGTCTCGTCCGACTCGAGATCCACGGGAGAGCTTTGGCACCCTGGTTCCTGGCGCGACCAACCACCAGGTGAATGAAAAGCACAAAAAAACCAGCGCACGCGGTCAAGTCCATGTCCATCGAGAAGGGCCGGCGTCTGTTCTGTTTGTTGGCCAGCTGCTGCCACCGAGCTGAGTTGTTTTAGCGGACCAAACACGTACGATTGAACTAACTAATAGCTCGGTTTGCCGATCCGACGACGAATTTGCTCTGGAATCCAAGGTTCCTTTTTAATCTTGCGCATGGCGCATGCTGGACCATCAGGACAGAACGATGCGCGCTATATCAGTAAAACAGCTGTTGAAGTTTGTTCAGATGTTGCCAGCTCTGCAGACCATGGTCTGAGCATATATGGTGTAAACTTGGTCATACCCATATTCTCTGAAATACAATGTCTGTAGCGACACAATCACAGTCCATAAGATTGTGCTTCCCAGTTAAGAGTCTAATCGACGACATCACTATTGTATAATTAAACTTACATCTTGTAATAATTAAGAATAAGTATTATTGGTTAAATTATGATGCTACAATGTTACTATTCGGTAGTATTTAGTATAGAGCATATCAAACCATCTATTGCTAAGGGTAATTTAGTAATAAGCGCATACGTATTAATTGAATCTCTTACAAGGGGTGGTTTTTAGTGTCAAAAATATAATATAGCGATGCCATTTTTGTTCTTTTTCATAATACTCTTATACAACTCATATATACTACCCATACCACTAGTAAAGTTTCCAGTAGTATACAATTAATTTTGATTATCAGATGTTTCTATGCTAGTCTTTTTTAACATTAGTATACGCTGTATGAGGTATAGTAAAAGAGCTAAAAAGGAGAAATAGAGGTTGTAAAACCTAATACATTGTCTTCGACTGGCCAGATGGATATGCATGGTGTGGCCCATCGCGAAAATGAAGCTTCAAGCAAGGGGCTTCTGATACACTCACATGAACCCATAATTCAGCCCATGATCGAGATGACTAGTCTTCGTCCTATCCTAGTTAGCAACACTGCCAGTTTGATTTCAGGATATTTCTTGTATTATTGGTTTGGTTTTAGCAACAAGGAAAACATCCTACCGAGCAGCAATGGAGTGGTCCTTCGATCTCAGCACTTTTCATCCATCTGTCTCTTATTTTCTTAGGCTGCTATTCAGGCTTTTCATTGGCACAGGAGTACGATCTAAACTCTAAAAGAAGCCTATAGGCTGTACCGTATGTGCAGGTGACGAGCAAATAGAGAAGAATCTGTCGTGCATGCATTGTGGCTGCTTTGTGCTTAACGAGCCCTATATCCTCGGGTTCTGCAGCTATAGACGATAGATCTTCACTTTCACGAGCTTTGTTTTCCCCACCCTAACAACTGCTATCCTGGAAAATGTTCTGCACCGGTACCACCTGCCAGCTTTTTCTCTGCTTCGAGTTCGAGCTCTTGATAGGCCGGTGGTATCAATTGCAGCAACCCATGAATTGAGCATGAAGGAACATGCATGACCACTACAAGATGTATACACTTCTTTGAATACGAGTGCCTACATTTTAGGGGCTGTTTGGATGCCTCTGGAGTCTGGAGAGTTGGGCCAGGCCGCTCAAATGCACACTTGGAAGTTTGGTTGCCTGCATGCGGTCTCAGCTCGCGAAAAACGTAGATGGAGAACGTTTCTGGCGAGCCTAAATTCATTGGATGCGAGTGGGATTCCACTAATGATGGTATTGATTTTTATTGAGTAATATTAGTGTTTTCTCCAATGATGGGGCATAATTGGTATGTTAAGAGCTATTAAGATATACTTATATAAAGTAATTATCACAATGATCTCTTTTAAAATTTTCTATCTCGTCATCTCGTGTGAAGTATCCTCATGCATCTAACCAAACAAAATATGTTCGTGACAGCATAGCTAGTTGAATACAGACAACCAAATAGACCACCATTGCATCTACTCAGCCTGGGCAGCGGAGGCCTGGCTCATGGAAATGAGCCAAGCTGGGCTCAGCACCTAACCAAATGTAAACGGGAGAGTGGTCATTTCAAATTAGGCCATGTTTGCATCCCAAAGTTTTTTCTTTGCAAACGTCACAGTGGATATTTGGAAGCTAATTAACTTTATTAAATATAGAAGAATCACAAAACTAATTACGCAATGAACCTTTAATAATCACGAGAGAAATATATTAAGCCTGATTAATCCATCATTAGATACTATTGTGCTACAATAAACAAGTTGTCTTTCTTAACAAATTGCGTGAAGATTAATAGGTGGATACTGCGGCCCTAGAGCAAAACGTGTGGTGATTTCAATGCTTGCTCTAGCATACTTAATTTTTTCTAATAGAAAAATCTATACCAACACGGTGAATAGTAGTAATTTTGCAGACGTTACCTGCACTCCATATATTAAAATTTCCTTACTCTCCATTTAATACCATGGCGCTTTGAAGAAAATTTGGTTTGCTTTTCCATTTAAGAATAGTCTCTCTATCAGTTAATATAAGTACTTCTAGAAGTTTTGGGAGCCTGCTTGGTTGGCTTCCAAAATTAGGACAAGCCAAAACATTAACATGCCTTTTTTTTTGCCAAATCTTAGGTAAGAATTTTAGAGTTGCGCTTGATTGGTTATCAAAATTGTCCACTTATAATAGCACACATGTGGAAAATAGGTTGTGTCAAAATATGAACGAGTCGAACATTATCAATTTGTTAAGAAACTTTGGGGAATAGAGAGAATCTCAACCAAATGAATGCCAAAGTCTATGAACTTACCTCTCATTTACTCCTTCCATCCCTCCATTCTCCTTTGGTTGTTATAATTCACCTAATACAATCAAGCCTCTCCTCCTCAGTCGTTCATTGTTTTTCCCATAATGATAGCTTCTTGTTGATGATGGAAATTAGAACAATCATTTTGTGAAAAAAAACTCTGATTTATGAAAACAAAAGAAAATGGGGCAAGTATTATGTAATCTTGAGATTGAGTAAACTTAATTAAAGGAACATTGATTAGTCAAACCACAACTGAGCTAGGTCATCCATGATTTTTGACATGAGGCATTCAACAATACTTAATTAAATGCTTGCTAACGGTTCACAGTTCTTAATAGGGGCATATGCTTCTATTACTTTATTACTAAATGTCCTAAAACATCTAGAAATGCTTATATTTGTCTATGCAGGTAGAATTTATTTTAATGGTAACAACGTGAGTGCCTATGCCCCAACCTACTTGATATAATGAGCGTCTAGGTTCGAATCCAGGTAGCTGAGCTCCTCGTTATAGGAGTTACGTTCTCCACCACCCTAGCGAGTCCTGGCTCCTATTTTTATAATTTGGCCGGTACGTATGGACAATTTCATTACAAAGTTAGAATGGGAACTAGGTAATTGTGGCAGATATCTAGACTGAGAACTAGTAACTGTGCTAGATGAATGCCATGGGGATGAAACTCCTCTTTCATATTATGAGCTCCCTCTTTTAATTGCCTTGTCGAAACAACAATTTTGCTGATATTTGATTGATTTTAATGGCATGGAACTCTATACCCCCCCTCCCCACAACCCAATTGAGGCTAGCCTTACTGCGATAAATTAACTAATAACATCTTAACTAATTAGAGTGTACTGTCTCTCAACATCGGCAAAACAAACCCTAACATAGTGGTCCAAAGGACTTATGTGGAAGTTGAACAAAAAACAACTAAAAGGTTCCGTAAGGCTTATGTATACATTATCTTCTGCAAAAGCGAGCTACACATGAGTAGTCCATGACCATTTTAAAAGCAACGTATTCAAAAGAATCATCAAAACTCTTAAACCAATCATCTATCTCTAGCCTAAAGCGCATGTACGTATCCATAAAGCCAGTCATTTCTCATTTTGAGCTGGGTAGTACACCTCAGTTACACACAATTGTATGAAATGCATATGCATTTGGCCGCCACCAACGTCAGACACACACTGGCACACACGCACACACATGTATTATTTTATATACTACAGTATATGGTATTTTCTAAGCAAAGTCCTTCATCATGTGCTGCATTTTAGTGCCACCACAATACCGTGGAAGTCGGCACAAACCAGGTACCAGATGCAGGAGGTGGGCGTCTAATCTAGTACGTGTGCATAGTTCATTTGCAGCTAAGGCCACCTCATGATCTTAAACTAAGTATAGTTTTCTGGCGTCATGTGTGCAAGTAGCGCCCACTTGCAGTAAACTGGGCAGCGCCAACGCGACTGATAAGTGTCCAGCGTGCCCGGCCCTGACCTGGCCGGAGAGATCCGAGGTGCTGCCCTGATCGTGCGGCGCCATTGGGCGTCCGCGTTTGTCCCTATGCGCGGCGGCTTTTGCCGTTGCCCAGGGGAGCCAGGCAATTTGCATTGGCGAGCCGAGGGAGGGAAGGGAGGAGCAGCGCGCCGCGCGCAGGCGGGCAGGCCACCGGAGCTCCAACTTGCTGGCCGGTAAGGTCAATGAGGCCTTAATCATGCCAGTAAACTACGGATTAAACTAATCCCGCCCAGTAATCCGTTCAAATGAGTAGCCTGTTGTTTTATTAGCCCCATAACGCGGTGATGTCACCCACGAAATGGGTGATTACATCAGTAGAAGGGATATAGTAGTATTTACTCGCTTTGAAGCAGAATAATGAGGGCACAGATATGCCAGAGATAACTCTGCATATTTTATTTTAGATTCTGCCATCCTAAACAACGTAATTTTTTTTGTAACCTTATTATTAATTGGTATATTCTTTTGTGATCCTGAAACAATGCATATTTTAATTTCATTTGTGTTATTAGAAAAGAATATATAAGATCCTACTATTCTTACTGATGGCGCACTAATTAAGCAAGAAAAGATATCATATCCGATCAGATGTGCGATGCCTGAAAAAGAAAATAAAAAGCAATCTCAGGTGATGTGTGTGGGGGAGAAGCCTTTGGAAGCAGAAATTCTTCAGAGATAGGGTCCGGGAACCACATGAAGTACCAACTGGGACTGGACAAACTTGACACGTCAACATTTCAACAACAGCGCCATGGCAAGCTTCATGCCTCTTTTGCTACAGTGCTAAATTGGACAGTGCCGTCAGCATTTTAAATTGCTCGTCATTAACTTGTCCTTGATAAATAGTTGCATGTCGATCCATATGATGCACGGTGTATAATAATTCAATTGCGCAGCATCCTTAAATTTTCTTGAATGGACGGTAACCAGAGCATGTGTGTACCTGACTGTAGGTTTAGATTTGGTTATTATTTCTTCCACGGATTTTTCATATAAATATAAATGTCCATTGTGGCGCGTACTATGCAGGAGCAGGCGCTTGCACAGGCATCCCTGCCAACGCTCTGTTGTTTGCCAGGGGGCAATAGTACTCTGCTGACAGGTGGGACCGGAATCAGCTAAGAAATTAGGAAAAAGGTAAAAGCATGCCTGAGTATGTTTTACGTAAAACATATAGTAATGCATCCCGGCATTGATCATTTATATTCTGACCGAAGCATTTAATTTGTTCCCGGCAATGGCATTGATGTTGCAAATCTCTATTCTTGCTCAAAACGAGGCCCGCTGGGTACGGAATGTCAAGAAAATTTATAGAATTATAGCTAGGATAGGTAGCACAGATCAATGTATTTTAGCACGTGATCAAAATCCCTCTCAGAACCTTGAAAAACTTCCAAGTTTTCTTTTTGTGAATTTTACTATTTGTATCGTTCTTTCTGGATATGAATATTTTTCCTTCCTGCAAAGTTCCTACAGCAGCCTGTCTCTTGAGAAGTTATGGCTACAAACTTATTATAGCCTGTCTCTTGAGTATTAGCATTTAATGGACTAATGCAAGTAATATGTTATATTTTCTTTAAAACAAAGAATGGACTAAGGCCCCGTTTAGTTCCCAAAAGATTCCCCAACTTTTCACTATTCATCCAACTTTTCACTATTCATCCCACCTCTTCTACTCACAGAACACTATTCATCTACAGTGTTTTTTTGGTGAACAGTGTATTTTCAGGGAATCTTTCCCCAATCTAAACACACCCTAATGCAAGTATCTGTGCCCGTGTCAGGCTCTCTGAACCACAACTCGGAAGCCGTTTTTCAGACTTCCCAGGCATGCCACAGATCACAACAATCAGCCAAAGTTGAGGACATTTCATGGTTTGATGTGATCCGAGTTGTGGAAGTCCGGTCTGGAATCTACAGAAACATTTGGGGAGCAATTAATGAATCCCTGCCATTTCTGCACTGATCTCAGAAAGCACCTGTTTGAAACCTATATGAAATATCTGTTATTTTACAGAAAACAGAAGTATTCCGGCCTGTCTCAAACCTGCCATACCTACACGTTCCTAAAAAAAATGAAGGCTTGGACAACAGATGAGAGGGAGCTAGTAGTCTAGGGCCATGTTCAGATTCACAAAAAAGTATTTCTCCAACAAGTTTTTCCTATTCATCTCACTCACAGAACACGCTTTCCAGTGCACTATTCATCTAGAAAAAGTACTTTTTACTTCCAATCTGAACACAGCCTAGTACGCCCCTTTTTTGCAGGGGATACTTGGACCCACCAGATTTGCAGTTGTAATTTCCAAGTCCGACAGGCTTGATGTACGATCACTTATCAGCTTCCCCAAATGGCAGTGGTCTTAGAAATTTTGGCAATGGAGTAGCATTTGACGCGGTGGCAACCGCCGCTCAGCAGAACTGTCTTAATCATATATGCTGCTACTTTGACGACTGGATCTGCGCTCCAATTGTAACCATGGGTACGGCATGTGGAGGAAATCAAAAGTGTTTAAAAGGAATCAGTCTGATCATGGTTGCTGGAAAAGGCTGAGAACAATCAACTCTGACCAAGCTAGACCAACACCAACCGAACCGAAACGACATTTAGGCTCCTCATTATTTATGAATGCATCTGATTGATTGGTATGTGGATGCTTTCTTGATACGAGGCATTGACTAGTCAGAAATCAAGCTAGTTAATATATGATCCTATAAAAAAACTTATATATACCAATATGCCGTGCATGCAAATTTTATACTAGTACTGCATGGGCAATTATCGGATATGGTTAAATTGACCATCATGTTGTAGTAGCCAATTAGGAGATGGGGAAGTAAGATGGGAGTACCAGCTAGCTACAAGGATGAAAGGGACACAACACCTTGCTTTTATTGGTAGTTGCATGATCAAAACCCATCAAAAGATTCCAGCCATATGTTTGTGATCGGCAAAACAAAGGACATGTACTGATGACTATAATCTTTTGTTAAAAGCACTACTCACGTACAAAACAAAGGAGATGTCCGCGAGCAGTACCATGAACCGTGGATAGTTACTACTAGTTGCCTACGAAACTGTTGGGATGATACATGACAATGCAAAAGGCTGCACGATTTGAACCAATTCCCTTGACATTCCTGCATCATATCCTACTAGCTGCCTTGTGTACTGTCACTGGCCTGATCACGCGTGAGGCTGCTCCTTTTTCTTTTCCCTGCATCACATCAGGCTTCTTTCATAAACCTACAACGATTGGCCGTGAGAGTATCGGGAGAAATAAAGATGAGCTGGCCGGGGCCTCTGACAGAACAAGATTCATTAAGCTTATCTCTATCGGTACGTACCGGTGTTGTTAATTCAGAAAAGGCTAACCAGTGCAAGATAATGGATCAGTACTGTGTTAGTCGTTGCATTGCTAATAACTGTGCGTTGAACAGTCTGCTCCCGACCTATACGGCACATGGAAGAAGAAGCTTGTTCTATAATAATCTTTGATTACTACAATTATATATAAGCGCACTGTTATACGGTTCAATCAAAAGATGGACACATGCCTTTTGAAAGAAAAAAAAAGGAATGGATAGATGTATATATGTTAAAAGCACTGCTCCTCCCCTGACGATGCCGACGATGTGTGATGGAATTTAGGCCCGGCGGCAAGTACTACGACGTGGATGTTTGCTTATAATTGGAAGTCACGAGGCGTGCTGGGCAGCGGCTTCACCACATGTAGAAGCTTATTAGCTCACGCACCCTGCAGAAATCAGACTCTGCACAGAAAGGGGAAATTCACGGCCGTCGTGGGACGATCTGTAGCGTTGCTTTGCGTGATGGGCACGGCAAAATCAAACAGAGGGGGGAAAATTGGAGTGGTAGCAGCACGTGCTAAACTGCTGGTGCATGACCATGACCCATCGAGCTTGACATGTGCATGGAGATAAGCTAGCTCTAGCTGCTGTGCCTCCTTCAGGAGAGCAACTCATCACCAATAAATTACCAATGGAGAAACGGATTTGCCCCATCAGCTGTGATCAGCACGGTATTCGGAACGCGAGGCTCCCACCAACAGGGGATAGAAGTGTGATTACTGTCGTTGCGTTTGTTCAGCCTTTTACCCTGGAAAAAGCGTCAGTAAACAACTTTTGAGTGGTCCTTTCCTTCCTTTCTTTTACTGCAGAAGCAGTAGTCATCTGATATCGCCCTTTCTTTTTCTTCAGGAAAATTAAAAAGAAGAGTAATCCAGAGCTTGCTAGATCTTCATCAACATGCAAGCTCGTATTAAATTGCAAAGGCTCCAAGCTATACGGTGATCTATATGCTAGCTGTGCGCTTAATTATACCCTATATATTTGTATTGAGGGGTCTCGCATCGCAGCATCTTGTGCATTCCAGTGAGTGCGTGGCCGTCGCAGTAGCACTCGCGTAATTGTCATCAACAGCGTGCTGATTAGCCCGGAAAAATACAACTCGGGCGCCTAGCTTTCTCTCGCTCCTGTTCCTTCCTCGTCTCGCTTTCGCTCCCCCATTCAAGCCGGCCGGGGCACGCGCACTACGCCACCCATCCTTCGCCGAGATGCAATGCAATCCGGCAAAGTCAAATAAAGGCCACCGGCTGGGCCTTTTTTCCCCTCGTGCATTATTCGGTTCTCCGGCGGCCAAGTTCGACGACCTCCATGTCATGTGTATATGCCCGGCCGCCGAGCGCCTCTGCGGTGGAGCCGCCGGAACCAGTGGTAGGTGCAGTACACATGGATGTTGTGCGCACTTGAGATCGATCGCCGTCAAGCTCGCATGAATGTCCCTTTTGATGGCTCCCAGAGTGTGCGGGGAAGAGGAAATCTAGTCTTCATGCAGTAGGGAAGAGCCACACTATGTGTCTGCGCGCGCCAGAGCTGTGAATTATTGGCTCCCCCCAATAATCTCTCTCTCTTCAAAAAAAGAAATTAAAGAAAGAAAGGCAGATCTTTCTCCGAGTACTTCGTGCAGAAAACCACTAGTCCTCCTTGGCTCCTTTTGGTTGCTGTTAAAAACTGATCCAGTTGCTGTTAGTTTAGGGGGAATGCTCGATGGAGAGGATCCATGGGAGGATCCACCAATGAGAGGGACAGCAGGGAACAGGTAATGCGACGTGCAGGCACTGTCCAGCCAATTGACGCGAGCGAGAGAGTACTGGGGGGGCTCTCATCGCCTTTCCCCTGCACCCGGCACTGCTGCTCCAACAACAACCGGTACCACACCCCCAGCTGGGACTAAAAAAATTGGGGTCGGCACATCATGAGAGGACGCTTGACGTAGTATGGTACCCTGGCATTTCCAAGGCCTTCCTTGCTGCGCTGCGTGCGCGCGTTTTTTACGAATAAAAAAGCGCGAGATACTTTTACTTTCACTCCTGTCGCGCGCGCAGCGCAGAGGGGCATCTTTCTTCTCGGCAGGCAGAGAAGGGAAGGGAGGATGCATGGACTCATGGACATGGATGGATGGATACTTTCGTTGAAGGTCTCTAGAACCCTACTGGCCTTTTTGTCTCGGGGAAGCCTCACCCAGGACACCTCGCCCGCCGTGTAAACTGGGTCCATGCACCATACACGTATCAATCATTACCTCCACTCAATAAACCTTATAATATTCCACGGGGGGAATTTGCATTTCTGGCGGACTCTTTGAAAAACTTCTACAAAGGGTGTGTTTAGATTGTACGAGAAAACACTGTAGCATAAGAAAAACACTGTAGCATTCACTGGGAAACGTGTTTTGTGAGGAAAGAATAGTGAAAAGTTAGAATGAATAGTGAAAAGTTGGAATGAATAGTGAATAGTTGGGAATCTGAACATGGCCAAAAAGGCATTTCTACATGTACATTGTGATATGAGCACGCTGCGTTTTTCTAGCTGTCTTTTCGCCACTATCTGCTACTATATGTCTTGTTACCCCGCAAGCCTTTTTCATCAATAATGCTGGGTTCTTGATGAATATGCATGTTTGGTTTCCTTGTCTATCATGGCGTCATCGATGGATAAGGAAATCGTCAATAGTGTGGACTGTAGAGAGTTAATTAATTTTGATCATTTCCGAAAGCAAGATGAGCTTGAAAAGGTTTTCATTAATTATTACATACTAATAAATAACTCCATTACTAAATATGAGATATTTAAGCAAGAATTGGACAAATATTCATTTAATTTCCTTGAAGTCGATAAATTAGTTAGTCTCGTAATTGGGGAGGATTAGTTATCAGGTGCAAACTAGTGCAAACCATGCAAACTTCAATCTGGGCCACACTATATTGATCGAAGGGGCCCTCAGGGGAGGTGGGAGAGGTGATTTGCCTCGTGTGAAAAATTAATTCATGGTTTGAACCTGAGTGCCACTTTGAATGAACATCGTGTGGCTCAAACTGAAGTTTGCATGGTTTACAAGGAGAGATTGGTTTGCACTTGGTATGTTGCCTAGTTGAAATGTCATCCTTGTTATCCACATCTACTAGTAAACACAACCAAGCAACACAAACATTCTATGCTACGATTTAAATGCACATGTGTCGGTCCTCGGTCAATCTATTAATATTTTCTGAAATTTCTAGGATATATTTCCCTTGCGATGAAGGAAGTTTCAAAGACGAGGAATGCGAAAACAAAAATGATTATTCTTGTTAAAAGGATTTATCAGGCAAGAGGCGAAATGAAAGAACCAAACATGGATGCTATTGGAAATTCCACTTGTAAACGATTATTGCTCGTCCAAATAAAAATAAATCATTATGAAAATGACACGCATTTACCTTTTGCATCAAAAGATTTATTTGGTGTTTTTACTTATATATATAGGAATGTGCTGAGATCTTTGCTAAATTATTGGGGGGATCACATGTAAGGAAAAAAATCCTGATGCTCACAAGTAGCTAGCTGCCACTAGCTAGGGTAATATGAACCCTACAAGTACGGGAGCTTGGCAGAATTTGCTGCGCAACATGTCCTGCACGCCGCACATGTGATTATCTTCGTCTACGCATCCCTGACTCCTTGAGAGCGATGTGTGGTGGGAAGAAATGACCTTGCATGTGGTTGATGCCTTGGTTTAAAGCACAGCTACGAGCTGAGTCTTCAGAGGCATGTCTCGCGGCTGGCATGCGTGTCATACTTGATCCCCATATCATGACAAGGACGAGCTCACATGAGCCCAACCAGTTGATTCATGGGCCCCACCCTACTCCCTCCACCCCCCCCTCACCTCTCTGCAAAGCTACACAGAGCCGCGCTTCAGCGCGGTACTACAACCTACTTTCCCCTGCCTAATTACCCGCTCAACTCAAAGCAATTCACATTCACATTCTAGTTTTTACTATGCATTGGATAGGAATTTTTTTTTCTATGCAAATCATAAACCATGGGTATATATGAATTAATTTGCACCCAAAAGTTCAGCAAGACCACTGCAGGAGCGTGTATATAAATTATATACTCCAAAACGAGTCCCAGTGGACCATGGAGTTAGTTAGCCTTTGTTCTCTTGTCCATTGGCTCAAACGAGACGCACAGTGGTATTAGGATATGTGCCCAGTAATTCAACGGTTATGGCTAGTAATTCAGCTGTTTGCGCACAACGATTCCTCTGTATGCCCAGGGAGGCTGCATCGTAAGTTGGGATCGCAAATTCAGTTGTCTAAAACAATGCGCACACATGGGGCGGTTTTTAAATAGAAAACTGTTTTGGTTCAAAAAAAATAGAAAACTGTTGATGGGCTGCAAGTTTTGCCAGTTCGTTGAAATTTCATCGTTAAGATCGAATCGGTGGGGGTTTATTTATGGTTGAGCACAGCCTGCTGCTCACTCGGTAACAGTGTACGACATAGAGTATTCAATAAGACCAATGCAAGAAAGAAAACAGATAGGATACAGGGAGGCAAAGAGTAGGACCATGCAATACGGTGCTCAACAGTACAATACTCTCAGAATAGAAATGCAGAATGCAACGCGCCGGTTCCTACCATCGAATACGATCGTGCTCTGTGTGTGCCTGTTTGTTTGTGTGTCCCGGGCGGGTCGGTCACCTTCCCGGAATCTTCTAGGGCAGTGCCTCTCCCCGCTCCCCCCCCCCCCCCCAGCTCACCTCCCTCCCCTCTCCCTCCTGTGCGAACGCAGAGAAGCTAGCAGCTTTCCCGCACCTCGCTTTACCCTCACCAAGCAAGCGCCACTATTCGCTAGAGAGAGGAGAGAGAGATAAACAACCACACTTAATTACCAGACCACGCACTTTCTCTCTCCGTCCCATCGATTCTACCTCCTCTTCCTCCGACGCGCGGCGGAGATCGATCGATCGATCCATCCCTCCCAGCGCGCGCGAGCGGTCAATGCGAGCGCCAGCCAGAGGCAGATGAATCGCTTCCCGTGTCCCTCGCGATCGTCCTGCTAGCTAGCTGCCGAGTCAAATTCACCCGCAGCGAGGAGGAGAGAGAAGGGATCCGAGACAGACAGATAGGAGTGGTAGATATAGATAGGCTCATCGCGGATAGATCCCCCGCCCGCCTCCTCTTCACTCTCTCCCTAGCAAGCAACCAAGCCAGCAGCCTCCACTCCATCGCGCGTCGCATCAAGGCCGCCGCAACAGGGACAGCCGCTAGCTCGAAAGGGAAGGCATCCGATCGAGACGACGAGGAGGCCGCGTCGCCATGGAGTTCGCGAGCTCTTCCAGTAGGTTTTTGAAAGAGGAGGACGAGGAGGAGGAGCAGGAGCCGGAGGAGGAGGAGGACGAGGACGAGGAGCCGTCCCCGCGCGAGATCCCCTTCATGACAGCGGCCGCCACGGGGGGAGCTGCGGCGGCCTCCCCGTCGTCCTCCTCGCCCCCCGCGGCGTCGGCTGCCCTCCGCTCCAGCGACGGCGCCGGGGCGTCGGGGAGCGGCGGCGGCGACGTGGAGGTGGAGGTGATCGAGAAGGAGCACATGTTCGACAAGGTGGTGACGCCGAGCGACGTGGGGAAGCTCAACCGGCTGGTGATCCCGAAGCAGCACGCGGAGAAGTACTTCCCGCTGGACGCGGCGGGCAACGAGAAGGGCCTCCTGCTCAGCTTCGAGGACCGCGCCGGCAAGCTATGGCGCTTCCGCTACTCCTACTGGAACAGCAGCCAGAGCTACGTGATGACCAAGGGCTGGAGCCGCTTCGTCAAGGAGAAGCGCCTCGACGCCGGGGACACCGTCTCCTTCTGCCGCGGCGCCGGCGACGACGCCGCGCGGAACCGCCTCTTCATCGACTGGAAGCGCCGCGCCGTCTCCCGCGACCCGCACGGCCGCATGCCCCGCCTCCCGCTCCCCATGGCGCCCCTCGCCTCGCCGTACGGGCCCTGGGGCGGCGGCGCGGGCGGCTTCTTCATGCCGCCCGCGCCGCCCGCCACACTCTACGAGCACCACCGGTTCCGACAGGGCCTCGACTTCCGCAACATCAACGCCGCCGCCGCGGCTCCTGCGAGGCAGCTCCTCTTCTTCGGCTCCGCCGGAATGCCCCCCGCGCGCGCCTCCATGCCGCCCCCGCCCCCGCCTCTTCCGCCTATGCACAACATTATGATGGTGCAACAACAACCCAACCCCGCCATGGCCACGGCAGCTCTACCACCCATGGTTCTCGACTCCGTGCCACTCGTCAACAGCCCAACGGCGGCCGCGAAGCGCGTGCGGCTGTTCGGAGTCAACCTCGACAACCCACAACCAAGCGGCGGCGGCGAGTCAAGCCAAGACACCAACGCATTGTCGCTGAGGATGCCGGGATGGCAAAGGTTGAGGTTCCTCGAATCGCCTCAGCACGGCGCCGCCAGTGCAGCGGGAGCGGAGTCCTCTGCAGCCTCGTCGCCGTCATCATCGTCGTCATCCAAGAGAGAAGCGCACTCGGCATTGGATCTCGATCTGTGAGATGGATTGCTCGATCGATCCATCAGGCGACCTCGTCGATGGATTCGGAGCGTACAAAAGGAAAGTTGAACAATTCTTCCTTCCGTCTGCTACCTTCTTCTTCTTCAACTTCTTCACCTTTTGAGATTCCATTATAACTTTTGATGATAGAATTTAGCTTCTTAACATTTTGTTTTCCAATTTTTGTTTCGGCCATTCAGATTCTTGTGTTGGCTTGACAATATATAGAGAGAAGTTAGGCGAATTAATCATTATTAATGCTTTCATATGGTTTCGAATCTGACTCAGTTTTTGTTTCACCACCATTGATCAACACATTTTCCCTCTGGCGATTCCATTTCATTACGATATGGTAACTTACTCTTTATCTAGTTTGGTTGGACAATTCGGGTTGCCCCTACATATGATAACACGGCTCTAAATATGCACTTCTCACAGCATCAATACCAAGATCTGAATCATAACAAAATATGTGCGGTGCAATATGCATTGTCCCTTTCTTGCATCATATGTATGATATCTTCTCGTCTTAGATTGGAGTTGCAACCACAGCTCTAAGAAAGCATGGAGAGTCTACGACATTGACTGCAGATTTGTGGCAATCAACATGCAGCAAGGCAAATTCATGGAGCTAGCCACAAGCATTAGAGGTCAGATGTTAAAATTCTAAATCCTCTCATCTCATTGCATCAATACTGTGTGTTCACCATCTCTTATGCATGTTTGTGTTGTCGTTAGTGCTGCCACTCTCTTGTTTTCATTTTCGTGCTTTTGGGGGCCTCACTTTCTGTACTGGTGTTCCCTCTTTGTCCACAGTACATATATACCATGATGCATCAATGTTAGTATAGTAGTAGATCGTATATGGTGGGCACTAGCACAAGCAAAATGAAAGAATTTTCTTCGTGTGGTTTTACGCAAGGTCAACCGAAATTAACCCCTATGGCTGGGCCAAATTATGTGTAGTTTGGTTTGTCTGGGCCTTGAGTGGTATAGACTCCAAGAGTTCTTTATGGCCCCCCCTGGCAATCTGTAAAGAGGGAGAGTAGGGAGCATTGTCACTGGCCATAACTTCTTTGTACAGTCTGATGGACGATTTATGGGAGAAGAGGGCCAGTACTAACCTCTACTGTTGCTGTAGTAGTAGGAACAGTGCTGCGATGAAGTGCACCTCTCTCTCTTGGAGTAGTCTTGGTTATGTTCTGTGTTGTCCTTTGTGTGCGAGACAGCGAGGAGAGAGCCTGTACATCTCCGTCTCTTTTCCTCTTGCTTTTTCACTGCAGTGAGTAGGTACGGCGTGTGTGCCTGCTGGGAGCAATGGAGGCAAAGGTCACGTACTGGCTGGGGAATAGGTATCCATAACTAGCAAGGTGTAGGATGGGATCCTTTTGCACTGGTGAGGCTAGAATAGATATGTATAGATGCTGTCTACTGACAAAAGTACCTTTGGTCCGTTGTAAGCTGGAAAAGGCAACGTGGAGTTATGGAGAGGTAAAAAAGAGTAGTGCAGTGTCTATATGTGTTTGCTTGTTCATCTCCGATCTCTCTACGTGTGGTTTGTTCGATAACTATCACCTTTCTTTTCTGGTTTTGCTGCACTCAGTACATGATGCTTAACTTCAACTCCATACATGGTTCTGATGTGCTTGGGTGTATCATTTGTAGAACATCTTATTTTGTTTTGTTTTTTTCAAAGAGAACATCTTGTGGTCTCAAAAATAATATAGAAGTAGACCCTCCGCTAAATGTTAGCAGTACTGGATACAATATTGAACGCATCTGGTGCTCTGTAACTATAAAGAAATGTCTTAATGTTAACCAACACGTTGGATCAACATTTGAAGAAACCTTTAGATGAAACCATAGCCAATTTTGTTCATATTATTGTCACAACTGCTCCCTTTTCGCCACTACTATAGAACATGCATTTTATCACATTACACATTGTTTCATCAATGTATAACTTAAGGGCGGCGCTAATTAGCATAGTGCTATACTTTCCTCCCTAATTGTTACTCCATCCGTTCCAAAATGTAGGTAGTATATTTTGGAACAGAGAGAGTACAACTTAATTTCTGTGTCCAACTTGACATGGACAAGTACGTCAGACAGCCACATTAATTCCTGTTTGTTTGTTTTTTTACTTTCAGGCAAGACATAGAATGCACAGATATAAACTTAGTGTACACTTGATGGGTGATATGTATCTAAAGCTTGCAAGATCAAGCAATTTTTATTTCATCAGTTTGAAAAAAAAAACACTCAGTTATCTGTCACTATACAAATCGTTCCATGCTTCTGAAGAAAACTTCCAAAGATAGTAAATTTGGATTGTACCCTAAGCTGTTTTAGAATCTGCAAACTGTTTTGGTGCAGCACAGCAGCAGTACATTATTACAAGTTATCTCTTTCAACATTCATTTGTTGATTAAACATGCATGAATCAAATTATTAAGAGTAAAGTGCATCCACCATACATGAAGTTGTCTCATTATTTCAATTTGGTCCAACAAGTTGTAAACGTTGCACACACATGCATGAAGTTGAATCATTGTATCATTTTGGTCCAACAAGTTGTAAACGCTGCACACACGTGCATGAAGTTGCATCGTTATAATATTTTGGTCCAACAAGTTGCAAAAACAGCAAATACTAAGCATCGATTCAGGCAGCTACTTTAGTATCATGACAACTGAATAGAATTTTTATAGTCTATGTCGGTACACAATATGATGTAAGCATGGTTTATGTCAATTTTATGTTTTAGAACCTTATGTTTTTACATCATGCGCTTATACCCATCCAAATCCTCATTAGCATGCCACACCTACGAAATACAGATTTCTAATGTACATTGGATTGTATATGCACACTGTGAACTAATTGTATGGCGGGTGCAGTACTTGCAACTTGTTGGACCAAAATCATACAAGGATGCAACTTCATGCATGTGTATGCAGCATTTACAACTTGTTGGACCAAAATGAAACAATGAGACAACTTTATGTATGGTGGATGCACTTTACTCAATTATTAAATGCTTCATGACTATACACATAATGGTTTTGATGGCTTTAACTGATTAGGAAAATGATAGACCTTAACAAGCTACACAACAATTCACCATGGATCCAAAGATATAATATCAATTGGGCCCTTAAAAAATAGAGATTGCACGCCCTTTTTCTTGAGGTGGGTGCATAGATTTTTCACATTTGGACTACGGCTTATGATAATGTTTGGTGGCAGAACTTAATTTTTGTCAAAAACGTTTGGTGGTCAATCATAATATTTTGATATCTTCTCCCATCCTAGAAACATGTGACTTATATGGCAAATGATTCAACAAACTACTATTGCATATTTTCATTTGATATACTTGCCTATGTAGTACTACAAAAACCTAGTTAAAATTAATGAATGATAACTGTATAATTTAACATAACCTTTGATATAATATATATGTTGATTTCCTTAACTTCATTTACGTGGGTAGGCACAGCATACAAATCTATACTTACATGGGTAGGCACAGTATACAAGTGCACTTGTTTTTTGTTCTGCAAAGCTAGCTAGTAGCTTCAAACACCGGACTACTGAACAATTATGACTTGATGCCAATGAGCCATTATTTTTGGAAAATGGAGGTCGAGTACGGAGTACCAATATACCAGCCATGAGCAAATACATTTGAATATGGTTTTTACTTCTTTCTACTTTATAAACTAGGCTGAAAGCACCATTTCTGAACATATTTTATCTCACACCATGCTCAACATTTATGTTTTATTTGCATGGTTCCTGAATGTGTGGACGTCATTTAAATGTAAGATAATTGATTTTATTCTATATGAATCTAAAATCTATAGAATGTTAAAATGATAGATTGTCTGTTTCATTTTGTAGCTAGAACAAATGCTCTTTAGTATCATCAGTCGGGTCGAGAGATATAAATTAATGCTACATGGGGTTATGCAAGTCTTTTGCAATTGAATTCTTGTATGATCTTCGTGCTTTATATGTGTGAAACAAGTAGTATAAATATATAGAACATACGGATGCATATTTTATCTTCATCTTTACTGTTTTTTTGAATAGGTTTGTGGCTCATTGCCATTATGCTTGTCTTCTAGACATGCATGATTGAGTGTCAAATCTCGTCTTTATGCTTTTGCATATGGTATTATACCCCTTTTTATGAATATGACCACAATTAAGAAGGTTCCTCGTGTAGGCAAAGGTAAGGACCATGAACACTCACGTACTAATGTGTTAAGTCTAAACAAGCTTGCCACACTACACACATGAGGACACCCGGCCAAGAGCTTGTAGCTAGCATGGCAATTTTGGTGCATGAAGCATATGTTGATGCCATGCATCCTCGTTAATTTGCTAGCATGGCAATATTGCTGCATGAAGCATATGTTGATGCCATGCATGCTCGTTAATTTTTAGTTACTTTGTTGTGCCCGCATGCATGGGTGCAAAAAATAAAATTGTGGTACTACTGATTCGATGCATTGAATCGATCAGCACTGTATAGTTTGGTAGAAAATTGTCCCTCCACATATATATTCTCATCATATGCATAGATATGCATAGGTTTAGTTATTTTGTACTACCAACTTTTTATTTTGGAAAGCTAGTCGTGGTATGGGTTTTTGACTTTTCACCCTAGCAAAATCCCCTTTAGTATATAGTTTGTCGGCACGTTGATTTCATCTGTGGAGTGGTCGGAATGCAACATATATACATTCGAGTCGTACTGCCTAGTGACAAATTCTATGCATGCACGTATATCTCTCGATATTATTTATGGCCGGGCAGCCCTCTTTTACTATATCTGACTGTTTTTTCTCAACCCAATACACCAGATCCTGGTTGCATGGCTTGGTAGATTGTCTCTTGTGCCGGCATATATAGTAATTTTGTTCCATGTTTACTAGTACGTGACAAGGTCACGGGGAAGTTTTCATATCCGTTTTTTGAGAAAAGAAAATTATGTTTATGGGACAATGTAAAACTTTATTTTTCACAAGACAGATTGCTAAAATAGATTTTTTTTTTGTCTCAGCGTATGCTAAAGTGTAGTTTGGTCTACAACACAACACACCGTACAAACTAATTATTTTTAGCTACCAAGAAAGGTAACAACCCTTAAACACTTGGTCCCATGCCTGACATCAACACTCGTTTTAGGCTATTCATATCCTCTCTTTCCCTTCATCAGAAGCTCTCTTCTATCTATCGTCAGCGTCCAGCGCGAGCCAACTGACATGTTGGAAGTAGGAGCTGAGCCACGTTGTGGCTTGTGGGTGCGGCCAGACCCACAAAAAAATTACAATTCATTATCATTTTTGGATTTTTACTAAATTTTACTTGAATGTCTATACATGTTATAAGGCGCCGCACCCCCCCCCTCTATTTCATTCAAGCTCTGCCCCTGGTTGGAAGCACAGCAAACATGGGTAGGAGGCTGCATTGGAGCTGCAGTAGTGCCCCCATGCTCCCCCGCCGCCAGTAGTGTCGCCGCCTCACTGCCATGCTCCTCCTCTAGCTACCATCCCAAGCCCTCCTCCCCGCAGTGCCATGCTCCCATGATCAACATTAGGATTGGATCGGTTTCCTCTCAATTATCATCAACAAGCCTGTATGAGCCAAGCGTTTCCCCCACATACCTGGCGGACGCTCGCAGCGAGCCACACTATCTTAGGTCCCAGCGCTGCCACTATCACACCTCCCCCTGATCCTTAGAACTCAATATTTTTTAATAGGGAAAAGTCTATTGTTCAACCTTCAACTGTTACATCAGTCTGATTCTCAACCCACAACTATAAACCAGACACTAAAGGCCATCCAACTATCCAAACCATGCAAAATTAGCTCTCCCATTGGGTGGTTTGGAAGGCAGTTTTCTATTTTTCAAAAATTAAAAAATCATAACTAATTTATTTCAAAATTACAAAAATATGAATTTGGTGCCATTTTTTTCCATATATGTTGGTGCACCATTGGAGCTTATTGCATATTATTTATTTTATTCTAATTATTATTTTTAGAAAAATTAATAAGACACTAGTAATATAAACATATAATACCCAGATAATATTAAATAATATGCCAATAGGTTGGTTACATTTTAAGAGAACTTTTGGCATTGATTTCATATTTTTGGTGTCTAAAATGAATTGGTTATAGATTTTTAAGTTTAAATATAATTTTTGCTATTTCTATCAAATCAGAAACCACCTTCAAAACCACCCAAAGGGCCAATTTTGCACAGTTTGGATAATTTAATGGTCTTTAGTGTCCGGTTTTGTAGTTGTGGGTTGAAAATCAGACTTTTGTAATAGTTGGAGGATGAAAAATAGACTTTTCCCTTTTTAATATGGCAGTCTGCTATAGACCAAAAAAGTATTTTCTTGAACGTCGGGAGACAATTGACTTTTGCGATTTGATGCACGCAAATTCACGTGTTTAGTGTTTCAGAAACAAATTTTCCAAAATGGCATCCACAACAGTCACTGTTTGCCTTACATGTTTGTTTGGCACAAGGTATATATGGTTGATGTATACCATGGACTCGGATTATAGATCCTAAACAAACTCACAAATTAAGGTATGCATGGTTTAAATGTTAAGTCAATTTAAATTTTATTACCAGCTGCCTCAATTTTAGACGTAGATAGGTATATATAGCCTACTCCCTCTGTCCCAAAAAAGAATGCACTTCTAGACATTCACTAGATTCATAGCATCTCTAATGAATCTGGACAATTTCTTATCCAGGTTCACTAAAGAGGCTATGAATCTAGACACCCAGTAACACGGCTAAAATTGGATTCTTTCCGGAGTGGAGGGAGTATGCATTTAACAAGTTCGCTTCATATATATCCTAACAAACTGGAACAAGTTGGCTCATTTGCAAATCTGTAGTTGTACTGTTGTTCTTCAGTAACAAAAGATTGTCGAACGCTGTGGACAACATACCCACTAATGCTACTATTGGACCCTATTTGGTGTTTGCATGTTAATCATCACAAGATGTAGTAAAAAAGATAATGGTATAAAGTCTGATAAAAATCAGAAAACATCAAACCTATAAACTATAGTTTTTATTGGTAACCATAGCCATAGGATGTATTACGGTTTGAAAAAACATCCATCAAGTAATATAATGTAATACCTAAATTAGCCAACTATATTAAAACGTAACCTAAAATAAACCCTACTATCACCATCTTAATTATTGACCAGTTTGTGAATATAAATAACTAAACCTCAAAATTTGCATCTATATTACCTACTCCCTCCGCCGCCAAATAGATATCATTCTCGCCCCCAAGAAAAACATCTTTCAACATTAGCCAATTATATATAAAATAATATTAATATTTATAATACACCATTAGTCATTATATAGATATTTGAATCTAGTTTTTTAACAAATTTATTAAAAATATAAATATTGCACATATTTTTCTACAAATCGAGTAAAAGTTGAAAAAGTAACACGTGCATGCATCCCATAACGACATCCTTTGTGGGACGGAGGGAGTACATATCAGCATTATATATGAAAGTCCCAAGGTCAATATATTATTTCGGGTTATGTCATTTTCAATATCGCAAATAGTAACCTACGTTGTACTTGCATGATGTGCCGGCGTGTTGACTATGTATAAAAAAAAGCAATGAGAATAGTGATTTCCATATTAATGCGGTGAAAAGCGTTAAACTGTGAATATGAATGAAAATGTGTATAGAGTACTAGCTAGAGAGAGAGAGGGTACAAGGCATAGCCACGTTTCTCTTAGTATGTCTCAAAATACAGGGCACGCCTCCTTCTCGGCTCATTGCAATGATTGAGCATGGGGTATAAAAACCATATTTATTGTCTTCTCTTGGCTTGTATTGGTTGTAAAAGGAGAATTAAATGTGTACCTTGGTGTCTGCGCTAAAGGAGTTTCACCTTCTATTATGGGACGGAGGGAGTATTTTTATCCTCAAGTTCTTGTACTTATGTGGATGACGGGCAAGCACAAATAATTCGCCCTTTAAGTACAAAGATGTAATATTTTAAAACTATTTTTGTGGTTATAATCTAATTATTTTAAAAACAAATTAGCGCTAGAAATTAAACATGTTCACTCAGTTTTTTTTCCAATTGCCCTACATGATGGTGAAGGGAATTTCATAAAAGTTCTATAGGAAGCCCCCATCCCGCATCTCTCTACTTTAAACTTCCATGAATAAGTTGTCTCAAAAGATTTATAACTATAGGAAGTTACATAGGAAGAAAGATTAAAAAAGGCAATGCAGGGAAATCAAGCACAACGTGCCCTTTATGGTCCCGTTTCTGTGGCCTCCCTTTTGGGATACCATAGATAGTCCTTCCTTCATAATTTTTTTATTCGACGGTGGTGGTTGCTAAGCTTCCTTTTTCTAATTAAATTTCATTCTAATGGAAAGAACAATAAAACAAATATGTAGGAAGTTTTACAATTTTATATTTTTCAAAGGCACAATGGGAAATGTTGGTCTCATGTTGCAACAAAAGGAGGAAAAAGAAATTCTAGATGATGGGATATATTGTTTTCCCGAATTGCTCGTACACCACTGGTAAAGCCCAAGTGGTGCCATTGTATTTATTTATCTATCTATTTCGTCTTGTCTCACCATTATTGGAGAACTCTCTTGTACAAAATTTACCTAGACGATTTCTCACCATTGCAGAACTCTCTTGTACAAAGTTAGGTTGGTCGGTAAAAATTCATGGACAGTTTCTCTTTCGTTAAGGTTCCAATATAATATAAAACAGTACTGTCTGTAAACGTTATCCTACGCTTTGGTAGCTATATAAGAATATTCGCTTATCTGTAACTTTTTTACTATACTAGATACAAACAGATACGCTTCCAGCTATTAACAAATGCTCCAAAAATTAGAACAGATGAGTACTTTTAAAAAGCCACTTCGTTCTCTCATAGTGTGTCAAAGCGAGGCTGCGAGCCTTTCAAAACTTGGTGCCTAACTTACGTACCAGCAATGGTCGTTCATTCATGGACTTATCGTTCCGCAAGTTTTACAACACCACAGAGCAAACGGACGTATATATGATGGTCGACAGCACTACAGAAAAGAAAATTTACGACCAACGTAGCAGCCACAACTCACACGACGTGAGCCCGCAGCACGCTGTGTACTCCGGGCGACTCCAAAATAATAGCTCGGTACGAGCAGCAAACATGAGAGCGACAAGTGCCCCAGCCTTTGGCGGCCGCACGCACCAAGAACCAAAAAAAAAAACGCACGAAAAGAACCGCATGCCACGCACCCTCTTGATGAGTCATACCAATGCGTGGATCTGCTGCTGCTGCTCTCTGATGGATACCGGCCAGAAACTGAAGCCGGTAAAGAACGATGGTAGGAGTACTCTGCTGGCCGGATTGGCAGCGAGTCCATGCCCAAGACAACTAGTCTACGCGCAGGCCGGCCCTGCAGCTTTAATTTATGTGTGCCCATGTATATCACACCAGCAGCCTTTTTGTTGCAGTACGCTCCTGCAGTACTTCTATCTGCTTACTATCTTAACCTCAATCGTCAATCGATGCTCTTACTTGATGATGCATGTATCAGTAGAATATCTTCAGTGTATGCTGGTGTTTCCGGCAGCAGTTTTTTATCTCATGTCGGCAAGGACCGGATTGCAATGACGCAATGTATAGGCAAAATTAAATTGCAAATAATTACTTGTACTTCTCCACCAACTAGCAGCGGTGGTGGGCGGCTGGGCGGTGGCTATATCGCCGGCGAACACAGAGGAAGCAGCAGTAGCAGCTGGCTCTCACCGGCAGTGCTATCACATGACGAGCCGTGTACTTAAACCAAATTAGGACTGGATCATCGATGTGCCCAATTATATTAACGCACTTGTTTATGTCTCGAAACAAAAGACCGCGGTACACGTACTACGTACCATGACGGGGCAGATGCATGCATGTAGATGTTGCCGAGGTAAAAACCACATGTGAGTAGATTTTACATGCACAGCTACGAGCTGCTACCTTTTACCAACCTACGGCCCGGCAGTGTCCAGCTGTCGATCGGCCGGGGGAGCAGCAAGCGGTTGCTGATGGGACGGCAGTGCAAGAGACAAAGTCGCATGGCGCTGCCGCGGCGTCAGGTGCCGTCAGGGGAGGGCGGGCGCGCACCAAAGCCAGCGGCCCAGCGCTGCCAAACACGCCCGCCGCATGCATGCACACGCCTGCGCCCGTCAGTACCGGCCGGCCGGAGACGTACAGCGAGATCGATCGATGCGGCGGAGGTAGTCGGAGTCGGAGCTAGCAGCCGCGCACGGCGCCCGATATGCGCCGTCGTCTTCGCCCACGCCGGCCGTGTCCGGACGCCCGATCGAGTGTAAAAAAGCTACGGAGAGATGGGGGAAAAAGTTTCAGGGAGCTTTTTGGCGCCGACAGGCGCGGGAGCGGATAACGATTAACGAACGCAGCTGGCCGATCGGAGGGGGAGATTGACGAAGAAGAAAGAGAGAAATTTTCAGTAGCAGCTGGCAGCCAAATGCAGCTGCGAAAACGACGGCTCGGCAGAAAGTCGGGGGAGGCCAGGCCAAGCCAGGCAGCGAGCTGGCTCTCAAAGCTTGTAGATCGAGCGAAGGAGAGGAAGATGCCAATGAGCCCATCGTGGAGAAGAGGGGGTGGGGGGGGGGCATCTTCGAAAGGGTAGCCTGGTCCTGACACTTGGGGCCGCCCTCGCAGCAGTCGGTGGTCCTATATTATCTCGTCTCCCGGAGGCCTCTCCTCTCCTCCTCGTCAAGAAATTATTGGAGTTATGGAGTGCTACGTAATGGCCATGCCTTTCCCGAGTAACGCAACACGGAAAAAAAATATATAACCAGCGCACAGGCTGTGCGAGTCGCTCGATCGATCAACGCTTGGTCCATGCGCTGATGATGCGCAGATGGGCCAGTAGTACATCATACATTGTCTGAATGTGCCACTACTACTACACACTCCTGCTGTCCAGCATTCAATTTGCGTCGTCGAAATTAAAACGGATTACAAAAATATATGTTAGTCCACAATGATCATGACTGTAGTATATCACTGCCAACTGCTTTCTGCCCAGGCCTGGCAGCGAATCCAAAGGTAAGAAAGAGCTCTGCGCGCATGCGCAGGAAGGAAGCTTTCTCGTCCTGCAGCTAGCATCGGGGCATTCAGGCACAGACGCGCAGCGACGGAAGCAGCCGCGCTAAGCGAAGGACTCGCACATACACAGTACCGGGGCATGGTTACAGGTTGTGGCGATTGCTCAGGGGCATGCATGCAGCGCACAGCAAGCCATCAGGACATGGGCGCCGGCGCAGGCGCGCCATGCATGCGCCGCTGCTTGCTTTTACATGACATGAACAGGCGTCTTAGCCAGCTCCTCGTCTGAGACTGTTGTGTGATCTCCTTCCCTCCCTCCTCCGGCCGCTTTTGAGCTGTTCGTCGCATACACAAGGGGCGCCACGCCGCAGGCTTTTGCATGCCTCCACGGCCCGGCCCGGCCAGGCGCCGCGGCAACAGTGTCGGCGTTGCCCACCGGTCCGAGTCGGACCGGCCGCTTCTCCTCCTGTGGCCCCCGTGTACTTCCCTCGCCTGCATGCCAGTCGATCGCTACCAGCCACGGCGACCCCGATCCCGGCGGGCCGGACTGGCACACCGGCCTCTTCAATCTTCATCGAGCTATATATGTTAATTACTGCCCTGGGTGGATCATGGTGGCGTGCAAGTTGGTGGCCGTGAGAGCGACCATGCAGCGCGCGAGCGTACAGGGACCCGGCTAGCTAGTACTCCTACCACGCAACGACGACGGCGAGTTTAAGTGCGACGACTGCGACGTCGCGCGCGGATGCAAGCGAGATAAGCTAGCTGCTTGCTAGCGAGTGTCATGTCATGTGTCGTGTCCGATCCGACGGTCATGTGACACGGCCGGCCGGGGATCGATCGCGGGTGGGCGCAGCGCAGGGCGAGCGTACGAGAGCCCCACGCCCTGAGGGAGACCTGGCGGGGAAAAGCGGCGACACCGTACACTTCGCTGTCGCAAACCAAAGCAAGCAGGGTCCAAACAGCTGACCTATGCCGGCCAAGATTTGACACGGGCCGGGGGGGGGGGGGGGGGGTGATCGGATCGGATGAGATGCGAGCGGCGCGTGCAGTTCCGAGCTCGCCGATAGCAACGCGACATTCTCCCGCCGGTAGCGTCCAGGGGCTACTGGTTCGACTCGTCCCGTTCCATCGCTGTCCCCGCGGTTCATACGGACGCCACGCCATTGCTGTCGTGCTATGTTGCTGTGCGCGCAGTGTGTCGCGATTTGCCAATTTGCCATGGCGACAAAGAAACGGAATAAAGGACGGGCCGTGAATTCAGGCCATGTTGTTGCAGCCCATACGGCTTAACAAAAGGCTGACTGAAGCAAGGCCTCGATGGGATTTTGGCCCGCGCGATGGTGTATGTGGCTGTGTGTATGACGGCGGGCCGATATTGCTGCGGCCCATCAAAGGCTGAAGCAGGGCCTACTATTGTTCCATGTTAGCCGTCGGATGTGCAAGCTGACGTTACAAGCTTTCCCTCAAAAAAAAACAGAGAGAGAGAGAGAGAGCTGACGTTACAAGCTTACAGCGTTACACGTTGGCTCAACCAAATATTATTGGGTTTGCTGGAGTTTGTTTTTTCTTAGCGCAAGCCAAAATGATAATATGTAGACCTGTTGTAACCAAATAACCAATGAAAACTTGTTTCTCCAAAAATACTCAATATTTTTAATTTTTCTCTAGCCTGTAGCCTCTCGGCGGTCAGCAACCTTTATTACAATATTCTAAGTTCATACACTGATCCCCTAAAAATACTCATGAAACATGTGTACGTATTTTTTAGGGTTTAGGATTTTTTTAGGATTTTTCCAAAAAAAAAACATGTTTTATGATATTCCTATTCCACTAAATCCACACAACCGCTAAGAGCTGGATAAAGTTAGCACGCCCTATTTAATTCGTCATTTTTTCTACCGTTTTAGAGCGCTTGTCTATCTAAGCTAGAACCACAGCGATTGTTCTCTCTTCTGGACTGTAATGTTTTGAATGCAAATCTTATGACTTGACGATTCATATAACGAACTCCCTGTATGTGCTTTTGCAGACTCTGAGCTCGAATTCCACGAATTATATTCATAATGTCTGTCCATTGTAGTCTGAATTATTGTGCATGGTTGTCTCATGCATTTGAACTTCCTCACGAGTATTGCAAGCATCTGCACTTGTAAAGAGTGCAAGTGTCTGTACTTCATGTCTGTAAAGATTGCTACAGCTGCCTTGCCCAAGAAATTTTTCGCACGCCACTATGTACAAGAGCCAAGATACATATTCAGACGGAGGTTCTTGGGAACCATAAAGATTATATCACATTGACTGCATCGTAAGGCGTCTCCGCAGGCATCACACGGCGTCGGAGTACTGCTCTGAACTATAGTACAGTAAACATTTGCCAATCGCCGATTACACTGTGGCAACCAAACATTGGCACAAGAGGCATGCTTTGAAACAGCAGATGAGCAGAGCTGCTTCAACAGGGAGAGGCCTCACTGAGACGGTGGGACCTGCTCTGGATATTAACAAGCGGTCAAGCGGATCGCGGCCGTCCGCCTTCACGGAAGCTGGTGGTGCAGGGTGTCCGGCGACATGGAGATCATCTGAAGCAGGCTCGAGCTGGAGAACGTCTCCTCGAGGGAGATCTCGATCTTGCTGCTGCTCCCATTGTTGTCCCTGAGAATGTGCATCAGCTCCTTGGCGACGGCGAGCATGCAGAGCCCGTTCTCGGCGCTGGACAGGCACCGGACGGCGAGCTCGAACACCTTCCTCACCTCGTCCTGCGACGCCGGAAGCTGCTTCCCCGACAGGAGCGCCGGGTCGATGACCTCGTGGAGCCTCCCTTCCCTCACCTTGGGCGCAACCAAATCGAACGGGATCTGCTGCCTCAGCCCCGTCAGGAGCTCGATCAGTAGGTGGCCAAAGTTGCACACGACGTCCTGGTCGTACGAAGCAGAGTAGTACGTCGCCGGCCTGGTGAGCTTGTATCCGGCGATCTTGGCGGTGAAGTCGGTGTCGAGGAAGATCTCGCTGGACTTGAGGTCGTGGAGGAACGTCGGGGCGGTCTCGTGCGCCTGCAGGTACGTGAGCGCGCTGGCGAGCTCGATGGCGATGTTGACACGGTGGTACCAGCTGAGGACACGGCACTTGATCTGGCGCAGGTGCTCCTCCAGCGTGCCGCCGGCGAAGTGCTCGTGCACCAGCAGCAGCGCGTTGGTGGAGTCGAGGCAGAAGCCCACGACGCGGGCGATGCTTGGGTGGGAGATCTCGGACAGGAGCTCGATCCGGTCCAGCACCAGCCTCAGCTTCGCCTGCGTCTCGTAACCGATCCGCTGCACCGCGACCAGGGAGCCGTCGTCGAGCACGCCGGCGTGCACCGTGCCGTCCACGGTGTCCACGGCCTTCTCGCTGTCGAACCTTTTTGTTGCTTCCTCCAGCTGCTCGTACGTGAACTGCTTGGCGTCGCACACGCTCCGGAGGATCTTGGGGATGCACGCCGGGTCGAGATCCCATCGACGACTGTCCTTGGAAGGCTGCCTCAGGAAGAGCCAGAACGAGACGGCCGCTGCCAGGAAGAACAGCGCAACGAAAAATCCTGTGCACGTACGCAGCGACATCAGTGAAAAACGACTGCAAGTATACTTATCTTGCTGATCAAACCGGCCAATGTGTGCGTGCGAGATGCGGTGAACACGTACCAGCAAGAATAACTGCCTTCTTCGAGCAAAACCGTCCCTGGCAACAATCCCTGCTGTCACTTGCTTGCCCACCATTGCTGCAGGCTGTTTACGTATACAAACGCGCGTAAACATTTGAGGACTCGTACGCCGTCGGCATGGCACGTCGATCGTACGAAAGCGGTCGAACCAAGCAAGTAGTATACTTACATGTGCCTTTGGAGCAGCCTGTGCCCTGCGCGAAGCCATCCCCGACGAGACCCGGCGCGCAGGCGCACCGCACGCCGTCGTGCACCGCCGTGGCATTCACGAGAGCCGCGCCATCGGCGCACCTCGCCATGGCACTTCCCCTCGGCACGCCCCACTCGACCTCGATCCCCCTCACGACCCCACCCGCCGGAGCCGACCGGTTCTTCACCCAGCTCGAGAACCCCCTGCACCCATATTCCGCGAACACGCCCAGCCCGTTCCCGGGCTTCCAGACGGTGCCGTCCGACAGCGGGTAGCAGCACCCGGAGGACTTCTTGCCACCGCCGCATGTCGCGACGGTGTCGTCACAGCCGGCGCGGCAGAGCGAGGAGTCCTCGCAGGCGTAGAGGCGGAGGACGTTGGCCGGCGTGACGCCGAGGAATGGAGCCGCGGCGTCGATCGCGGACGCCGGGGAGGTCGGGCGCGAGAAGGGCGCGTACGCCGCGTCGCAGGGGGAGGACGCCGACGCCGCGGGGGCGTAGTCGAGGAGGAGCGATCCCGATGGGAGGAAGGCGAGGACGCGGAACGCGACGGCGGAGCCGAGCGTGAGGGTGAGCGTGGCGTTGGCGTCGCAGGAGAGGCGGAAGAGGGAGGAGGAGTTGGCGACCCCGCAGGCGGAGGAGGAGTTGAGGTGGAACGGGAAGGGAAGGACGAGGTCGCCGCAGCGGTCGGTCCCGCCGCCACAGCTGCTGTTACCGGCGGCCTGCGCGGCGGAGGCGGCGACGACGAGAACAAGGAGGAGGAATCGGAGGCTGGGCGGTGGAAGAGGAGGACAGGCCGGAGCCATCGTGGGTGGCGGTGGGCGGTCGTGGACGCGCGGCATGCTGGTGGAGAGCACTCCAGAGTAAGTAGCCTTGCCGGGTAGTTGTAGGTGGACGGACTTCGGTTGGCGCGCAGGGGGTGAGGGGGAGTGGAAGACCTGTTTCCCGGGCGGGGAGGGAGGGGGAGGAATCGGCTCTGGAGCTCGAGTGCTCGGCAATCAAACGACCAACGGCTGCCAACGACTGTTGGGCGCCGGATTCGGCGCGGAGCCCACGCGCCAGCGGGTGGGTTTGCTTGGGCTTGTTTGGAGCCGACTGAGCTTGCGCATTTCCATGGCGCTCCGAGATAGGTGCAGCAACAGTAATGGTGACTTGAGTTTGAAGGTTTTCTTTTTACTCTTTTTCTTTTCTATTGTGTCAGAGTTTTACATGGTGCATATAGTACGCTTTGGGGTATTTTGGAAAGTGAGAAATGACCTTTGCTTTCGAAATCATCTTTATTGGTGTAACCCAGTATTGAGCTGCAGTACTTAGCTTGATGGCTGATGCTGCAGCAAACTAAGCCAATTTTTTCACCATATTAATGAGGAAAAGCTATCCCTCACTTCATCGATTTGGAGCCTCTCCTCACTCAGATTTTAGACCATTAGATCTAGAAATGGATGGCTCAGATTTATCCTTGTCTCTCCACCTTATCTTCTTCCTCTATATAAAAAAATCCCGCTCCCCTCCTAAAAAATCTGCACCCCTAATGAGTTTCCATAGACATATATGTGTTTCCATATATACCATGTATGTGTGTTTCTAGGACATGCTAGATGCTTCTGGTGGGTTTTATAATCATATGGTTTCACTACTGCAGAATCCGCATCACAGTCGGTTCGTAACCCCCATCACAACCGGTTGGAGGAGGTGTTTGTATCGTTGGATGACATTTTTGTCTCTACGTAGCTCATATGAGCATCCAAGGTGGACCTAAGGCAACAATTGATGATATGGGTGTGGATGAAGAAAAGCTGAATTTTATGAAGGTTGGCCATGGTGAGAAATTATTAATAAATTTGGATTTAGTTTTTGAGTGAGGGCATGTGCTCTCGCTAAAAGCTTACATGAGCCTATCCTAGTAGACCTCTTTTTTCCCTCTATCCAAACAAAGTGAGGAGTCTCGCTTGTCTCGTCCATCCTTCTCTTGTCTTTAGTAAGAAGGATCCATAAATACTTACTCTTGTGTCGAATGTGTGTCCATCGGTTATATTCTGGTTATCTTGACCAGTGGCACTCTATTCCCTATTTCCCTTATTATTTCGATAATATATGTTTTCCACTTTAAGGCCGTTCTCAACGGCTCTAGCGACATCACCATCTGAGTTAGAGTCTAGATCTCTGGACATGCACGACATATCTTGCCTCCTTGGCATGTGGGATTGATCAATGTTTTGTTCGTCGCTGAGGAGCATTGTCTCTCCTCAATTTCTTCTCCATGTGACACGCAAACGGACGACATCACCAATACGCCAACCATCGGGGGCGAATACAAAGGGGGCTCTAGCCCCCCTACCTTCGTGAAACCTATAGATCCCCCCAAAGGGCCCAACATTTTTTTCTAGCCATAAATGAAAAAAAGAAGTAAAATATGATGAAGGATAAGAGAAAGAGAAGAGGAAGCAAGGAAGAAGGGGGAGACCATCCCCTTTGATCATAGTCTAGTTTTGCTACTGCCAGCCATTGCAGACACCTGAAACCCTATGACCTACTCTCTCCGTTCCAAAATAAGTGTCGTTTTGGGTACCAGTACCACGAGTTTGACTGTATTTATCGAAAATACGTACAATTTAAATCTCCAAATATTTTTTTATAAAAACTAGATATACCACGATGTGCTCATGTGGGTACCACCGCAGAACGTGCCGGAAATAAGGAGTTTCCTAGGAATGGCAGGATATTACCGCAGATTTATTGAGGGATTCTCCAAGATAGTGAAACCTCTTACCTCATTGTTAGAAAAAGGAAGAGAATTCAAATGGGATGGTGCATGTCAGCAAAGTTTTGAGGAACTAGAAAAAGAGACTAACCACAGCACCTGTGCTAGTGATGCCTGATATTCACAAAGGGTTTGATGTATATTGTGATGCTTCCCATCAAGGTTTGGGTTGTGTGTTGATGCCAGGAGGCAAAGTTGTGGCATATGCTTCCAGACAATTAAGAAAGCATGAGAAGAACTATCCCACGCATGATTTAGAATTGGCTGCAGTTGTGCATGCTCTAAAAATTTGGAGGCACTACATGGTTGGTAACAGATGTCAGATCTTTACCGACCACAAGAGTTTGAAATATTTTTTCACCCAAAAGGAGCTGAATTTGAGACAACGGAGATGGTTAGAACTAATCAAGGATTATGACTTGGATATTCAATACCATCCCGGAAAGGCTAATGTGGTAACAGATGCTCTTAGTCGGAAGAACCAAATCAATATGGCTTTCGGTAGAGTGAAATCACAGGAGCTGTGTCTTGAGATGGAACGACTCAATCTAGGAATCTTTGCTCACATCGGGGCTATGGTTATGGAGGTCGAACCAACCCTAGAGCAGGATATCCGAAAAGGTCAGATGGAGGATGAGAAGACAAAGGAGATTAAAATTTTGATTAGTTTGGGAAAAGTTTCAGATTTCACTGAAGATGACCAAGGAACCATTTGGTTCAAAAATAGGATATGTGTGCCAGAAGATGATAAAATTCGTAGGCTCATCCTTACCGAAGCCCATGATTCAGCATACTCCATTCATCCAAGGAGTACTAAGATGTATCAAGATTTAAAAGAGAAGTATTGGTGGAGTGGTATGAAAAGTGACCTGGCCACCCATGTCGCTCTGTGTGATGTGTGTCAGAGGGTAAAAGCAGAACACCAGAGGCCAGCAGGTTTGCTTCAACCCCTAAAAATTCCTGAATGGAAATGGGAGGAAATTGGTATGGACTTTAAAGTTGGGTTACCCCGTACCAGTTCCGGCTATGACTCTATATGGGTTATAGTAGACATATTGACCAAATCTGCCCACTTCATACCAGTCAATACCACATACACCGGAGCTAAGCTGGCAGAACTGTACATGTCAAGAATTGTTTGCTTGCATGGTGTACCGAAGAAGATCGTGTCAGATCGGGGCACCCAATTCACATCCCGCTTTTGGCAGAAACTGCACGAGTCGTTGGATACAAAGCTCAATTTCAGTTCTGCCTATCATCCACAAACAGACGGACAGACGGAAAGGACCAATCAAATACTTGAAGACATGCTTAGAGCTTGTGCTTTAAAATATGGCCGCAGTTGGGATAAGAGTCTACCCTATGCAGAGTTCTCATACAACAACAACTATCAAGCTAGTTTGAGAATGTCGCCTTTTGAAGCATTGTATGGAAGGAAGTGTAGGACACCTCTATACTGGAGTCAAACCGGAGAAAATCAAGTCTTTGGTCCCGAAGTAATACAGGAAGCCGAAAGACAGGTGCAAATTATCAGAGACAACCTTAGGACTGCACAGTCAAGGCAGAAGAGTTATGCCGATACGCGGAGAAGAGAGTTAACCTTTGAGGTAGGAGATTTTGTCTATCTCAAAGTATCACCTATTCGGGGCCTCCGTAGATTCAAAGTAAAAGGAAAGTTGTCACCTCGTTTTATTGGACCTTTCAAGATTTTGGAGAGGAAAGGTGAGGTACATGATGTGTTTCATGTATCACAGTTGAAAAAGTGTCTAAGGATACCTGAAGAACAATTGACCTTAGAAGAGCTTAATGTAAAGGACGACTTGACTTATTCAGAATACCCGATTAAGATTTTGGAGACATCAGAAAGAGTCAATAGGAATAAAGTGATAAAAATGTGTAAAGTACAGTGAAGCCACCGTACAGAGGATGAGGCAACATGGGAGAGAGAAGATGAACTGTGTGAAGAGTTTCCTCAGCTGTTTTCCAACCTTTCCAAATCTCGAGAACGAGATTCTCTTTAAAGGGGGTAGGATTTGTAACACCCTAAAAAGACCATCACTTTAAAAATAAAGTAAGCAACATGTTAGTGTAGCTTTTATAGTGAACATATTAAAATTTGTGCATACATGTTGGTGCATTGTGTTTTTGAGTGAAGTTTTAAAACTGAAAAAATGTTGAGAAAAATTTGCAAAATGTTTAAACCTTTTCTTTTTCCCACCCCTCTCTTCTAGCCGGCCCAGCCCACTCTCTCTTCCTCTCTCTCTCTTTTCTTTTTCCCACGCCGGCCCAATCTCTCTTCTTCCCTCCCCGCGCTCGCGGCCCAAGCCGGCCCAGCTCGCGCCAACCCTTCTCCTCGCCGCGCGCGTGCTTGCTCCCGCTGACAAGCCGGGCCCACCTGTCAGTCGCTTTCCTCTCTCTCGCACGCGACTGCGCTCGCTCTCGCGCTCGCTGACCGCTGGGACCCACGGGTCAGACCCATCTTCTTCCTCCAGCCGCGACCGAGCCGAGCCTCGCGGGTCTTCCGCGCCATGTCGCGCCCCCTCCTTCTCTCCGTTTTAACTCCAATCATTGCCAATCAAGCGTCTTTACTCTCTCCTTCACTCCCTCGGCCGCAACCACCTTAAACCGCCATAACGGCCGCCATGACCGCCATTCCCCCTCCTTCAACGCCATTAAGGCCGTAATGGCCCTACGCGCCACGGGCAACCGCCTTGGCCGGCCTATAAAGCCTCAAGCACATCCAAAGCTCAACCCCTACACTGTTTCCCACTCGCTCGCGCCCACGCTGCTGCTTTTGGAGCTCGCCGTCGCCATTGCCGCTGCCGGACGGAGCTCGGCCATCTTCCCCGCTTGAACCCCTACTTCCTCTATGGCCGCCTCGTTGTCACCGCATCGTCATCCGGTTTAGGGTGGTGAGCACTCCGTTCGCCTTGTCTCTATCCTTGCTTTCAGTTCAAGCTTGCCGTGGTACCCCGAGCCACCGGCGAACGTCGCTAGGTTTTTTTAGAGCCCAAAACCCCAAATAGAACCCTTGGTAGCAATCTAGTGAACCCTAGGATGCTCCTTTGGCCTTCTTTTTGGCAAATCAATGGCCACTAGTCCCGGTTCCCCATGAACCGTGGGCAGCCGTCCGCCGCCGCTCGTCGCCGGCATGCTGTGTTGCCGGAGCTTCGACGAGAGCTAGCTCAGTAGCTTCACCGTGAACCCAGGGTTCCTTAGAGCCTAACCCGAGCGCGAATCGTGCCCCCTAGCCCTAGTTCCAACCTCGCCGTGGCAAAGCCGTCCGCCGCTGCTCGTCGCCGGTAGCCGCTGCCGCGGGTCTTGCACCCCAAACCTCACCAGCAGACTCCGGGTATCGCTAGCTTGCTCCCGAGCCAAAAACCCTAGAGAATCGTGCACTCTAGCCTCGGGCACAACCTTGCCGTGGTTCGCCACCCGCCGCCGCTCGTCGCCGGCCATCCCTGACGCTCAAAACGGTTCTCCGACCCCACCTTTAGGTTCGCCGTGGCCTTAGCTCGCCGCAGGACCTCGAATCAAGCGAAACGGTGCAGCCTAGCACCGGATCAGCTCAACACCAGCGAAGCGTCGCCGCAGCGCCGCCGCCAACCTCGTCGCCGGCGACCACTTTTACCCCCTTTCATCGCGACCGTTGGATCTTGATCGGACGGTCCACGTCAACCCTGAATCGAGTCAAAGGGGGAGACGACGGTCAGCCGAGCTGCTTTTGCTAAAGAGCCCCTGTCTTTTCTGGAAATCAACCCGCGATCCAGCCACGTTCAAAAATAATTCCACATCAGTCCTTTTCTTTACGTTTTAGCCCCCGAGCCTTTGAAAAATAAAACCCGTAGTCCAAGCTGCCGGTTTGCGCATAGAACCCTCTGTTTGTATATAAAATTATGTAAAAACCCTCGGTTTCTTCCGTTTTAGCCCCTGAGAGGTTAGATTTATAGCAGAGAAGCCCCTGAACCTTGTTTTAAACATATTTTCACCGTTTTAAACCCGATTTGAGTGATTCTTGCGCTCACGCGTTCCGCTCTGCATCAACAGTAGATGTTGAAACACGTTGGCGACTTTTCATAATGATTGGTGTATTGTTTAGCCATTCATTTGCTGTATGCCTTGATTGCCGTGTAGAGAACGTACCGGTTGGAGAAGAGGAAGACCAGAAGCAGTTTGTTGAGGAAGAGCAAGAGTTTTTCGCTGAGGAAGGCAAGTGGTTTCCCCCTCAGCATATTCTATTTTGATCCCTTGAAACACCATGCCATATACACTTTTACTTTATGTTAATATTGCATTAATTATGATGGGAACCAATAAGGACAACTAGACTTTTTACCCACACCCTTGATCCACCTTGGTTCACATTCATGCTAGAATAAAGGCTAGTTGCTTACTACTAGTTCATGGAGGTATGACAATTTGATGAATATGGAATAAGTTGGTCTTGTTAAGCAAGAACACTTGATTTAATTGGAACATGGAGAACCACCCGGGATTTCCCGTACAACCACAATATCACATGGCTCTGACCTAGGCCGATTAATTAGATGAACTATGCGTGGTGTTTTAACTGCTTGTGGGTGGTTTTGAGTATGGGTATGGAGGGAGCGGTGAATGGAAGCTTCGGCTTCTGAGGGACCGCATGTTTTGGGATCAAGCATCCACGTATAGGAATTCTTTGGAAAGGCCTAGTAGTGAATCCCTCGCCACTCACCTCGGAAGTGTTTAAGGGCTTTGCAACCCCGGGCGAAAGGGGAGACACGAATTGTGGGTAAAGCTGTACAACCTCTGCAGAGTGTTAAAATTCTATTGCAATAGCCGTGTTCACGATCATGAATGGCCCAGACCCTCACATGATAAGATGATTGAACTAAAAGTTAAATCGTGGTTCTATGGCTATGGATGTATATAGCTATGATGCTCTCTCTCATCATGCTTAATTGGGGTTAGTATACACATCTACCTTAGTAATTAGGTGCTTGCTAATAAAACTTGACCAACTAAAATGCTAACCGCTCATAGCTTAGCCTCACCTTGATGCCCTGCATCTTCACCCACTGGCTGAGTACCAACCATAAAAGTACTCACCCTTGCTCAAATTTGGATTCAGAAGAAAACAATGATGGAGAATACATTGAGGAGCTCGATGATTTCTAGGCGAGTGTTCACCAGTCAGATGCCTGTGGGCGTTCCGCTGCTGAAGACTTGTTCTTTTATATCGTTGTGAACTTGTATAGGCCTTCGAGCCTATATCGTGAGTGTAATAAAGACGATAATTCTCTTTTATCAAATAAAGTATTGTTTCTGTTATTCACTTATTATCAACATATGTGTGTAAATGATCCTGGCGCACATATGCAAGGCATTTGGTTCTGCTATCAGAATCAGGCGTGACAGAAAGATTCCCCGAAAAAACACTATAGACCCAAAAAACACTGTAGATGAATAGTGTTCTGTGAGTAGGAGGGATGGAATAAATAGGGAAAAGTTAGATGAATAGTGTTTTTTTGGAAAAAGTTTTTGAATCTAAACGCTCCCTTATAGTGGTGACGATATTTGTAGATTCTATGAAGCACTGTACATCCCCAGGCAGCGCCATTCTTTCTTTTTATTTAAAAAAACAAAGCAGGAGCACTGCTATGTCATATAAGAAGAAACATCATTGGATACACCACCACACGAACAAATCCCTTGACCAGGAACAAACGCACCCGACACAACACACCACCAACCACAACCAAATGGGAGAGAAGACCGAAACAAGCCGCCAACAGCTGCGCCGCCGTCACCAACATTGTGCCATGCCGAGGCGCAACCCGCTGCAGGCACCAACAGCCCCCTGAGCTCCTCCACCATGGGACTATCATCCTCAAACTACACATACACGACCGTCGATCCCTCAGATCCATAGAAGCATCAATACACTCTCATCACAGCACAAGGGACGCCCACTGATCCAGACCACTCTGCGTGGGGGCCTCGCCTCTCCCACCGCCTCTCTCTCTGCCAATGACTCAGGTAACAAACGCCGCAATGAGAGCATCTCCTCCACCCCGCCGTCATTGAGATCATCACAACACCAAACATAGCAGCTCAAGTCTTCCAGAACCTATGGACCCTCAGCACCCAGACACCAACACGGGCCAACGCGCTTCCAGCAGCACCACCGGCAAGCTCCACCACCACTAGCGACGGGGCTCCAAACACGACGCCTTCAAGAAGGTTACGACGCTAAGGCGCCGCTGTCGCACGTCCAGAAGGACGAGGTTTTCACCCTGAGAGACCCCCGCAACGTGAGTGTAGTGCCTCGCCATGATACCCCCAGCAAGGAGACCGACGCCACAAGAGCGCCGCCATCATGCCCACCGTCACCAGTGAGTACTTTCGCTCGACTGCACTTCGCCTGCCGCCCGCACGTGGACATGGAAGAAGCCAATACCCGCCACCTCCGCAACATCGCCACTAGGGAAGCCCTAGCGCCTCCCGAAGCACCACCACAGCGCCGCGAGAAGCTCCAGCCAACCCGTGGCCCCACCGCTATGGTGACGCCAACCAGTAACGCGGAAGCAGAGGGGAGGCGCCGACCATCCCACGGCCAGCCACAGCCGGCCATAGACAGCCAGGGCCACGCCCGGCCATGCCCGGCCACGGCCGCGCCGCCGACTCCTGCCGGCCGTCGGCCGACGAAGACCCACGCCGGCTACGTCTGCAGCAGACCGCCACCGGCCGCCGCCATCAAAGGCTGCGCCTGCCGCAGACCGTCATAGGATGCCGCAACCCGTCGTCGTCGTCGTCCACCGACCCCCCACATCACAAACATACAGGAACGCGCCCCCACCGCGCTGGCCACCAGATCTGGTCAGGGGCAGCCCGGATTTGTGGCCTCCCGCTACCGCCGCCGCTGGAGATGTCTCTGCCGCTGGCGAGGTCCACCGGGACCTGGACGGCCGCGGCCGCCGTGGAGTCGCCGTTGGGGGAGGGGAGGGCCGCACCACCACCTTCATTGGGTTCTCACGGGCTTCCAGAGCTACCCTCGGGCGGCGACGCGACAGGGAGAGGAGGTGGGAGGAGGGGCGGCGGCGCTAGGGTTAGGGCGCCCGGCGTCGCCCGTGCGAGGACGACGCGAGGCATAAAGGACCCGCCTTTCCTCCCACCTCACAGCGCACACAGCACACCGCACTATTTCTTTCTTTTTTCCCCTCGGCGTTTGACACAACAAAAACCTGGCCTGTAGCCCTGTATACTAGTGATTGTTCGCATCAAGGTTCCAAGTTGCGCGGAGGTCCTAGCTGGACGCGTCCATGATATCACGAAGAGGATTTCAGCCTCGCTGCAATGATTAGGGGAAACCCTTGGCAACCGCAGATGTCGCCGTCGAGCCGTTCCACCGCGCTCGCCGCACGGTGAGCAACATCAGCGGCCGGCCTCCCCCGTCACACTGCCACTAGTAGTAAGTAAGCGGCGGGTTGGGTTGGGGACGGTCCCCTTCGTAGTTCGTAGCCCCGTCTCCTACAGCAGTAGCAGAAGCGTAGGAGACGAGCGAGCGTGTGGGGGAGAAGCGAGAGGAGGTGTGGAAGGAGACCGAGAAGATGGCGCGGGGGCGCGGGCGAGCGAGGCGTGGGGCATGTCGGAGACCGGAGCCGGAAAGGCTTTTTCTAGCAGCGCCCGAGAGACCGAGGGGGAACTTCTTGACTGGGCCAGTTCTGGAGCGGCCTCGAGACCGCGCCGAGGAGCCGAGGACGACACGTTGGAGCTCTCGTGCCCGCCGCCGCCGGGGGGCAAGTCGCAAGGAGTACTGGTAGGTGGTGGAGTGGGCTTTGATCCGCGCGTCGTGTGCGCCTCGCGCGCGCGGCACAACTTGGTACGGCATCCCTTTGTTTTCAACTGAGGATAGCTATCGGGGCGCGCGTAATCTCGCGGCCTCCGAAGCCGCCTCCCCCGAGCGAGGCCCAGAGGCGTTCCTTTCACTTGCTGTGGTGGGCCGGGCACATCCTGGGTTTCTTCCGTGCGAATAAAAGTCTTCTGTGGGCTGGGCTGGGCTGTTTCACACTCTTTTCCTTAAACCAGGCAAGAAGACAACGGACGGGGCCCTGCTTCCCTTCCCCCTGGGCTGGTTCTTCGTTTAGAAGATCCCATTGGAGACGGACAGAAGATCCAATACGAGGCCCACTCGACATGCTTCTCTCTCCGTGAGAACGCAAGTGCAGTGACGGCCGGCCAGCCGGCCGGTGCTCACCAGTGGTCACGAAAGCATTTCAATTGCAGGCCAACCACCATCACACGGGAGCCACTCTCGTCTAAAGCTCTCATATCATATGCCTTTTTGCTTTCTCAGCAGAACGAATACCATGTTTTCCTCGGAGCGTTGGGAGTCGGCAGCAGCCAGACTCGTCGGTTTCAGTTTCGTCAGCGTTATTAGTACGAGCACACCTACACATTAAACATCCATTTCACGAAAAGGAAAACAACGAACCCCCCGCCCGCAGCACACCTGTCACGCTAGCATTTCGACTTAGTTTATTTTCGCATTTTGATCTTTCTTGAGAGAGCACCGTACTTTTAAATTTCCTATCCATTGCAGCATCGAAACCTCAAGAAATTAATGCGCTGATAACATACTATATGGTTGAGTGGGTATATATCGTCATGAAAGGAAAAGAAAAAGGGTCGTGGCAGCACTACTATATTTTTGTTCAGGTAGCATATTTATCTTCCGTCAATTGTGGGGTGCACGGTCCCACCCCATGTACATATTTGTTCAATTGCATGTTTGGCATGAAACACGGTGACGCCACGATGCTAAAAATTAGCTAAAAGAAGCCTTTAATTTCTTCTGAGAATCAGCTTATTCAAAATTTCAATAAAAAAAGAGAAGTAATAAATTCCCAAGATACACCTATGAAACAAAAAGGCAGCAGAAAGCAAAAAAGGTAATTTCCTTGGTTTAGCAATCCCATTGTAATTCTCTTATTCTCTCCTTTCCAGACAGCGAGCGGCCACAAAATAATATGCAACTGTATATTTGACCTCATTTCGTAACGGGTTCGTTTTTTTAACACCGTTGAATAAACGCACAACGGCAGGATGGGTGGATCGTATGGACCGCATGCACACCGAGCAATCACAATGCAACATGTACATGGCACTTTTTTTTTTGAACGAACAGCACGAGATTATGCTTGTTTCATTGATAGAGAAGGTTTAATATATGTCCGCCGAGACGGTGTAGTATTAATACAATGTTATTACTCTCGCACTAGAACGAGCGCTAGGGGTTTGGCACCCGCCATCATCCACGCGTTGGCTTCGTTTTTTATTTTTGCCATCAGTCCTTGCGTCGACTCTTCCTTCCTGTCGAATGTCCTGGCGTTCCGCTCTTTCCAGATTTCCCATATGATCAGCATGCATAGGGCGGCCGCTGATTTCTTGGGCATCCCAGCCGCCGAAGTCATCGCAATCCACCACTGTACATGGCACTCTTTTTTGAGCTACAAAGTTGAGAAAACACTGAAGATATGACCAGGCATTCCTCCCGTGCCAACCAAAGTGATAGCCGAGACACTTCGGCGAGTACGCACCGCTCGCTACGAGTCTATGACTCTGATCATTCAACCACCGAATAATCCTACCGAACAAAATTTCCGTAGCCATGGATTTTGCTGGGGCCTCTCAAGAAGCTTTCCCCCCGCCTTCTGAATGCTGAAGGTCTTTCACGAGATGGAAATAATGGAACATTATTGGGAACCATTCCACTTCCACGACCGCCTACCCAGTCCGACTGGCCGTCGAATGGCCGAGCACAGACGGCGGCCGGCGCACGCGCTGGATAGAAAAATAAGCCATGGACAAAGCAAAGCATAGCATAGCATGCACCGTACCAGCCGCCGCTGTAAAATAAGCAGGCGCTATTGTGGTGGATTATACTAAGCGCGAGGGGGAGGCTGCTGGCGTCTAGCGGCGGTGTTGGAACTCGTCCAGTCTCCTTCGTGTAGCCTAGCATCCGTCTCCATGTAGGCATCGGTGGTCTATCACACGAACGAGATGGGAAAAAAAACTATTTGTCACCGATGAGATCACTCGGACGACGTCACGGGGATGACGTAGCAGCTGAGCATCTCCATCACAATCCGCGCGGAACTCGACGTCACCCCGTCTCCTCGCCCCGAGACGGCGAATCGCACGCACCGTGCTACTGGATCCCCCGATCGGCCGAGCAACCTCCATCGCACATCGGGAGATTTGATCGGGGGGCTCGGTGCGCCAGTCTCCATCCAATCAAACACGACACGCTTGTGCGCGCTCCGCCCGGCCGGGCTCTGGGGCCGCGAAAGATCGCGTCGCGATCGTGAGGCCAGGGCCACGCCGCCCCCACCGCGGCCCGGCCGTGTACCTGAACAGACGAAACGTACGCCGGAGCCTAGAGCACACGGCCCCCTGGCCTGGCCCCCTTGTGTTTTGCGGCCAAAGCGTGGGATGCGTGGCCGATATTTTTGTGGACCGGACGACGCGGTGCGCCACACCCACCCGTATGATTTTGCCGCGGCGCGCCGATCGATCATAGAAAAATGCCACCGGCGATTGGCTGGGCGTGCGTGTGCGGCTTGCACCCGCGCCGCGCGTGTCGTGTCGCCATGCGCCGGCGGCACATGCGGGGGGTAGGCACCGCCGCAACGCGCGCGCGCGTCGGTGGTGCCGACGTGGTGGTCCGCGTGGCTCGGCGGGCGCCGACGAGCGACTACGGCGATGGCAACTCGTGGGATCGGATCGGAGAAGGGAGAAGGCGAAAAACGGCGCACACGTGTCATGTGGCTGAATGAACATTTTGAAATTTCCCGTCCTACTATAGTACTCCGTACAAGTATTTTCGTAAGGCGGTGCGTGGCTAATGGAGGACTCGTCTGGTATACTGTGACGTCGCCTGCCTGCATGCGTGTCGCACCGATCCTCTCCAGGGCTAAAACGCTGACGTCCACGGCACGACGTTGAGCCGTCGTCATCCGCCGGGCCCGAGCTCAGGTGGCATGGCGAGCGCTCTAGAAGGTCTAGATGGACGACAATACCGGCGCCTGTGCGCCCAATGGCAGGACCAGCGCACCCTGGTCGACAGGCCAAGGCCGGCCGACGGGGGGAACTTTCGATTCTCCAGCCTGCCGGAATTAACCACGCGGCACGCCGAGCTTGGATAAAAAGATGATTTATGCTCCGGCGTCTTCTCGTGTCTCCCGTTAAGTTTCGTGTTCGCTTTTGCGAGAGCAACAACTCGACCTTGCCTGTATGAGTATGACAGATTGACAGTGAATGGTCGTCACGGCTCCATCAGGGTCTCACGGACTCGGACAACCCATGGCAGTAGTTCAGTCAATCTAGTACTACTATAATATTGCAAAATCGTGCATTCGTGCTGTCGAACCACCCGTTGCCTTGCCTGCACTGCATGCCCCGGCTGTGCTGCCTATAAAAAGAGCCGCGAGCCGAAACAGGTTATCACCAAAGCTAAGGAACCAGCTCTCGGATTCTCTCCATCAACCGGAGCGCTAGCTAGTGAGATTGTTACTGGCACACCCGGGGTCGGGTATAGCCATCAGAGAGTAGTTTAATCACTGCTCCTACCTACGATAACATGGCCCCAACAATTGCCAAGCCTCTCCTCAGCGATCTCGTGGCACAGACGGGGCAGGTCCCACTGAGCCACGTCAGGCCTGTCGGAGACCGCCCGGACCTCGCCAACGTCGACAAAGAGTCCGGCGCCGGGATCCCGCTCATCGACCTCGCCAAGCTCGACGGGCCGGAGCGCCACGAGGTGGTGGAGGCCATCGGCAGGGCCTGCGAATCCGACGGCTTCTTCATGGTACAAATAAATCTGTTCCGTCTGCCGATACATGTGGCCACAGCAGTGATGACTGATGATCGATCAAAACAAGCTCCAGCAGCTAGCCTGGCTGACATTGTTACCGTGGGTGTACGTACAGGTGACGAACCACGGCATCCCGGCGTGGGTCGTGGAGGGGATGCTGCGCGTGGCGCGGGAGTTCTTCCACCTGCCGGAGTCGGAGCGGCTCAAGTGCTACTCCGACGACCCCAAGAAGGCCATCCGACTGTCCACGAGCTTCAACGTGCGCACGGAGAAGGTCAACAACTGGCGAGACTTCCTCCGCCTGCATTGCTACCCGCTCGAGAGCTTCGTCGACCAGTGGCCGTCAAACCCGCCCTCATTCAGGTGAACCATATATATATATATGCTCTTGGTGTCTGAATTTTACTTCTGTCTCTGCGTTGGACTTCACGCTTGCTTAACTAGTTTGGTTTCTTCTAAGGGTGTGTTTAGATTGTAGGAAAAAACACTGTAGCATAAGAAAAACACTGTAGCATTCGTTGGGAAACGTGTTTTGTGAGGGAGGAATAGTGAAAAGTTGGAATGAATAGTGAAAAGTTAGAATGAATAGTGAAAAGTTGGGAATCTGAACATGGCCTAAATGCAAAGATACGTAGCTCTCCTGCATATTCTCGAACGGCTTGCTTTCTGATTTTTCTCTGGTCTCTGGCGATCCGTTCCTATCCCTCACCTGACAATTTGGAGAGTCAAACTGGAACTCTCCCCCCCCCCCCACCCCCCAACCGCCCACCCACACACACACAAAAGGACTTGTCAAACTGAAATTTCAACCAAGTACTTGTTGGCCATTGACCATTCAGCTTTTTCAGAGGGCTTCCTCTCTTCCTGCTTGTGTGTACGAGGAAAAAGACAAAACAATTGAATAACTGTTTCAGAAAGTAGATCGTAGCGATACACCCTTACAGCCCACGGCAAATTCAAGTTGTGGCGATGGTTGCTTGACAGGCAAGTGGTGGGCACCTACGCGACGGAAGCGCGAGCGCTGGCGCTGCGGCTGCTGGAGGCCATCTCGGAGAGCCTGGGACTGGAGCGGAGCCACATGGTGAAGGCCATGGGGAAGCAGGCGCAGCACATGGCGGTGAACTACTACCCTCCGTGCCCGCAGCCGGAGCTCACCTACGGGCTGCCGGGGCACAAGGACCCCAATGCCATTACGCTGCTGCTCCAGGACGGCGTCTCCGGCCTGCAGGTCCAGCGCAACGGCCGCTGGGTGGCCGTGAACCCCGTGCCCAACGCGCTGGTCATCAACATCGGCGACCAGCTTCAGGTACAATACAATACAACACGGTCTCTTCTTCTTGGTTCTTGCTTGCTCGCGGAATCGATCGCGATCTGGCGCGGCGGCCGTTCTGATCAGAATTCTACTCATCCATGTGTAGGCACTGAGCAACGACCGCTACAAGAGCGTGCTCCACCGTGTCATCGTGAACAGCGAAAGCGAGCGGATCTCGGTGCCGACGTTCTACTGCCCGTCACCGGACGCGGTGATCGCGCCGGCGGACGCGCTGGTGGACGGCGGCCACCCGCTGGCTTACAGGCCATTCACCTACCAGGAGTACTATGAAGCTTTCTGGAACATGGGCCTCCAATCGGCGAGCTGCCTCGACCGGTTCAGACCCGGTTGAGAGACGACGGATGGAGTGAGCGCCGCCGGCCACGACGAGCTGAGAACAAGCAGAACGTTGTGCTGCGGGCATCTGCCATGTGTAATATACAATAACTGGACTCCGGATTCCTCCGAGTACGCCCCTACGGACCTCTGTGCTCTGTGGGACCTCTTGAGCTGGGATTACGGTGAAATGCCAGATCAAGTTTTGGATGGCTGTGATTGAGGTACAAGGCTCAGTTGCTCCCTTAGATCAGAATAAGGTGTTAGGTAGAAAGATTCTTGTGTAAGGTTTGATTCCTTCACTTTTTGCAAAACCAGCATAAGTGCAGACATACCCACGCACACCCACCTTTACAGGCACATGTATACACATCCTAACCTTATGAGTTACTTTGTTTAGGACTAGGCTAACATATTTATTGATATTGTCAGAGCATCTCCAGTGGAGCCCTCAAATGAACCTCTATCCCTTGATTTAGTTTCTCATTGGGAGAAACCTCTCCAGCAGGGCCTCTACATGAGCCCCCATTTTGGGGAGGCCACCAAATTTTGGTCCAAAGCCTCTAGAATTGGATGCCCTCCAAATTTAGACTGTGTTTAGATTAGAGGTAGAAAGTACTTTTTCTAGATGAATAGTGCACTGGAAAGCGTGTTCTGTGAGTGGGATGAATAGAAAAAACTTGTTGAAGAAGTATTTTTTTGTGAATCTGAACACAGCATTAGTCACCCCACTAAAGTTTGAAGCCCCTAAACTATTTTTTGTTGACCCCTAAAAACAATATAGATGCTCAAATTTGGTCTCCCCACTGGAGTTGCTCTCAGAGCCACTACCTATAAGCACCTTTTTGTCGAGTAGCGCATCACCTAACAATGAAAAACATAAATTTAGAAAAATATGAGCACCAATAGTAAGTCTAGGAGTCCAACCCCGCTGGACATGTTTCATAACATGAATGAAACCTAATAATCATCGCGAATTCTAATATCTAAGTTTAGAAGTCAGATTCAAGTGGACAGATTAAAAAACTAGTTGCTACAATTACTTCACAGATTTACCCATACTTCCGTGGTGTGAAAATTATCCAACTACATGTACGCAACCTTACTTCTGTGAGCACCTTCGAGAGGCTGAACCGATGGATCTCGAGATTGGTAATACACCATGGATGTCTCGCTATTGAAGGCCAATGAAAATAAAGCTTGGAAACATGTGCAAATATGTCGAGAACTTTGAGCGCAGATGGGAACCTTATCAGGTGAGCTACGCCCTTGCCGTTGACACGGTACCAAAAATTGAAATACTCCCTCTCTTTTATAAATATATGATGTGGGTGATAAAAATGCTAATATGGAAAAATAACTAGTTACCAGATGATGTCAATAAAATACTTTTAGAAAATTACCAAAAAAAATTCTATATCTTTTCTCTGTATTACTTTGAAAATTTGGTGATCAATGTTGTCTAGTCACTTAATCCGCTTCGATATATATAGCGTATGCTCAATATCCAAAATGAAATAACCATGATCCACTCTTATAGCCAAAACATATAAAAAAGGAAAAAGTCCATATTAATCCCCTCAACTATAAGCAAAGTCTACATAACCCCCTAAACTATCTTTTGGTTCATTTTACCCCCTAAACTATGTCACTTGGTGTATTCTACCCCCTAGTACAATTTCTCTTTTTTATTTCTCCATGCACAAGTTGAATTTTAATTTCAAGATTTGTACAATTGTAGTGAACAACACAATCTATGTCAAAAAAATATATTATGAATTTTTTGTCATTAGTTTTTGTATAATGTTGTATCCTAAGGATTAATTAAATATTAAATATATTATCCCCTAAAAATAATGTTAAAAAATCATTTTATATTTTTCTATCATGCATTATGATGTCTACTATCATCTCCCAAAATTTGAACGTAATACGGCACTTGTACATGGAAAAATAAAAAAGACAAATTGCATTAGGGGGTAAAATAAGCCAATGACATAGTTTAGGGGGTAAAATAAACCAAAAAATAGTTTAGGAGGTTATGTAGACTTTGCTTATAATTGAGGGGAGTAATTTAGACTTTTTCCTATAAAAAATTGTCTTATTAATAGACTGAAAAACAACCATATGACAGAAGACACGTTAGTTTAATGCTTCCTTATTAATAACATGACAGTCTAAGATGTAATAACATGACACAAAGCATTACGCGTACCGTAAAAACCTACAGAATTATTACACGCATTATAACGCTGTGCTGACATTGTTTGTAGTCTCCATCTCCAACAAATTAAAGATACGTACGATCGTAGAGTAGTGGCCAGATTGATTACATGTTTGCCCTTTTGCATGTCATGCATAGCGGCGAAGGCATACATAATGCATGGCATAGTACGGCACGAACGGAGCCGCATGGCAGGCTAGGGCATGCAACGCAATGAAACGGTGCATTATTCGGCCATTCGGGCGCGGAATGCAGAGGTCGATGCTTCACGATACAAGCCACAAACAAACTTAGTAAAAGCCTTACGTGTGCCAAATAGCTACTGGAACTGGGCGCTAGCTTCTGAAGAGCTCCAGGCAGTGCTCCTGGTCCAGGTTCCTGCTCCAGAACTTTTTGTAGTATTCGTCGTAGGTGTAGCTCCTGTACACCGGCGTATCATCCCCGTCGCCGACGAGCCCCGCCGCCGGGCTGATCACCGCGCTGTTGCACGGGCACAGGAAAGATGCCACCGACATGCGCTCTCGCGCCGCGTTCACCACCGCGCGGTGCCACACGCTCTTGTATGCGCCGTTGCTCAGCGCCTGCTTGCATAAGCATGGATATATAACATGAGCACGTATAAATAAACACATCGAGTAACATTGCGATACAAATACCCCCTTGGAAAAAAAAATGTGTCACCATGTGCGTTGTATTTACCTGCAACTGGTCGCCTAGGTTGACGATGAGAGCGTTTGGCCGGGGGTTGACGGCGATCCAATTGTCGCCGTCCTTGAGGACCTGGAGGCCGGCGACGTTGGGGTCCTGGAGGAGGATGGTGAGGGCGTTGGGGTCCGTGTGCTTCGGCAGGCCGTAGGTGAGGTCGGGCTCCGGGCACTGCGGGTAGTAGTTCACGGCCATGTGCTGCTCCTGCTCGCCGAGGGCCTTCTCAATGTAGTCCTCCTCGAGGCCGAGGCTGAGGGAGATCATGCCGAGAAGCCGGAGACCGAGCTGCCGGACCTCGCGGCAGTACTGGCTCACTATCTCCCTGTTGAAAATTTTGAGAATTGAGAGATAAAGTACGGCGTCAGCGTCGATCATCTTGGGGTGGTTAAATATTCTCACGACTGGCGGTCGCATTTGAAGACTTCGGTAACTTGAAAATAAAACGGCTGAAAAGGCTTGTTTTTTTTCTAGTTGCGGTTGTGAGCCAGAGTATGTTCTTTAGCAGTTAATAGATGCTTTGATTAGCATTTCGTTTGAGCAACAACAAATTAAGTCATGCCTCCAATAGCTACTCCCTGTGTTAACCTCTTTAGTTTTATTTTTTATTAAAATAAATACTACTTAGCTAAATATTCAAGTAGATCAATGGCTATCATTAATCAGCCATAAAAGTACCCCGTGGTACCTTCTAAGCATTGCAAAACTCCTCATAAATTAAACTGCTCTAACTTTGACTATATGTTCTTAGACATATATATTATCAAATAGATGCACAATTAAAGATATTTTAAAGTTAGGATGATTGAACTAAGACAAATCTGAAGTGAACTATAAATTTGGAGGTTGGTCTTAGATAGCGGCATGGAGTCCTTTATGCTGCGTGATGGCTGAAAATGGCACATGGTATAGGAAGTCCGAACATTGCCAAGCACGCCCTAGAAAAAAAAGTAATAGCATAGTAGGAAAATTGGACAACACGTTCTTGAAAAAAAACAGGTAAGGTGTAAATCGAAGTGTTGCTTGAACATAAAGGGCATAGCAGTTGGGGCGCCTAGTGGAACAACCAAAGGCAACCTCTTCAACGTGGACCATTGTATCCAAAGTGTTGTGGTACCCACTGAAGTTGTAACTTTTGGAGTTTTGGTCATCTATTAAAGCTTTTGAATATGCTACCAACGTCTGTTATATCTAAATCCAGTAGTTTGCATTGTGTTTGAAGTGCCCTAGGCCTCCCCCCCAACCCACCCACAATGTGTGAATGGTACTACTTGGTTAAGCACTTTCTTCCGTCGTTGACATATTTTTTTGTGAATGAATTTTACAACGGGCTTAAGAGATTCCTGTCCATTGCTGGTTTATTATTGTCGCAGCAGCAATATGGCACTGTCCCACATCTTGAAGCAGCATGTTTTTCACATTTACATTCGCATGGCCGGGCTAAATATCGCACCCCCCCCCCCAACCACCACCACCCCCGGAAAACAAGGAATCAAAGAGTGGTTTTTTATTTTAGATATTATATAACTATATACATATATATATACATACATACATACATACATACATACATACATACATACATACATACATACATATATATATATATATATATATATATATATATATATATATACCCAGTATAATTTTTGTCCCGACACGTGCAGTGAATTTTTTCAGTGATCTTCTATGAAGACTACTCATACATATAGCAAAGGGGCAAAGGATAAGCCGATAAGGTACAGATGTATCGCTCTAAAAGGGACATAAAGCATTTGAAAAGCATCCTAGTATACCCTGGGAGTGTGGAGCTTCTCCGTGGGAGTGCGAAGCATCCCTCAAAATGTTCCAAAAGCACGAAAGTCTTGTATGGTCACAGGGGTTTCCGCACTGCCTTTTGCAAAGTGACGCGACCTCGCTAGCTATCTATAGCCAGCTGCCGTCTATGCACGTCCGATTCTATCGCTGTGTAGTGCGCGCGCATTTCGTGTTCGATCAAGAGAGTGTACTTTGTAGCTAGCTGTAGTACCGAGAACCAGTAAAGAGAGGCCGCACCAATCAGCACCATATACCAGCTGGCCGGCCGTGCGCCACCAGATGACATCCAAAGTGTTGAGCAGGCCGGCCGGCGGCAGACAAGAGTAGGAAGTGGTGGTCCTCTCGACGTCCGTGAAACACGGTCCAAGTGTGCTGCAGATCGAGAAACGATGGCCGGAGACTGAGGATCATCTTTGTCGATCCACTCAATGCCCGAGCCCGACGACTACTTGCATTGACGCGAATGTAGTCAGTACTTGACAACTTGTTGTGATTCTTCCCTCCTGCAGCTAGCGTCTGCAGGCGCGTCGTGTTACACACCGCTTGTGTGATAGATCGGATGGCTCGAGCTAGTAATAACGTGAGCCTCGAAGTCTCTCTAGAACTACAATGGTGCTAGGGACAGGATACCCATTCACACATGCATGGTGCGGTGGTGACTGGTACGGTGGACTAGTGAGTGGCGAGTATCGAGTCCTGATTGGCTGTCGAGAATGGATATCGTCCTCTAGTCCTCTCTGTCTCGGTGCTAACAGGTCGAACGAGTCCAGAAATGTTGCTCTCTAGCTTCTAAAATTGCTCCATTGTTCTGGGCTCTTCATCAGCGTCAGTGCATGCCAACCATGCACATCTGTTCTTGCATAAAGCTGGCTAGCTACTTGCATAGTTGCATATGCAAATAAGGAGTAGCATCTGCCCATCTTCTGAACACCTTTTCATTTAGAATGGTTAAACCATATACTACTACTACCACGTACATTTGAACGAATTGTATAGACCAACTGTGTCTTTGCTATCATTAAAGTCCATCTCAGGCTGTCGGTGCATGACGCATTAGTTTTCTTAAACCAATGGAATTTAATTAGTGACACCCACAAGATATATATTGCAAAATGGAAAAGAAGTACATATATACCCGCAAAAAAAAGGGAAAAGAAGACATATATATATGAAGGCTAAAATGCTAGAGATTATGTAAATGGTGGCCAAAATATTTATATATATCTATCTATCTATCCTTGCAGCACATGGTAACCGGTCCACAATTTGTATCGCTCAGTTTGTCCTAGAGAATCGCGTGCACCATCGCCTCTTATACTATCTACAAGCACTATACTTTAGCAGATGAACAAGGCCCAATCCTTAATCCCATGCTAACATGCGAATGCCCTAGTAATTTTCATTTTCTTATAGATCTCATCATCAAAATACTTCACTTTTTTTTGCATGCATGTTACATGAGTTTTGTTGCAATATCAACCTTGCAAGTGGATAATTGCTTGCACGCTGTGATTGAGGGGGCTGTAGAAATATGTATTACTCCATCCGTTCCAAATTATTAGTCATCCTGACATTTTACTATATTCATTGATGATTTTATGAATTTAGACAACTATATGTCTAGGCTCATAGAAGATGTCATGAATTTAGACACTCAAAATGGCATCTAGGATGAATAATAATTTGGAGGGAGTGGCAATTAGGTTTGGTCCCTCATAACGTGTATTTTTTTTAAAAAAAAAAGATTCTCATAACGTGTATATCTTGGACTTAAGAGAGTCCTATGCCTGTAATCTTCCTCTCCTACTAGGTCTAGGAGTTGGTCTTGTACATGGTCTGATGGTCATGATCATGTCATGCTCCTGACTATATAATGAATATTAGCAGCGCCTGTGTTGGTAAGCCATTCCAACCAATCTTACAAAGCACACCCTCTTTGGTAATAATACTACTGTAAAATATTTTTTTTGTACTTTTCATGGTCTCCACGGTCCAACTACGATCACTATTTTCCATTAAGTATATCTATAAATCATAATGAACTTACTAGACTATATATTTTATTTTTATATATTCAAGCTAAATATTGAAAAACTCATTTACAGCAACCTTCTAAAAATTGATCATATCTTGGTCAATTTTTTTAGTATCATGGAATCTCTGCAACACGATGTCTTCAGCTTAGAAATTACAGGTGGAACATTAATGGTTTAGTCCTAAAGAATTGTTATACAATATGGGTTGCATATGCACTTACATTTGCTTTATCCTGCATGCATATTTAGATTTAGATGTATTGTTGTAATCTGGTCGTTGTATACAATATATTAAACTTTGATGCGGTTAATTGCCTCCCCACCATCTACACTCACTGTAATAAAATATTTTTTTGGACCCTACTCTAACGCTCTGAACACGTACTATTGTTCATCGTTAGCTTTTCCTACAGGGTGTGTCGTACAGTCGTACCGTGCGTCGTGGTGTAAACTGTAAAGCATAGGAGTACATGGGAAAGACTGACGACCTGCCCTCGTCAGTCCCAAGTTTACTGCAATTTAATTGTTGGTAATAAGTATAGCTAGTTTGTGATGCATGCATGCTTACTTGAAGGACTCAGGATTGGACGGCCATTCCGGTAAGAACTCCTCCAAAGGGTGGCAGTGAAGCCGCAGATAGTCGCGCCAGTTGTGCACGGTCTCTTTGCGGACGTTGAAACTGGTGGAGAGCCTTATCTTCTTGGAGGGTTCGTCCGAATACAGCTTCTCTTTCTCCTCCGGCGGGAGCCGGAAGAATTGCAGACCCACGGCCATCATTTTCTCCAGTAGTTCCTCTTCTATTCCGTGGTTTATGACCTAGAGAAACCATTAAGAACATGTTCACTTACTATGTGTAAAGGATGTTTTCTACCATCTCGATCCAAGCGCGAGCATGATCATAAATTCATATAGATTATATAAGCTTCTAAATTGCTAATGTTCCAACGAGGCAGCAGTAGTCCCTGCTGGCGCCTGAAGGAAGTCGTCAGATAAGCAGCGCGGCACATTCTTTCTATAAAGTCTCCGAAGAAATTAAGCCGCCATGTTTGAACTTTGAACGCTGAAGCAAAGTGCCAGTGCCACAAGAAAACATACTAGCTGGACCATCTAAGGCGAGAGAGGTGGAGAGACCTGGAAGAAGCCATAGGTGCGGCAAGCTAGACCAATCTCGGCGATGACACGATGCTTATCCGGCGACGCGAGGTCGATGAGAGGGACGTTGCTGTCCGTCGTCACCTCAGCGAGCCGCGGCCTGTCGGACTCCGGCCGGATATAGCTCTCCGGGAGGACCTTGCGGTGCTCGACGGTGGACAGAAGCTGGCTTCCCATCGGGCTGCAAAATATCAAGATACTTAGCTATTTCGGAGAGGCTGGGGATGATTAGAAGGATCGTCCACAGCAGAGAAGAGGAGAGGAGACCTCGCGTTGACGTGCGCAGTGCTGGTAGTACGGTTTGCTCCATGATACACACCAACGGGAGGTGTATATATATATATATACATATATATATATATATATATATATATATATATATCAATAGTAGGGTAAAGATTTTTCATCCTCTCACTCTTTAGTCTCGGTTGTTTTTTTATCTAGGACTAAGGAGGCTTTAGTCCTGGGTTCAAAAACAACAAGGACTAAAAGGTGATGATAAAAATTTTATAGTTCGTGGAGGAACTTTTAGTCTCGTTGGTAATATCATGGGGACTAGAAGGTTACTTGTTGGTAAGGTGGTGTCAAAAGGACTAAAGGGTACTCTGCGGGGTAGTTCAAAAGTGTGGGGTGATATAGTAGGCTATGTGCAAGGATCGATGCTGCGAGTTCGAATCTCACGGGTACCCATGCCAATAAATTGCGAGTTCGAATCCTTGTGATAAAATTATCAGAAAAATGATGGTACCACTTAGCAAAAATTTAAATTAAAATTCAACATGTGGAGGAATAAAAATGATAAATTGCATTTGAAATTGAATGAACCAATGGTGTGGTAATGCGAAGCCCTAATTAATAGTGTGGTAATAAGGCTATGATCGTAAAATATAATCATGTTTGCAGTCCATGGGCGACCTTAAAATATGATACATGATGTATTGGTGTGTGACGCGAGACCGATTTGTTTATCATCTACCTTTATAGCATTTATATCAGAAAAGGGTTCCCGTTCTAGACATGATGGCAACAGGACTCGTTCTCGCGCGCGGGTCAGCAACGGCCGTATCTTGGAACCTTTACAAAGCAAATGCACCAGATCGTCTTGTGACGCTCGAACTAGTAGCGCATGCATGGACATCCACTGGTTTGCCACGTATGATTAAACAGCTAAAGCAAAATTTTGCAAGTTGTAGGGATACAATAGTTCCCGGTCTGAATGCCAAATTCAGGAAGATCTTAAGTAACATTATCTAGCAGTGTGTTTGCCTATCGAGTGGACTTCTACTGCTAATTGTTTTCTATAATCTGGTCACTACAAGATGCAAATCTACTAGGAGAGTTTATTCCTAAGCTAATCGTGCGGGATGCGTCGTCAGTGGTCTGACATACAATTGTGCAAGTACAGCACTGTAAAGCATTACGTGACAAAGCCATTTTGTTTCGTACATAAAGCTGAGTGTATGATTGGGTTTGCTGCATGTCCCTCGCTCAACAGGCATAGAGAAAAGATTAGTTATTCTAGACAGCACTAAGCATGCTGTCTGATAGCTCAGAAGTGTCGACGACAAGAGAAGCTGAAATGCTATTATGTTAGTAAATACAAATATATTCAGTCCCTGTCCAAATAGGGCCTGACGACATAATACTTTTTCTACTAGTAATCACAGCCTGGCTGCTGTCGATCGGGCGTGTCGACACCCGATAATTAAGAACGCTATAATTTGCTAACGATGGCCTTGTAATCTTGGATACTCTTGCTTTGCTTTTTGCTTTTCTACATATATAAATATCCAGTAGGGGCGTGCCCCTCCTGTTCTTTAAAAAAAAAAAAGAAAAATTGCTAACGATGGCATCATCCGCATGACTCTTGACCTATTGACTTGAAACTCTGTCCACAACTGGGTCAACACGCGCTAAACTCATATTCACGCAAGCGTGCCGCGTCCAAGTTGTTCTCTAGAAGTAATAGAGTACAACGACATGTTATAAGCATATTGCTAATGTTTTCCTTTAGGCAGTTTTGTATTTTGATCTTGTTGATCTGGTGTGGTTAACTCTAGATCGTGCCCACTATTAGACTAGTTTGAACTGGGTGCATCATGTACTGTTTCTTAAAAGCAAATAATTTTTTTTTCCGAACAACTTCGGGCGGGGGGGGGGGGGGTCGAAATTAAGGCAACACAATACAAGTCTAGATCCTGGCATACCAGAAGAGAGCACATGAGTTCTCAGCCATGCGGTGAGAGACAGAGAGAAAAATAGAAGAGAAAACAGAACGGGCTCTAAGGATGAACCTAGAGTCGTACAACCAGTTGAGATCCCTAACACACTAAACATCTTGTTCTACCGATTCTCAAAGAGAGCCACCACTGAACAACTTGCTTGCCATGTCGCGCATAGAGCCAAAGTGCGTCCGTACCACCCGTCGCAGCTACGCTGCCAAAGTGCGTTTGCACCACCCATCGCAGCTACACACCGAGCAAGAGTCTCATGACAACAATAATGCTCACTAGTGATAAGCGTCAAATTGGATGCACCAAGGAGGTTGAGGGGCATATAGATTGTGGTCTCAATATGTCAGGGTTATCCGTGTTTTATACCGGCATCCTATTGAGCGGTATCCTGAAGTAGTTGATTGTTCAGTAGGGGATCACCGAACATGGAGCCTGATGGTAACACAAGGCCACAAGGGACACACAATGCATATTTATATATGTTTGGGCCACGTGAGTATAACATAATACCCTACATCCTATTGGAGTGGAGTATATTGCACCCTATGTTAGTTATTTTTCCTGTACCGACATAAGGATCACTATTGTCCTTCTTTATATATCCTATATGGACAGTGTTAAATGACAAGCCTACTAATCGGTCGTAATTTAGGACACTTATCTTATGCCTTCCGTAGGGTACATGGGGTTTCTAAAGGGCTACAGTTCCGCCACGCTACAGTCAACGGGAGAAGCTCTGGCTCGCAGTGGCGGAAAAAAAGTTCGCCACAATTTGTGGCATGGTCGAGTGTGGCATGGCCAGCTGTGGCTGGCCACCAAACATGCCGTAAACCTGACCACATGGCTTGGCACAAGCAATGTTTCTCGTGGCTCGAGCACCAAATGACTGCCATGTGTCTATTATTCTGACAGATCTCCCATGGAAGGGTTGGTTTGAGAGGTAAAGAAGAACCATATGCTTAGATCAGTCTCTAGAGAGGATGAAGGAGCATATCTCAGGTGAAGCAAGTTACCAATAAAGATCATATTTCACTTTTCCCTTCTTAGGTACTATCCCCTTTCAGGACTTAAGACTAATTTAACTGAGTAGGGTATAATTTTACCATTAATTATTCTTATATTACATATCTCATGAATCATAATACAAAAGAAAAAAAAAGTTATGAAATTGCTTTCAAGTATATAGTTATATCCTACAATCTACATACTCTTTGACTAAATTGTAATGAAGATTATGAAAGCTTGAATCTTGAAATGTGTATGTACCTTTACATATAGAAACAGAAGGGGTATAAAATTATTGTATAAGTAAAATATATGTTTACTCTTTCAAAGAATATATCTTTATATGATGATCGATTACCTTTTATATTTGGTTTGTCTCTTACGCATAGCTCAGCTGGTACTATTCCTTGTGGTGAAAACTGCCCACCTAGGTTCGAGTTCTCCGCATTTTTTCTGGATTTATTTCATAATTTAACCAGTGTTATTCTTTAAGTGGTAGGCGGCGTACTCTTCAATAGCAAGTCGTCCGTCGCCTGTGATGACCTTGTCAAGTTCGACATCAACTGGCTCAGTCTCTTGGGTGGTGCTCGTAGAGATAGGGGTGCGTGTATGTGAGTCTTTTTCACAAATGTCAGACTCTTTGTGTTTTTTAATGCGTACTTCTACAATAAAATGGATATGATTGTGATTAAAAAAACATATTGAAACGAGACCAGTCGCGCTATTTGATTGCATGAGAGTGATTTTCACAGTCGAATTTCTGCCTCGACCAAGAAGAAGGCGCGCTCGTTGGCAAGCGCAGCACCATTATCTCGCCACTTGGGCACTTGCCGTGCTTAATTCTCTGTCCGTACTAGGCGAGACCTGATCGAAGTCACCGGGCTGGCGGGCTACGTATGCACTATGCTTCATCTTGTCATCAAGCCGGACGGCATCTTGACCTACTATATACCGACGCGTTGACGCGCCGAATCGAGGCGAAAAATGAAATAAAACCTCCCGCCGTCTCCCATACAACACGTCCGATGCCGATTGCCGTAGCGACTCGAGCTCGGAAACCAGTGAAGCAGCGCTGCTTGCCGGTGCTCGGACGGCGAGGTAGGTTTCGGAGCCATGACGCTGCCAGGGACCGTGGGCGTGCGCGTACCAGAGGATGGACGGACTTGCTTGGGTCGCGCGCTTGCTGCTTCCGGTGTTCCCCGTGAATCACGCTATGTTTTGTTTGGAATGTGCGAGCAAGCTACTCCAGTCTGTCCCCGCGCGGCGCCGTCTAGTTTGGGCTCTGATCGCCCTGTTGTCTGTACTCTCTATCTGTAGACGCCTTCCTTCAATTCATCCTGTGTCCCTGTCAACATCTTCGAGAGTTTTTTTTCCCTCAACATTTCCTCCTGCCCCTGGCACGTGGTACGTAAATGTGGCGTGATTTTGGTCATGCAAAGATTTTTCTACAAATTAACTATCTGGACCATCTACAGCGTAAACTCGAGGTACGGAGCGGCATAGTTTTCAGCTCTGCTTGCGTTGCGTCGGAATAAGCGCGATGTCTGAAGTCTGAACTATTGCACAAAAGGACGAAGTTGCAGAATCGTTTCTAAGATCCTCCGTGTAGCTTTATTTCAATTTTCAGCAACACTTTCAATCTTTTACCTTCCACTCCATGTGAGGAGACAGATGTTGTTCTCCCATATTTGCTTTCGGAACCTCTGGCCTCGCCTTTCTTGTCGGCGTCAAATTTCTTGACCGAACCCGGAGAAAACCACTTTCACCTGATGCTACTGAAAGATGAGCATCACCAAACTCTGACAATCTAAAATGTGCCGACGGGTGCGGCACCGCCCAGTCATTTTGATTCGGTATCCCCGGCCTATGTTTTCACCGGCACATCTCATGTTTACCCAAAAAAAAACACAGGCAAATCTTCCTGGTACAGAGATAGATAGCACCGCCGATCAATCTCCAAGAGTTTCATCACTTGTGGCAATGACAACTCATATACACTTCACCCATGAAGGCTATGAGTCAAAAGTCACAGGCAACAAAGATTTCCGAGGCATCAAAGAAGATAGTGCACAAAGACAATGTAACGTGCAACTTTTCCAGAACTCGTGTTAGATTTATGTGATGACTGTTTCTTTTTGTCATGAGGGAAAAAAATCAAGAACACGCTGCTGGACAGAGAGGCAAATATGAGGATTTCTATGTATCTTCTGGAAGATAGATATTTGTTGTAACTTAAAATCCAATGCACACATTAGCTGAACTATTTTTGTCCACCAATACCTTCATCACAAACGTAAGCTTGATTCAACAATTTGCATAACGTATCTCCGAATGTCAAATATTATTTCGTATGGGCTAATTCAACATTTCTTGGGAACCAAATAGTATGTATGGCTTGCTCGCTCCATCTCACCATGGTTGGCACTTCTTATACATGTTTCAACATATTCTTATAATAACTGACTTAACGATCATCAAACTACTAATTGACATTTTAGATAGCCTTTTTTTTTAGAAAATTGAAATTTTAGATAGCTTTTTTTAGAAACCGGGCTAAATTTCATTGATATTTCTGGTGATTACAGCCCGGGTTACAAAGACACTCTGGTGGTGGCTTTGCTTGTCTGTGACACTTTAGATAGCTTTTTTTTTATCATAGACATTTTAGATAGCTAATTCATCGTATGTGGGATTAGCGCTGGTTTGGCCCATATGCATATAAGCCCGTGTCGAGGAGCCCAACAAAACAGGTCCAGATGAGCATAGAACAAACGGGCCACATCTGGTCAAAGCGAGGGACATCTGGCCCATTGGGTTGGTTGCCTCAGCGAGAGTGGCCACTTCTACATGCTACATCTGGACCAGCTGGATTCGAGCCGAAGTCTGAAGATCCCAGCTTCTTCTTCACCAGTCAGTCACCACCACTAACCCAAAACACAAGCCAGCGCGCGCACATCTCACCGTCGGAGTTGGGCCCTAAACGTTAGGTTCCCCCCGTAATGCGCTGATGTCCACGGCTGCTACTACGACATCTGTGGTCCATACAGGCTGCGACGACAACACGTTACGATTCGAAAAATTCCACCACACGCCTGTCACGCTACCTGCATGCCACACCTACAACGCGCGCCTATTGCTCCTCAAGACCTCAACTCGAATAAATAGTCCGACTGATAGGCAGCTCGCACCACCAAACAGTCTTGCAGGTCGCAGCTTATAAAGAAACGCCTGCTGCAAGCAAGTAGCGCAACGCGCAGCAGCTCTGTGCTGCACAAGCGGGCTATCGATCGATCAGCCATGAAGCCACCGGGCAAGCCATGCTCCGATCACAGCTACGAGCTCCCGCTGCGCCGGAACCTCCTGCTTCTGCTGGACCTCCTCGGCCTCCTCCGCTTCATCGCGGCGGTGCTCCTCGACCGCCTCGGCGTCGTGCCGTGCCAAAGCGGCGGCGGCGAGCTGCTGCAGCTTCCCGGACTGCTCACCTGGGGCGCCGACGATGCCGCCATGGAGCGCTTTCTGGAGGCGACGCCGTGGGCGTCCGGGTCACCGGCGACGACGACGACGACCGGGACGACGAGATTGCGCACGTCGGCTGTTCCGTACAGGCGACGGCGACCGGCGGATGGCGAGCACGGCGGCGCAGAGGGCGACGCCGCCGTGTGCGCGATCTGCTTGGCGGCGCTGCAAGCGGGAGGTGGCCATCAGCAGGAGGTCGCGGAGCTGGGCGTGTGCTCGCACGCGTTCCACGCCGCGTGCATTGACGCGTGGGCCTGCAGCAGCGGTGGCGAGGGCGAGGCGGCCACTACTACCTGCCCGCTGTGCCGCGCGCCCATGTTGCCCACGGCGTGGGAGGGACGACGGGCAGAGCTGGTGCCACGCTCGCCCCGGTGACTGAGGCAGCTAGCTAGCTAGGTCCCCGTCAGTTTTTCCTTTCGTAGCAATGTCCGCCTCGACACGTCGATGATGGTCGATAGATAAATGTACCGATAGACCGTCCTGCCATGTCGCCCTGCCCCTTAATAAACTTTAAAGTGACGAGGCCATACTTTGCAGTACTCCCTTCGGTTTCATCAAGTCATAGTTTATTTTGGTTTCGGTAATGTTAGCGTCCAGACGTCCGATGTCTGCGCGCTACCGTCGGACGCCTGCTGCATGCGGGAGGCAGCGCACGAGGTCACCGACAACATGCTCCTCCCCCCCCCCCCCCGCCCCACTTCTCCTCCTCCTATGCCTGCTCCTTCCTCCCTGCGCGAGCGGTGGCACGCGAGGGCGTGACGGGAGATCTGTTGCGGCGGCGGCGTGAGCTCCTAGGCGACGTCAGCCGTGGTGGAGGAGTTCCAGGCATTGTCCATGGCGGGGGAAGGCCGCAGAAGTCATGAAGGGGGAGCATCGGGCGGCAGCCATGGAGGGGAAGGGCCAGACTAACACGAAGGAGGAGCTTTGAGGCAGCAGCCATGGCGGTTGTGCCTACTCCTCGCCGGTCATGCGGTGAGCTGCCCCGACCCCACCCACGACAATGGTAGACGCTCACATGGCGAGCGAATGTGAGATTCGGGCAGCGGCGGCGTGCTCCCCGTGACGGATTCGTCGAGGAAGAAGAAGCTTGTTCACTGCGATCTCGTGATGTTGCAGTAGTGATTTCGTGATGCTACAGTAGCTTTATTTCGATATTGCAAGAAATTTCAGGAGGATGTTGCACAGAACATAAGCCCGATGTTGCGGCGGGGATTTTATCCCCGCGCTGCCCCCGGTGTTCCTTTGTTGTTGCAAACATTGACTTTATGTTGCAAAAGCATTTCCTCGATGTTTTAGTAGTTGTGTTTCAATGTTGCAAGGACCGTCTGATAGGAGACATCCCCATAGGACATCCATGCGATAGCATTTCCCTTTTAGTTTTGTTCTATGGCCGTCGAATTTATGTAATTTTGGTAAAACATTATAGACTATATAAATTCTGTGATACTAAGAGAAATCCGTGTTGCTCAATTGGTAAGGTTTGTTATGGTGGACCTGTCCACTCAATTTTTGAGTCCCTAACTCGAGATATATTATCATGTTAAATAAAAGGAAATTTATTAGATGATTAACATATATTAATTTTGAGAGAAAAACTAATTATGGAAAATAATAATTTGGCTTTTATAAGTAATTGGGAAGAAAAATGCCTATATAAACACTATGTGTAAGACACAAATAGTAAATGATAGATTTGAATAAAAACCCTAAATAAATAATGAATAAATAGCTATTCAAAACAAAAAAAATAAAATAATATAATTGATTGCCATATGATTTGGGAAAAAATAACTAAGCAAACAATGTTTGTAAAAATGCCTCATGCCATTACTATATAATTGAGCAGAGTTGGTACGCAACATAATTGGATTTATGGTGATTCAACGGTCTATGATAAGTAAAGCGATAATGTTTAATAACATCTATATTAAATAGCAATTAGCTCAATATGATTCGTTGCTTTGCAACTGAGAATGACGATATGCTATATATATCAACATCAATCATGCAGAGATATGTCTGTTGAAATTCTATTTTAAGTCTGGAAGTACAATTCAAGGTAGTTTATTTGGTTATTAAAGTTGTTAAGAGAGCCTAAACCTGCACCTAACACAGTGACAAAGAAAATAATAAAAGAAAAAGAAAATTGTGTAAAGAAAAAAAATTGGACCATATTTTTTGGGGGAATAATTTTTTTGGACCATAAAAGAAAAAATTTATTTCCTTAGGAATTATCAGTCTATCACTACGGTAGTTGAGCCGTACTAGCGGCACTATCAACACAGGCTACCATGCTAGTTAATTATGTATTTATTAAAAATTTGCAATACCTTTCAGCACGCATAGCATATATTGAATCTCATTTACCAGTCACCTGCACCTACTTTCTATTAAAAAGGGGTGGAGAAAGTCAATATTGATCAGTCATACTCTCTTGATTTGAATTGGTTGGGGGACTGCCCTCGGTGAAGCACATGATCCTGATTGAACATAGCATACGTGGGGCCAGTGCGTCGCACCATATCGACGGACACGGTTATCCATCGATCGTTAGCCACACCTGCAAGGCTGCAACTGCACTGGAGCGCTGCTCGTTGCGACCGCTACCAGACTTGGAAAGAGACCGGTAATCTGACACAAAATCTTTGTGTTAGTTTCTGGCTGCGACAAAAGTACGTGTTCAGCCAGCGTCACCCTGGCGCTGGACACGGTTTGCCAGCTTGTTTTCGCCACGCCCGGCCAATCCAAGTATGTGATTAGTAGAGTCGTCTGGAATTGCCTGCCTGCTATGCATATATATCCAGACTAAGCGCATCATGCAAATTGCATGAGAATGATGCGTGTGTATCCCTTTGGGATTTATTGGGCTGGCTCGACGTAGCGATCGGCGATCACAGATTTTTCTCCTCGTGAGAGATGGCATGTCCAAGTGGTGTACGTATGAGACGACTGGACAGTGGCCTGTATCTGAATCCGTCCTTTTCTTTTTCATGAACACGATTTTTTCATTCATGTACTATCCATAAACCGTAACAGTGTTTACGTTTAATCTTAAGTCGTGATAGTCACGCATGTATAGTTCGATGTCCACAACACAACAGGTCCCCCCTGTATCGCGAGCGCTGTTGAACTTCAGTGCTAAACAACGGTCATTGATAGTAGTATTTAGTTGTGGTAATAGGCGTATTTTTCTTTTCTTTTATTTCCAACGATCCACATGCTGTAGGGAGAAACCAGATCACGCCGAACCCGTGTTGGACGGGTCGGCATACGCATGATCGAGCCTCTCCCCCCGGACGAATGTCCCATCGGCAAAAGCCCAAATCGGCGGCGACCCGGCCGGCTTCCCCCTTCCCCGAACGTGTCCGCCCATATGCATGTCCCATGTGTCGCCACCGCGCTCGCGTTTCGCATGAGCTGGCCCAGCCGGGGCCCGATCGGTACCGGCCGGCCTCGCGTACGGCACCGCGCCGGCCGGCTCTCTCGATCGTCCAAAGCCACTGGCGCGTGCGGGCACCGTGCCACAAAAAGTACAGCCACGACTTGTATCTAGAACGACAGGCACGCCGCAACTTCCCCGAGCTCGATCGGTTACTCCCACCAGAACCGCCCTTGCGGAGCACGGTAGCAGGAGCGCCACTTTTCTTGTCTTCCTCTTTTCGGCCGCATCTCGTCCCGATCGGAGGCCCCTATATATCCGCACGGACGCACGCCGCTACTCTATCTGTGTGGTGTGTGCGTTCCCAAAGCCAGCCAGCCATGACGTTCCCGCTGGTGTGCTACTGCGAGGCGGTGCCGCGGCCGGTGGCGGCGCTGTTGAAGCTCCTCCACGCGGTGGCGCTGACGTTCGTGCTGTTCCTCTGCTTCCTCGGCCTCTACGAGTTCCCCTACAACCCGGAGGACCACGCGCCGCTCATCAACGGCCGGCGCCGCCCACCGCGGGACACGCCGCCGCCGGAGGCCTTGAAGCAGCGCCTCCCGCCCGTCGAGTTCCTGGAGCTCAGCACCAGCCTCGCCCAGCCGCAGCCGGTGATCGAGGCCTCGTCATCGTCGACGACGACGACGACGTGCCGGGTGTGCCTGGAAGGGCTGGAGGCGACGGACGAGGTGCGGCGGCTGGGCAACTGCGCGCACGCGTTCCACACGCGCTGCATCGACCGCTGGATCGACATGGGGGAGGTGACGTGCCCGCTGTGCCGCTCCAACCTGCTGCCACGTCGGCGCGCCGGCCTACTCGGCAGGGCACGGTTCGGCGGCTAACCGACACGTACTGACGATCGACGTACCACACCCACACGCCTGTGCGTGCGCTTTGGGCCACTGGAGATGGATAGGGGCGAGACAACCGCCAACTGATTGCGATTAGGACGACTAACCACTGCACTGGTCTCAACGGATGGGAGGAGCACGCCAAATTGATTGGAGGTTGGCATAAAAAGTGTTACACTGCTCTGGCTATAGCTAGCTTCTTGGGTCCAAATAATAATCTCTCCATCCGTGCAGCTTTTTCGTGCCTGATGGTGTTCAACGTCCACCCTCCGTCCCTCCCCGTGGGACGTGTGGTTGGTTATTTTTACTTGCTGATATGGATGTACCACCACAGTGTGAAGTTAATATATTACTAGTAGGTAGTAGCTACTTCTTCCAATCCCATGTGTGTGTTTAGGATGCTGACACCTTGTCCAGTGTGACACTTTGCTAGATGCTTTTCATAAAATATGCTTTACAAAATTGTGTAATGTAATTGAGAAACGTGTATTGTGAAATTAATTTAAGGATGAATTTAGTGACACCCATTTGTGTTCTCATTCTACATAATTTGTTTACAAATATTGATGGTTAAAATCTATAAATACCGCCTGATGTTTAGTTTCTGAAAACAACTTATTTAGATTCTCATGTTAAATCCAAGTATTTTCTTACTAACTGATTCTCATAATCTTGATATGTCAATGCAAGTGCAATTTTGTTTGGTTACTAGCTAAGATCAGCATTTAACCTATTTTCTGTCACTAGAGCCATAACTGACAATTACTTAGTCTATCTCATGGAAGTAACCCCCTAATCTTCATAGAAGTTACCTACCTATGCCATTATAATATAATATAAAATAACCCCCCCCCCAATTTGCATTTAAACTATCCAATGATATCATTCTTAAAAGTTAAAGTAACTTCTAAATCTGAATCTAAATTATATAATTATAGTAAAAATCTTAAAGCCATCAATATAAAATCTAAATTACTATTTATATATTTAGTAATATATTTTTATATTCATTTATAAAATACTACCCATAATGTGTGTTGCCATATATTCATGTATGAGGGAAGAAATAAGAATACAAATTTTTATATTTTTCAAATAGCTCAACTAATTAAATACATATATCAAACCCACATGAAAGTGTGATGCAAAGTGAAAAATTGTTATTAACTAAACTTATCAGAATTACTATAACTATATAAGATAAATATTTATCTTTAGTTTATTGTTAGAATATTTTATAGATGAAAGAGGGTGTGAGATGAATAATCTTACTTAACTAGCTTGTGCGGGAGCACGGGTTGATAGGCTAGTGTACCAAATGGTGGTAGCACTGATTTGTAACATGAGAGATACAATTTTCTGGTGCCGATATCAATGTTTTTATATATGTTATTACATCTCGACAATCCGTAAGAAGAATCAGCATGCACATGGTGCTTAATCCCCTATCTCGCGCTCAAATCATTGTGCCACACCAACTGCTCATAAATTAGAGGGATCAAAGGTCTAGTGGTGGAGGTGGCCCAGATAAGGAATCGCACGCAACCACGCCTTATACATGCAGGATATAAATCTTCCACTGACGGATCACGCTTTGATTGCGGCCTTGTGGGCACCTGATCGATCTATATAACAATGCAAAAAAAAAAGGGGGGGGGGGGGGGGGGAGGCTACGCACGTCCCCCTCTTCTTTTCCTGTTTGGTTGTAGGTCACATTCTCTGCACATGATCGCGGTACGCATCACATCTGAAAATTGTGCAGCGTGCATGCACGGAATAGTAGCTAGAATTTGTGAAGCCGGTACATGCCCGTGGACTAGTACTTGGAGCGGCCTGATACAGACTGCATATTGCATCAGCGCAACCTTCAGACACCGCAATTCTTCGTTATTTCAGGATTATCATGGCAGATTGATCTACATCTACAATTTTTTTATCATTACATCTAGAATACTACAGGTGCATGAACAAGCCATATGCTAACAGGAAGTCTAACCAGTCGCCGGTTCAGGTTCTATTTCGCATGACAGTGCACCTGACTATTTGGTCGCAGACAACGCAATCGATTATGATCAGGTGGCAGAATAGTTCACACCTACAGATTGCAAGGAATTAATCGATACCGATGTGTGGGTATGATGAGTCATCCTGTAGCACCTCATTGTCGTATTGAAGGACTTGCCTTTCAAGAAACGGATGCCCATAATTGCATTAAGTTTGATAGCTGTTCAATTGATCAAGTAATCTATATCATATATATGTGTGTGTGTGTGTGTGTGTGTGTGTGTGTGTGTGTGTGTGTGTGTGTGTGTGTGTGTGTGTGTGTGTGTGTGTGTGTGTGTGTGTGTGTGTGTGTGTGTGTGTGTGTGTGCAATTAGAAAAGCTAGGTGAATTTGATCGCAGATGTAATCTAGTACAGTACATATAGGGGTACACGTGGCGAGCAATCGGAAAATCTGAGGTTACCCAGGTGCGGGCGGTCCGCTCAATACTACTACTTGTTGCATGGGAGATTTGGAGGGAACGCAATGCACGGATTTTTCGGCATACTCACTCCACAGTCCAAACTCTTACCACAAAGATCAAGGAAGAGGTATTTGCGTGGTGCTTGGCTGGTGCGAAACAACTTAGAGATATTGTTCCTATAGTGTAGAGCTTGGGCACTTGGTTTTTGTTATTTTTGTTTATGTTGTACAGTTTTAATAATCCTCTATATCAATATATGCCGGACAGTACTTAACTGTCGGCCGCTTCAAAAAAAATATAGGGGTGCACATGATACTGTTGCGTTCAGGCCAAGTGATGATATGTCACGCAAACGGTACGGTGCATGAAAAAAATTTGCAATATATTAGGCTACTAAGATTAGCTTGACACTGAAGGCCATCTTTACTTAAGTTTTACAAGATCCAGTTTCCGAATTGAAATATACAACGTTGAAAAAAAAACTTATTTGGGTCCACGCCTTTTGGCTCAAGCATGGCTTTCCTACCTTGATAGATAGTCCTTCAATTTAATTGGCCTTCACCTCAAGTGTTGAGATGAGGGCTCACTATGAACAGAGGGTGTACAAGCCATTCAATTTGATTGGCCTTGACCTCAACTGTTGATTCTAATCCACGAATCAAGGACAAACAATAGGCTATAGCTAGCACAGCTCTGAACTATGAATAAAGCACAGGGAGCCATCGATCATATAATTGGTAGAGAGTACATTCGCAGTGCATGCTTTAGCTTGGGCTTATATACCATCAGCTAGGGCCGGCATGCAAATTATATATGGTAGTAACCATATATATACCTTTCATAGCTTGCCACACAATACGTGCATACGTTCGTCTTAATTATTTGCTTCCATCGATGGAGAGCAGTTCAAAGGGCCCAATCGAGCATGAAGTGGCTGCTCTCCCCTCCTCCAGTAGTGCTGCTTCTTGGAATGGCCGCTGCCTCAGGAGCAACGAACTGGTGATACCTGTATAATGCAGTGATCACAGGAGTTCAATTGGTTATGTCCATGCAGTGTTTTCAGATTTATTGTGCATCAATCATGGTGAATTGGTGGTTCTGCTTTATTTATAAATTATAACCCAGCAGTACCCAATTTGCAGCGTAGGTTCACAGTCCGCAGTAGCTGCTGGTAGTGGTAGTTGAGTATTTGACGCGGAGAGTGCACCACCGTCGGTACCCACGGCAGCATCGGTAGCCCAGGAGGTTTGGACAGCCCTGTAGTTGCTGCAACCTTCTGCTTCCAGCTGAAAGTGTCGGAAGATAGAAAGATTTCAGTGCCAGGACTCAGCTACTGGACTGCATGATAGGCTTCCAGAATTCGCCCTGCATGATATGTATGGACGAATATTAACATGGGTGTACGGAGACCTTGTTTTTCAGTTGCTTGTTGAGCTCGCCAAGTTGTCGCTCCTGTGTGCAGTTCAAAACGGATGTACGGTGAACAATCATGTTGAAACTTCGTTAAGGAAAACGCTCAAATCAACGTGGTGCTACAAAATAGGAATTCGAGTAAATGCAATCTTTGTGATATATATGCATTTGCGAAGACTTTAGAAAATTAGGCCGTGTGTGTTTCTGCAAGCGTAACAAATAGATTGTGTAAAAAAAACTTGTGAATCAAGACGAAATATTGCTGACAGAAGAAAAAACCTCCTTTTGTAGCATGGCTCTAGACATGGTACATAAAGAATTGTAACAAATAAATTATGAAAAAAAAATCTTGACCATTTCCTTCAGAAAAAAAACGATGTATTCAACTTATGTAAAAATGCGTCATGCATTACCTGTTATTTTAAATATAATACATACAGAATATAACTGCCAGTAGGGTTTTATTAGAGGCTGGATCAACATACCTTCCGTCGCAGCTCATCCACCTGTTCCATCATCATCTGAGTCTGAAATAAGTATAAATGATATTCAGCTGCAAAACTTAAGGATGCATTGGTTGCATGTGAGTACAAAACTTATATACTTTGAATATTAAATAAAAGGAATTAATCTCTCCTTCATTGGGCAAATCTTGCATTTTTATGCTCTAAATAAAACTAATTAAACATACAATACCATATCAGGACAAGTTAGGGTATATATCAATATACATAGTAATTAAACCTTCCGTTGCCGGGCCTGTGACAGTGCATATTCAAGTTGTTTTTCTAGTTGTTGTAGCTCCTTTATGCTCAGTGGCCCAAGGTCCTCCCCAAGCATGTGCCTTGAAACAAACACGGCTATGTGAGCATACTTGCACTGACAAGAAATTTGATATGGGCATGCATAAAAAATGATACAGAAGACAACCATTTGCTTTTTGAACTTTTCAGAAACTTTGGCCTCTGAATATGTATAGAGACGTTCATGTAGTTGACCATGTTGTTTATGTGGATAAAATGTGGTGTGAAATTTTATACCTTTGAGAGCGTTGGAGGGATTCAAGCTTAGCCTTGAGTCTTGACATTTCTTGGTACCAACTCTGATGTTCAAGTGGAAATGTATTACAGATATAGTAAAATGATGATGAAACAACAAATTTTCTGCGATGTAATATAATTGACCTCAGTGACTGATATATATGCGCACTGTATTTTGAAAATGCCTAGCTACTACACCACTTAAATTTTCTGCTCTCTCCATTGGTTTTATAAGTTCACATAAGATTTGAAGAGTGCGTTTACTGGAGAATACAACATTTGTTCTGAGGTAAGAAATAAGGAACTATTTTGCAACCAATCTGATATGAAATAAATTGTTATAACTAATCAAAATTTAGACAAGAAACTGAATGCAGACTTTTTTCACAGACCAAGATTTTTTCTATGACTAAGTGTTTGATTTTAATTCTTGACCATCCCTTAACAATAAGATATACTGTCATCAACTGAACAAGACATGCCTGAAATTGTTATTGCTGCGCAGAAGGCAATTAATGCAGTACTTTTGAATGTATGATACATGAAATAATGTGGTACCTTTTTTTAGCAAGAGCACGCTATTATCATGCCATATTAATGAACAATAAGATCTTTGAGAAATACAAGAGTCCTAACATTTCTCAGAACCGACTGATCTCAAGAATTGAAACTACAGAGATAATCCTTATACGGCACATCGTAAAAAACAAAAGGATAGGTTGCCAGGCATTCAGCTAACAGTACCTGAGGTTCACCACCAAAATCAGTGTTCGAACCTTGAGCATTGTAACAACAATTATGATACTTTTCCAGTGTCTTGTTTACTCTGCAGAAAGAAATCATACTGAACTGGATCTCGTAGATTCTATGTAAAAATGCATATATCTGATATATTTTATACTCCCTCTGTTTTTAAATGTATAGTGCGACTTAGGTTCAAAATGAAATAATATCTCGTCCTAAATGCCATATATTTTTTTAAAAAGGAGGGAGTATTTGAAATTAAATGCATGTGAATGCAGTGATCTAGGTAAAGCTAGATATTGACTAGATACCATCAAGTCATACACTTTCTTTTTTATCACCAGTATAATTCTGGAGAATTTTGCATGTATTCCATCATTTGATAATGCTCAATTCTCAGGATTAACTATATAGACCTAATATATGTTCCATCATTAAAAACCATAAATAAAAACAAATTGTGGAAGCACAGTATGTGCCTATATCATACTGAGTAACTTTTTCCTAAATAAACTTCATACAAAGGTAAAACAACTAGAGAGAATGAGGCGTTAGGAAAGCAAAAATCATGTCTTTTATGGCATTCATTCAAGCACAAGAGTTTTATGTAGTGTATAGTAGATTAATGCATCATGTAGAGCATTGACATGAAAACAATAGAACATCTCCCCTATTAGAACATTCAGTAATCCATATAATTGAATAATACCTTATTAATGTGTATTGGATTGTTAAATTGACACTTTTCTACTATCATTGTGATTTGTGCACATTTTTAAAATGTGTCAACTAAAAAGCTATATTATCACCATTTTTTCCTCAAGCAAGTTTAAGACACAAATGTTATACGGACACAATAGTATATCAGCAAAATCCATACAGAGAAAAGAGAGTGGTAGCTTATATATTGCAGTCCCATTTATTAAAAAAAATTGAAAGATTAAAAAATAAACATATTACACCCTACCATCATTCTTTTAGCTATTTGCTTAACGAGATTTGTAGACACCTTCAGAGAAATTGGTTTGTGTTGATAAAAAAATGAACTAATTGATTATTACTTGCTGACATGAAATAAGCTCCCGTGTTAAATATGGTAGGAGTAAACTAATGACGATAATCAGATGTTATTTTAGAAAAAAGCCTTACTATATATATTGTTTGACGAAATTAAATTAAAAATTAACTGCGTGATATGGAAGAAAAATAATTATCCAAAGTGCTGGTAAAATATATTAACGCCTCAACAATTAGTAATATATTATTGTCCTTCGCAGTGATGAGAACCCTAAAACAAAAAAAAATCGTATGATTTATGAGCATTCAGGCACAGCAAAGAGAATAGATTAAAACCCAAACCAAACGTAAATTTTTTGAAGAACCAAATATGGAATTTTACTTGTATCTAAAAAAAAATGTGAAATGATAGAAAGGGCAAAATATAAATTTAGTGGGCACCAAAGACTTACCTGAAGGCTACTGCTTAGCCGGATCTAAACGGAAAATTCACTCCTTTTATTTCCCCTTCAGCCCATACTGCCATTAAAACTATATATAACCGGCCTTATATTCTCTTAGCTAGCAGCTGACACATTCGAAGACACATTTCAGTCTCGCCCCGCACCCAAAAGCAAAAACTAAAGAGTGCCACTATTGTCCAATTCCCCGAAGAAGAAGGAAGAAAGGGGATACACAGAGGTTAGGGCATGAGAATTTTGGAGAAGATTCCCCACCTAAGCCTAGAGTTCGCTGCAGGTACTATAGACAACGGAGCAAAACAGATATCACGAGAAACAGCCGATCCACGTAGCTGGATATGCTGAATATGGAAATTGTTGCCAAAATCTGGAAAGGCACGAGATTTAATTTTGGAGACTGGAAATAAAGAAGCAAAAAGGCCAAGGAACCAAAAGCCAGATAGAACTAGAAACGCAAGCAGCTGTGTGATAGCAGATCTACAAGAAGAATTGCATATGATCAAGAACTGACGGGATCGGGCTCCATATATATATATATGTACCCTGCGCTGCCGAACTCGTAGAGCTTGCCCCGGCTGGAGAAAACGATGAGCGCCACCTCGGCGTCGCAGAGCACAGAGAGCTCGTAGGCCTTCTTGAGGAGCCCGTTGCGGCGCTTGGAGAAGGTCACCTGGCGGTTGATCTTGTTCTCGATCCGCTTCAGCTCCACCCTGCCTCTCCCCATCTCGCCTCCCTCTTCCTCCAGCCTCCACAGCCCCAGCACAAAGGCCAAACCTTGCAGGCCAACCCTTCTTTCCTTTTGCTTTTTCAGCAATGACGCTAGCTTCCCCCGGCAGCAATATAACGAGCTGGCGAGGACGGGAGGGTCTAGCTGGTAGTATAGCAGGTACTGTTCCAGCGTTTAATTGGCTGCTGGTTTTCCTGCGTCTTTTGGTCCGCCATTTTTCTCTCTCTCTCCATCCGCCAGCCAGCTTTATGGCCAGGGTTGGGTGGTAACTTGGGACGAGCCATGGGCAGTTACTACGAGTTTGCCCTAACTGGGAAGCTCCAGCCCGAAGGGGGCCAGTCCAACGCCATGCCTCAGCCTGCTGCTGGCCAAATGCGCCCCCAGATTGCCAGATCCAGGCAAAGTCACATGCTTGCCATCATAACCCATCGACGCGTACGAACATGAGCGCACGTATGGGGATCGAAATGGGTACACTTGCAGCGAGGGCGCACGCACGTATACGCCTCCTAGAACTTAACCAACCCCGAATCGTGAATTTTTATGAGAAGGCTGGCCACCTACTGGTCACACATGACCATGCATTCTGGTGGTTTTAGCTACCTTCAGCTTCAGGTAGAGCGGGCAAGGAGTGTTGCTTGATTCTTACATTTTGGGAGCACACGTATTGAATGGCAGGTGAGAAGTGAGCGAGAGGAGTGTAGCATGTTTCGCGGGACTTGACCGGCTGGTGTCCTGTACATCGGAGCCTACTGACGCTTCCCACCATTGTGCGTTCCGTGTAGCTAGGCAACATGGGTACTGGCTGGTCAGGGGCATCGAATCAAGAGATATCGACGTCTTGCTAGCTAGTGCTACGGCGATAGTGGAGATGGCCTGCGGCAGTGGTATAGCTACAAAGCTCTCCACGATGAACCCTGTCTGCAGGAGGGCAGAGGCATGCAAGGGGAACGGGTCAAATCCCCCAATTCCAGGAGGTGATCTGCTGCTTACCACCACTGCCATGCATTCTTGCATTGGTGCGGTACGTGAAATGTCAGCGGGTAGCTACCAATTACCATCCGACGAGACTTTGCTGGTCTCGCTTGCTCCAGGTTCCAGGCTTCCAGCTGACCAGCTACATATTTCTCTTGCTGCGATCGATCGCTAGCCCTTGCATGGTTCTGTAGTGGTAGTGCAGACGCCGAGACGCGCACAGCCTTTTCAGCTAGGCTCATCGTCGATCATGCACATCCGTCCAGTCCCATGAAAACCGGGAACAGGGCAGCTACAATGTAAATTCTGCATTTTTGTCTTTTTCATGTTTGATTCCATATATTGCTTCAACAAAATGCTTCAAAATGTTTGACTCCATATACCAGACTTTATTACCAGTCCTCTCTTTCCCCCCCCCCCTGCAATCTGCATGCACCGCCCACTTGAACAGGCCTGGGATTCATCATTCATTCATTCATCCCGGTTTGTTCTGAAACCTGCGCGCAGCAATTTTCGTCCATTTATAATATTTCATTCATATTCCATAACATAGTTTAACTCTAATTAAAATGCAAACAAAAATAGCCTAGTATAACAAACCTGCAGCCGGCAGGTGTTACTTCTATTTAATTTCTTAATTACTCAGATGAGCATCTGCAGTGTGCAGAAGAACACATGTAGTTGCGGATCTCTTGAAGCCCTGCACTGTTCTGAGTTTCTGACGAAACCCAAATAATAATTTGAGCTGCTTGTAACTTTTCTTTCAATAAGCCAAATTGTGTTCTGTAACAGAATATATGTGTGTGTACGTCATCACCAAGGCGCCAAGACCAAATATACCATCCAAGGAACTTCTAAATCCGACGAGTTAGGCCCTTAGCTAGGCTAGATGCTTGCGTTGGATCAGCCCAAGCCAAACAATGGCCGATCATTGCGTGTGTTATTCTCCAACTGTAGCGAGTCAACGTTCGGGTCCATCCAACTGTGTACGTTGATGTCCACTGACCACTGTAACTAGAAGACGAGATTGGTGATCAAAATGTACGACGTTTGGACATCAACGATGTCTATAAGTTAATATTTTAAATATAAAAAACTGGCATTATCTTTAAGCAAATTTCATAAAAAAACATTTTCATGAAAAATACAGTAGCAATACGTGTAGCACATATCGTGCTCGTGCATTGTTTCACCCATAAAGTAAATGGTGAAACTTCGAATCAAAGGAATACCTGTTATGATTCTAGTTAGGAAGTCATCTCGTGATGACTAAACAGCTCAATTCTTTTCCAAGGTGAGGACCCTTGCTGCAATGCTGCCTGTGTGTTTGGACTTCCTGACAGCTTCTCACGCCTAAATGAAAATTCAGTGTTGTTCATTTGGTAAGTTTGTTACGGAGGAACATGTTCGATCAGGTTTTAGTCATTGATGCTCGTATTTTCGCTTAAAATATATCGGTTCATTCTCTTCAAGGTATTCAGTATAGTTGCGACGAGTGTGTATTAATATATATGATGAGTATTCATACTCCCCTCCACAGTCCATATTGTTAATGAAGTCGTTTTGAGATTGTCCTGAGTCAAATATTTTAAACTTTAATTGCAAATATATTTTTATGTGTTATGTTCATAAATGTGAAACTGGTATGAGTAGATTCGTATTGAATTATAGTTTCGCAAAAAGTATTTTTTGAATATATTTTATAAATATTTTATAGCAAAAATTATTAGTTAAAAGGGAAAATCTAGTCAACACCTGGATGTTTCTAGGGGGCTAGCACCCAAATTTTGGACTACTAAAACCAAGAATGGATGGCTCAGATTCATCTTCTCTCTATCTAAAATTCTCCCTCTGCGGGTGGGGCCCATCGCTGGTGGGTGAGGATAGAGAAGAGAGAGAAAGAGGGACGAGAGAAAAGGTAAAGATCTGATCCATCCATTTCTAAATCCAATGGACCAAAAGCTGGGTGACAATCCCATTAGAAACACCCCCGTATTGGATACACTAGTCAAAAATATATTTTAGAGATCACAATGTATAAAATTATGGGCTATGACATTTTGTGGAAAGCTCTTCTCGGCAGTTATAGCTCCACCGTAGCCCACTATAACGCCGCTATAGCCCACTATTTAGTACAAAGTTGTTATAGCTGTAGTCGTTGAAAAACGTTATAGCTCCGCTATAACCAGCTATTTTGTACACTGGGAGACTAGGTCAATGTCCTGAACGACTTCCTACAATACGTAGGGAGTACTTGTATACGAGTGCCTGAGTTACAATTTGAGTTGGAAAAAAAAAGGTGAGCAGACAAGCAGGCCTTATGCATAGCATAGTGGGTTCGGAGGGTATTGATAGCACTACTGTTGGATGGTACAATAGTGCCCTTGAGTGTACATATGTGCTGTCAAACACTGTTAGAGTTTTCATCTGTTTTATAAGTTAACTAAAAGGGTTAGACGTAACCATCGGTTCTTTTGCAGTCATATCTGAACTTTCGGCTAGAAAATTAGGCCCACGGAGATACTATCCAGAATATAAACTTATCATTGATCAGTCGGATCGTGTTAGAATATTTGGGTCTGCCCCATTATTCTATTTATTCTAAAGGATTATAGTCTACTTTTTATGTTATAGTTATTATGGTCAACACCATACTGGTAATGGAAAAGAACTCTGCTCGGACTGGAAAAGAACCCTGGCAACGCTTCGTACGAGTCACAGGGTTGATTCTGCAGAGAACCCTGTGGGTCTCAGACAACCCTGGAGGTTCTCAGAGAACCCTGGCGGTTCTCAAAGAACCCTGGCGCTAGCCTGAGCCTGAGCCTGAGCCTGACTTGCGTGCTGGAGGGATCTCTCTTTTGCTGGTTATGGAAACTGAAGACGCGGTAATTGGAAGGGCTGATTATGGCAATCACTGATACCATGATTCAGCCTTCCATAATTCAGCTTTTCATAACTCAGCCTTCCCGATTCTCTCCCGTCCAGGTTCATCCTCTCGTCTCACCCGAGGGCTATGAATAGAAAGCCATCTT